>OV725078.1:120825031-121425031 GCA_928085145.1 Nezara viridula | reverse complement strand
ATCGTCTCGAAAATTCAGGCAAACAAGTTATCAAGGAAAACAAACTTTATTTGCGAATAACTAAAAAATTACACACTTTTCCCTTGGTTATGCCCGTGATTATATAAAAGATTACTAAATTCCCTACACAATGAAAAAAAAATCATTGAAATCGGACAATTTTTAGCAAAGATACAGCTTACTGAAATTTGTAAACATGTTGGTTCCAAACAAAAATGAAGATTTAAATTAATTTTTGTTTTCTTTGTCGATTATATTTATCGATAATAGTAACATTTGATTTCTTTATCTTTTGATACGTTGCATTATTTTATTTTCTTATTAATCTGGCATTTGATAACAATATGCTGTGCGAATTTTTCGCACGGGCCTACTAGTCAGAGATAAAATAGTATACGACCGATAATGGTAAATAATAAACTATAGTGATTGATGGTACATGAATCTTAACTAATATTGCTATACACATGTTAAAAATGAAATATGTAAATAGTTATACAAACTAAAAATTAAAAATAATGTATATAATCCATTTATACGAATTTGTAATATTTTCTCTTCCTAACCGTGGTTTGAGCACTGATGGTGTTCAAGTACTGACACATTTGGTAGGTAAGTGAAAAGGTCAGGGGGGGGGAGGATTTCCCAGTTGTCCTTTTTCAGATAGCAAAAGGTAGGTAAACATAGTCTCAGGGGAAGGGAGGTAACATTTATGTTTGTAGAATGTACATAATTTGCTGACTAAATATTTCAGATGTGTACAATATTTGAGTTCTTTCTTATGGTTATAGAAATGTGACTATTAGCTAGTAATGAAATGAACATAAGCAAGAGGTGCCAATCAATATGAATATAACTTAGTTTGATTAAACGTATACAATGGTTAGAAAAATAATTTTTATTATAAAGACAATTTCAATGTATTGAAATGATACGTAGTACAATGTATTGTACAATATTTTAAGAATAACAATATTTATCATACTGTAAGTTAATATTATAGTATGATAAATATTGTTATTTTATCATACTATCTATAGTTTTATAATTATTCATAAGACAGTGTTTGTTGCGTTCGTTGAACGCCTTTCTTAAAATACATTAAAATGTTGTTGTTTTTATAAATCTACGTTCATTCATAATGTGTCTGTAATTAATTAATGAAGATTGGATATTTCAGGGGCAAATTTGGAACAGTTTACAAGTGTCGCGAAAAAAGAACTAACCTAGTTCTTGCTGCGAAATTCGTTGGAATCGCAAGGCGGCAGGACAGGCGCAATGTTGAGAGAGAAGTGGAAATAATGCGCACTCTGCAACATCCACGTTTAATTCAACTCTACGATGCATTTGAGACGGACAACGTCATGTGCGTTGTTTTAGAGCTGTGAGTACACAATATTTATTAAATAACTATATAACATAACTACCTTGATTCACACCAACTCCTTAATTATAAGATTTGAGATAGTAAACATAATGGAATTAAATCCTTCATCGTATGAAAAAATGTATTAGTTTTCTACCTTCACTTCATTCTGGCCAAGTTCTTACGCTAATATTCCATTAGTCTTTTGGAACCTATCTGATAACATCTAGTCCATTTAACCATCCTAGCAAATAGTTATTTCCGTCATTTCATTCAGGACCTGATCATAACCGATGATTTGTTTTTTTCCATAATCCTTTTTAGTTTCCCTAAATTAATTGTTAATAGAGATCATCTAATCATGTTTAGTTTTAATATAAGTAAATTGATACAATAATGTAAATAAATTGGTAAACCAATAAACATCGGTGTGAGCCTTGGGGGCGGGGCTATCTGGACAGTTGTCCGGTGGCACCGACTTAGATGGGTGCAAGTGCGCTACATGTTAGGAATCATAAAAAATATAAAATTCATTATTAAAGCAGCTTAATTAGAGACATATTGAATGTCATCTGAAAATTGAAATACATTTGAAAACTTCCGACTGCTCCAACACTTACTAGACAAACGCTCCAAACTTTCAATTTATTACAAAAGACTTATCTACATAACTATAATAAGACCTATATGGACATACGGAGTGGAGCTTTGGGTCTCCACCAAACCATCGAATTCCTATCGTATCCAATCCTTACAATCCAAAATCCTCCGTAAAATCCTTAATGCTCCATACTTTGTCACAAATAAAACCATTCATCAAGACCTTAATGTATCATATGTCGCTGATTTAGCTCTATGCCATGAGCCAGATATCTATCCTTTCATGATAAACTTCAGTCCCATCCAAATCCGCTTGTTTCCACTCTTGCTTCTTCCTCGAATCCTGATGATCCTCCTAGGCGTCTGAAAAGGAGATGGCCTCGTGATCTTCTTACTTAAGATTATTTAGAGAGTGCTACCACTGGGTAGTATGTCTTCAAGCCTGTACATTCCATTATTTATATTTGCGCATATTTACTAGTTATATTTGTATACAGTTGTGAATTTCATTAAATAAACAAACAAAAAAAAATTGAAAACTTAAATAATTTCATTTCAAATTTAAAGTTGGCCCCGTGATCTCCTAATGTAGTCATATCATTACAGTGCTGCCATTGGGTAGTTACTCAGCAAGTGTATTCATGCCATTATATCTATTATGTCCAAATTTACTAAATGTATTTATGTAATACAGTTGTAAATGTCATTAAGAAATAAAAAAAAATATTTAAAGTAATAAACTACAGCTTCAGAAATTGATTTTAAATCATAGCCACTAAAATGTTTCTATAGAGCAAGCGGTATTCCATTTATGACTTGTGACAGGGTTCGTATTAAAAGCAGTTCAGTTGTTAGATCCCTGTGGGGGGGAGGGGAATTACATACACCATTGTTTCTTATCTTAATATCTTTTGTTAGATTGATGTGGGGAAACACTGTGGTTACAGATTTATATATTATTTCGCACAAGCATGTTTGCTTTGTAATTCTATTTTATGTCTAATTTAAAAAATAAGATTAATATTTTACATATAATAAATATATGGCTGGCTGGTTTAATCCCAATAGTTTCATTTTTTGTGGTTCAACGACTACTTCAATTTTTCACATTTCACATCCTTGTAAGTGTGTTCAAATCGGAGTTAGATTTGAAATATTCTATGTGTCAAATCAAAGGGTAAGAGAATATAGGTATGGCCGCATAATTTAAACTTCACTTTTGTCACTTTTCTTATTTTAACCTTAAAAAGTTGATTATAGATTTTCTATCATGCTATTGGCTCCTGTTTCAGTGATGTTTACTTTTATTAAAGTAAGGAACCACATAAGAAACAATAATTATTAAATAAATATATATGTGTGTTGTATTTGAGATATTTACCAAACGCTGAATAAATTCCTTTTTGTAATTTTTTTTTTCTAAAAATGAAATCATGCTTCAATAGGCAAAAAACGCTCCTTCCTTTTTGAATTGATATATCTACTTAGTAACTTCTGAAAAAAATTTGACAGCTGTACTTTATAATGAAAAGCGTGTTCTAAACTTCTGGGCGTTCTCGGTTGCGCTGGTCCTTTGGTTCCTCAATTACAACTATCCTCCGTTACGATCTCTTATTTCTCCTTTAGTTAGTTATAAAATTCTTTCGTATTTTATATTTATCTATATTTTATATCGAAGATTAATGTGAAATGGACAATTGTTTTAAAAAAAAAAAAAATTAAAGGTACGTCAGGGAAAGCTAATATTGAATATTAGCCATTTAAGTTATTCATCAGTCAGAATAAAACCTACAATTTATTTTAAAATCCTTAATTTTACACTGATATGATGACTTTAATCTAAGTCGTTACAACCGTTTTCGAGAAAATCGCAAAAATGTGTTTAGTCCATTGTATAAAGTGCCACTCCCGATCAGTCGATTTTGACGAAAAAGTTGCTGTAACATCCCTATTATATTAAAAACGTTAAATATGCAATTTCACTTGCCTACAGTTTCGTCTTTGAGTTAGACTGTTAACACACACACAGAGACCATTTTGCGAGACTTGGTTATTTAGACTCAGAGGACCTCAAAACGCGTATTTCCTGAGATTCAAAAATATTCACGATCGAAATACTTTCCTTTACTACATATTTCATATGTAGGTAAGGGAAAGTAAAATTACCATAAATTTTTCCGCCTAGATTCGTCCTACTGTGCTCCCCGTTGCAATAGAGAATTGCCTCTATTCCAGTCAGCTATTGGAAGAGCCCTGATGAAGGCCTGAACTTCAAGTCGAAACGTCGGCATATGTTAAAATAAATATTATTATTTATTTTTGCCTTCTTATTTCTGACTGATCCCCCCTAACCACCCTTCTCTTCATTATTCACAACATTCAACCATTAACCCACAATTATTAATATAATAAATTAATGTTTTTGGGAGGGGGTGGAGTCATTGCCCGGATGCGCCAAATTTCTAAGGTCGGCATTGAACTTCAAGCGAACACTGTCATAATGACAGAAAATGACTCCATCGCATAAACTCAACAAAAGAATGTTTTGAAATGTCTCGGAGTGATGCGCTATCTATCAGCGAATGATTTTTTTTTTTAGTAGTTTTACGTGATATGAACTCTTTTCGGGCTGCAGTTATGCAAGCTTGCTATTTCTGTCTTTGTATGAGATATATAATAGATGTTTAATGAAAGTGTTAGGAAAGATTCTGTGATTGGTGGAAAGCTGACTCCCCTCGTTCCATTGATCATTGGCGAGTAGGAAAAAACCTTGAAGCCAGCTGGCTCATCGCCGAGCTAAGTCAGTTTTGTTGTCATTTTATCCCCACACAGATCAACAGTCTTGACTGATGTTAAAAATAAAAATAAAAAACTTTTTCAGTATAAAGAAGTGATCTTTTTCGTTGGCTTTTCCTCCGTATACGTGGTTTGAGATACCTTCAACGGCATATATCGAAAAAAAAAACTGTAGAATGCAGTCGATCCTTTTTACACCGAACAAGAAACTTTCTTGAAAAAAAATATTTATATAGAAATATTGCAATTTTTTATCGTTATCATAACTAAAAAACAATTATGATTGTTTTTAAAAAGTATCCAAGGCAATTTGCTTATTACATTAATAATAATGTAGAAATGGTTGACCGTGATATAATATGTGAAGGAATTGATCAGGGGATGCAGTAAAATAAATACTAAATTATAGAAATAGTATTACTTAATTATTATGCCGACGTTTCGACGCACCTTGCAAGTCTTCATCAGTGATACAAAATAAACAAAATTTAAAAGGTACATAGTGAAAATAAAATAAATGAATATAAGTAGATATTAAATAAGAAAACGTTGCCTGAAAAAGAAATAATAAGATGATATCAGAGATATAGTGGGTGATAATGTAGTTAAAATATCAATTATTATATATATAGAAGATACAAATAAAATTGGAAAATAATTCATACTTAGTAATAGGTAGTATTTATTCATACTTATTCTTATTCTCTTTATTCATACTTATTTTCTAACTTTGTTTGTATCTTCTATATATATATAATACTTGATATTTTAACTACATTGCCACCCACTATATCTCTGATATCATCTTATTATTTCTTTATCAGACAACTTTTTCTTATTTAATATCTACTTATAATTCATTTATTTTATTTTCACCATGTACCATGTACCTTTTATATTTTGTATCTTTTGCAGCCCTGATGAAGACCTGCAAGGTGGTCGAAACGTCGGCATAATAATTAAATAATACTATTTCTATAATTTAGCATTTATTTGACCGCACCCCCGATCAACTCCTTCTTACATTAATAATACATCAAACATTAAAGAATTTAATTGTTTCTGGTCTACTCCAAAACATTCAATTATTTTAATAACTCTGTCACAGTTTCTAAACGCACATACCGTTTGCGTGACTTGGTTGATTAGAATCAGAGCACCTCAAAATATGTATTTCCGTTGAAAACTAAAATTCGAAAATTTTCACTATCGCAATACTTTCCCTTACTATATGTTTCATATATAGGTAAGTGAAAGGAAAAATCCAACATTCGTCCCACATTTTGCGAACTATTCACATCATATTTGCAGAAGAACCATTCGAGGTTTTGCTGTGAACATTAGCACAAACGTTTAGGCCATCGTGTGGCACCTCCTTAAATTAAAAGTTTACCAGAGTTTTTGCCGTTTTTATGCCTTTTCCGACCACTGTGCGGCGTCGATAGACACAATAATGCTAAACTGGGCAACGTTGCAACACTCTCGGTTATCACAACCTCAAATAACTTTGATATATTTTTGTGTAACATTTGTACGGTAATACTCGCTCTAGTTATTGGATGGATATTAGAGCTCATTAATTCTCCTGGTAATGTTTTTTTATGTTGACATTACAGACCTTTTAGATCTTTTCCGCCTTAATCAGCCTTCTTCATCTCTACCTACCTCGTGCTAATTGTTTCCAGTTATTTATCTACATGCAGCTCTACAGCATCGTTGATTCGATCTATCCATCTGGTTGTTGGCGTGTTCCATGTAGTCTCTTGCTAACAACTAAGACATTCCTTGTTGTGTGGAGGCTTCCTGATGGATTGCTCCAAACTAAATGCCCCGTCCATCTTAACCTCCTTGCATTCATATCGTGATATATTGATTGACCACTTTCTGTAAACAGTTCTTCATCGATATTCTGATCCCAACTCTCAAACAGTACTCTGATCCCAGATCTCCCTGATTATCGTGCGAAGAATCATTTTTCTCTCAAATCTTAATACTTCTTTCTAGGGTGCTGGTTAATGTCCATAATGCTGTTCCTTAATACTGGTCTCGCAATTCGTATATTAGGAATGGCTTTATCATACTATTGATAACTATTAATTTGAGATTCCTTGAGAGTTTTCGGGATTTCAATACGTTCATATTATATAATAGCAAATACAATTGTATTTGTAAATATTTTATATAATTATATTTATTTATATAGTAGTAATTATTTTCCTTTGAGAAATACATTCAAACAATAGATGATGAACAAATGACAAACATATTCTTTTTAATTTTGAATATTTAATAGTTGACCGTTGCATTATAAAGGAAGGAGATGGTCGGGGGTGGCAGTTATAAATAGGCTGAATAGTGGCAAAACTATTTTATTAAAAGCCAACGTTTCGACCCGACTTTGCAGGTCTTCTTCAGGGAGGTGTGTTCAGCATGGAGTTTTACTTAGAACTCAGTTCTAAATGAAACTCCATTATTGATGAAATGAAATTTTATTATTGATCATTTAAATTATGTTTATACTTAATAATATAAATTAGATATTAGTTTAAGATGGAATGGATTTAAATATTACTTTTATTGGATTTTTCAGTATGTATTTATATTCTTGTAATCTTATTTCAGCATAGAGGGTGGAGAACTGTTTGAAAGAGTCATAGGCGATGACTTCATATTGACGGAAAAGGCTTGCACAGTATTCATGCGACAGATTTGTGAAGGAGTCAACTTTATACATCAAAATAATATTATTCATCTTGATCTTAAGGTAAGGCGAATATCGAACGTAACATTAAGATAACAATTTATTTATGTATATATATATATATATATATATATATATATATTGAAATTTCCAATTGTATTAACTTAAAATACAATAACAGTGGTTGGAAAAGTAAAAAAATAAAAACAAAATAGTTGTGAGTAAAATAAATGAAGAGAGAGATAAAAAAGAAAGGGGCCTTTGTGTCAGCACCAGGGGTGCACATCCTCCCCCAGCTCCCAAGATATTTTATTTCTCACCTTTTCATAAATCAGAATAAGTAATAATAATAATAATAAGGCTTAGTGAACCCGAAGGTTCGATGCCGACACCACCAATCGCTTGTTACACACCTCCCTCCACCGTTCGCCGTCCAAACCCAGTCCCTTCAGATCGGCTTTAATGCAATCTTCCCACCTTCGCTTCGGTCTACCCCTCGGACGCTTACCATTCGGCACAGCAAATATTAACCTTTTAGGAATTCTCTCGTTACTAAGCCCAACAACTTTACAAGCCCATTTGATTCGCCGCGATGAAATTACCTCAATTATATTACCCGGATACAGCTCACGCAATTCGGCGTTGTGTAACCGTCTGAACTCTCCGGTTAACTCATCCTTCTTCGGTCCGAATATTCTACGCAATACTTTATTTTCAAAAACCTTAAGACGCTGCTCATCCCTTAATGTAAGCGGCCAAGTTTCGCATCCATAAAGAACTGTAGGCAAGATAATTGTTTTATAGATTCTAATTTTTAAGTTTCGGGACAAGAGGCGCGAACTAAGTAGTTTTGTCACAGAAAAATAACAAGCATTCCCGCCTTCAGTCTAACCTTAATCTCTTCTTCAATTTCGTTTTTTCTAGTTATCGTAGAACCTAGATACCTAAATTTATCTACCTGTTCAAACATATTACCATCTATATCGATATCACCAGTAGTATCGCCATTTTTGCAGCTAACCATATATTTTGTTTTATCCACGTTTATTTCGAGTCCTAGTTCTTTACCGGCTTTCATTAACGTTGTCGTATTTAGTTTTATAGTTTCAACGTCTTCGCTTAACAGTACCAGATCATCAGCATAGCCCAGCACGGATGTTGTCCCGCCCAGATCCAACCCTTTCTCGGTTCGCATTACCTCCCTAATGGCATGTTCTAATGCCAAATTGAACAGGACAGGCGAAAGAGAATCCCCCTGTTTTAAGCCCGAACGAACCTCAAATTTTTCGGACAAATTATTACCGATTCTAACTTTATTGAGTGTCTCTGTCAAGCACATCCTGACTAGATTTACTAGTTTTTTTGGAATCCCCTGCTCGATTAGAATATTAAAAGTTCGGATATCAAACGGGAAAAAAGGTCACTTCATAAGTAACAAATCAATTTAAAGACAAACAATATAAATTTATTTATTAACTATTTTGTGTGTGAAATATTCTAATATTTTCGTTTGTTTGGAACTTTGAATAATTTTTTCAAGGTCTCTGACCATATTTTCTTGAGCAATAGAATCTGAAAATTCAAACAAGAACAAAAAAAAGAAACTACATTAAATATGTTTTCACCAATATAATTTTTCCAAAGAAATATAATTTAAAAATTATGCATCTCAATTAGCACTATATCATTTTCTTCAGCCCGTTTGATTTATTTATTGAAACGTAGTACTACTTCTTTATGTTTAATCAATTAAGTGTAGATAATTAAAATCAAATCATTAATTTTTATTAAAAGGGGTGGTTCGGATTATGGAATGATCCAGGTTAGCTAGGTTTGCATTTACAAGAGCCCACTATATTATCTAATTAAGATTTGCATATTTTGGAATGAAATATGATTCTTAAAATATTGTATTAATTTTACAGCCACCAATAAACTTCTGAATTTTAAAATTCACTAGGAGTTTGAAATCTCAATATTGTGCGACAGTGAACGACATTTTCGGTATCCACAGGATTTTTCTGCAAGACATCCCTTGTATCTCACCCCAATTTATTGCCTTCTAAATTCTTAGGCCACTCCATATGCCTGTCTCTGCCTCCCACCTTCGATTTCCGGCTCTGATGTTAATCGTTGCATTCAAATATAATCTTTTTACAAATAAATTATTATATCCAATATTGAAGTTTTATAAATAAATTAATTGCAACTTAAATATAGCAGAAAATTTTTAATTGATATATTTTTTTTCTAACCCTTCTTTATTTTTTTTTAGCCTGAAAACATTCTTTGTCTGACAAAAACAGGAAATAGGATAAAGATCATTGACTTTGGGTTGGCTAGAAAATACGAACCTGATAAGAAACTCCAGGTACTTTTTGGTACACCTGAATTTGTTGCACCCGAAGTAGTGAACTTTGACCAAATATCTTGCGCAACTGACATGTGGTCTGTTGGTGTCATCTGCTATGTATTGTAAGACCATTAAATATTTATATTTATGTATATTATATTTTTTAATGTATATCGTTCTTGTAATTGATATATATTTCATATATTAAATTTTATTTGTTATATAATTAAATCATCTATGAAATATACAATCTTAAACAGTTATTTTCATATTTGATTTCATGACAAGCAGGATATTATACAATGTTATAATGATCCTAAATTATAATTTATTTCATAATTATTCTATAAACCCAATTGCTATCCTATTGTATGTTAGTGCTTCTCTTATCAGTCTTTGCGAGTCTCTCAATCTCCTCTTGATTGCTTCAAAGAACAACTATATCATCTGCATATCCAAAGATTTTATGATTCATTCCGACGTGCATGCCTCCATTTTTACTTATTTGTTCTTATCACCTTAACCACCTAAGCTTAACAGCATCAGCGAGAGTCCATCTCCTTGCTGTCAACCAGTTAGAGCTTTGAAGGCTTCAGGTACTTGTCCTTGTATTAGTACTCAATATCTGTACCCAATCTCAAAAAAGTCTCGGTAACTTGCATTTCAGTCATGATCTTCCAAACACTGTTTCCGTCCACATAATCATAAGCTGCTTTGAAATCGGCAAATAAGGTGTGCTCATCCTAATCAACTTTCTATCGTTTTTCGATCATATGTTTCAGAAAGAAGATCTGGTTCTGAGTTCTCCTTTATCTTCTGAATCCAGCTTGGTGGTCAGCAATTATTTTTTTTTTTTTTAGTACGGATACACCCAATGTAATATGATATTGGTCATTATCTTGTAGGCAACAGGAAGGAGTTCTATGCTTTTCTTTAATAATTACTACACTCATACATGGAGCCCTTCTTTAGGATAGAGTAGATTAGTCCATTTTTCAAGGCTCTGGTATTCTTTCTTTCTCCCAATAGAAAATACAACAAATAATATAGTTAGTAAGATAGTTTTAAATTAGTAATAATTAATTAAATTAAAACTTTAGTTTTAATTGAATGTATTGCCCAATACTATAAATCATTCAAAATCCATAAAGATTAAAATTCATGCATATCAATCGGTTAACAGTTTTTAGACTGAACTGTTTCCTGAAAGCCTAGTGTTTATGGTGAAGCAACGCAAAATACTTTGAAGGGATGTATTGAAATGCAAACATTTAGATTGATTGAGATAACTCATATTGTATGTATTCATGTTTTATCAATGATATTACTAAAAAACAACTAGATATCAAACCCAAAATTTAAATAACTACACCACATAACTAAAACTATTTTGTTATCTAATATTGAATTAATTTTCAGGCTTTCTGGGCTCTCTCCTTTTATGGGAGAAACAGATGTTGAGACAATGGCTAATGTTACAATAGCACGCTATGATTTTGAGGATGAGACGTTTGAAGAAATTTCTGCTGAAGCAAAAGATTTCATCAGTAAACTTTTATTAAAAGAGAAGGAGTAAGTTAAAAATATATATTTTTATTAATTTATTTAATGAATAAAAATAGTTTATATGTCTTATTTTAATAGCATCATTAATACTAAAATATAAAATATTATGATCAATCATTAAATAGTTTAAAAATAATCCAAATATGTATTTATAGTATGAAGGTGACCAAATTTAAATTGGGTAGTATACTTGCATGGAAAATCGCATAAAAAAATCAATTGCATAGTATTCAAAAAATAAAAAAACGTATACAAAATTGAAATCGTACTTAATAAATAAAACACTTAATTATAAAAGAGGTTTATATTTAGCAAAAAACTTGAAATAACAGGTATGGTGAGACATGGGGCGTGGCCTCAGCCAACCGTGACCGAATACCACTGCCAAACAAAATGCTATCAAACACCTCTTAACTCTTCATTTATAAATATGTATTTATAAACTCTAATAAAATACATTTTAAATTAATAGTTTTATTGAGAAAAGATTAGGTGAGAGAAAAAAACAGAAAGATTTTTTTTAATGTAAGTTTTAAAGTTGGAACTGCTTTAAGCAATAAGATGCCCAATGGTTTTAACAAAGCACATGCACGGCATGACTTGGCTGGAGTCTCCACTTTCCTGACGTAGCTCCGTCCCCACCACTTTTCTTAAACATAAAGTATCTTAGCAATTATTCATCAGAAACTATTACTCATTGCGTTTTTATCTTTATAACCCAAGCTTTACCAATGAAAAAAATTGAAAGTTGACAATAGTACCCAATTGGATATCGAATCTAACAAACAAGTTACTAAATTCTTTGTGCATCATTCCATTTGGCACAATACGGTTTCGATATTGAAGATTGTTAAAATTGCTAATAAGAAAAAAATCGAATGGCTTGTGTTACAGCTAATTAAAAATTTATATAACAGAAGTATTGCCCAGAAATTTCATACATTTTACTGAAAGAGTATGCTTTCTATTAATCCCCAACCATGGTTAATAGGTACTTATATTTTTTCCCAACCCATTTTTGATAAGAATGCCATGGAAAGTTTTTTACTTTCAAAAGTCTATCCGTCAGCCACAATTATAATTAAATATTATATATTATAATACAAATAAAATAAATAAATAAAAGGTTACAATGAATGTTGAAAAACTCATTTAAAACGTCAGGAAATATCGAGCTTAGTACGATATTCAATAACCAATTTTAAATGTATAGAAACTTCGTTTAAAAATGGAAAATTTATTTTTAAATTCATTTAAAAATTCTAAAAGTAACAATTTTTTATTATTTTTACTTATCTTATTCACCATGTTAATATTTTTATGTTATGGATTTTATCTGTTCTGTGTGTCCCTTTTAGAAAGGATCTATCTATTTTCTCAACAAATTAAATTTTCATTTTATCAATTTCATGTTAAAATATTCATAAAAATTTATATCATCAATCAATTCTTTTTATAATAGTGGATCAATGGTCAACTGTAGTGAAAATTGAAGAGAAGTTGGTTGTGGTGTTCAGTCAAAATCACAAAGTAAAAATAAATAAATGATATTTATTTTTATTTTTGGCAGTGTGTTTTGATATATTTTACAGTATTTTAATTTTTCTATTTACATATATTATTTTCTTTATATAACTTCATATTCCTTTTCTCTGTTTTACATTTTATTCTATGTCATTCTCACTTCTTTTTAGCATTCTAAAACATCATATTTTAGCAACTACGTCACCCCATTTATTCTGTCTGACACTTACGTTTTCATCTCATAATATTCCATTAAATTTCTTGGTTGATCAATCTTTTCATTTCCTTTGTTACCTAATTTCATTATGTTTATTTCATTCATTATGACTATTTCATTAGTCTCCAACTTTGTTGCCATTATTATTTATTTTGTAAGTTCGTCTCTGTTACTGATATTATTTTTTTTCATAAATTCTTAACTTTGTTACCGATATGTTATATATCATAACTTTGTTACCGCTACTTTCTGTTTCTAACTTTGTTATCGTTATTTTATATTTCCTTTATTTATATTTCATATTTCTGTCTCTCCACTTATTTATTAATGTTAAGTTTATTCTGCCCACATGTCATTATATCTGTCACCTACATATTATTATTTTCTTTTTAATATTAATAGTTTCTCATGCCTATTGTTATAAGGTTGTGCTCTCTGAAGTGTCCTTAACTGAGAGAGATTGTAATAAAAAAGTTAAAAGTGTTATATGGTATTTCCTTAGCCCTGATGAAGGCCTGAACTTTGGATCGAAACGTCAGCAAAAATAAAAAAATATATCATTTACATATGTGCTTGTTTTAAGTGAAAATTTTCTAATATTATAAAATAAGGCTGTGTTTATTACTTCACTATATTTATTTCAATTTACATAGCTACGTTTCGGCCGGTACGACATCTTCAAGCCATCTATAAGATAAACACCATTAATTTTATATTTTGATGTAATTCTACACTCTATGAAGGTGGTATTGGTCCTATTTAATTTCATATTCTATGAATTATAACTCTAATTAGGTTAAGCCAATTTTTAAAATTTGTAATTAACACTACCAGTTAATTTGTAAATTAACAGTATCACTAGATAGAATGAGGCTGCTCTTTTATTCAAATCCAGAAATATAATTTATGTCTGTTGATCTTACCTTGATGTTTATGGATTTGAATAAAAGAGCAACCTCATTCTATCTACTGGTACTGTTAATTTGCAAATTAACTGATAGTGTTCATTACAAATTTAAAAAATTGACTTAACCTAATTAGAGTTATAATTCATAGAATATGAAATTAAATAGGACCAATACCACCTTCATAGAGTGTAGAATTACATCAAAATATAAAATTAATGGTGTTTATCTTGAAGATGGCTTACCGGCCGAAACGTAGCTATGTAAATTGAAATAAATATGGTGAAGAAATAAACACAGCATTATTTTATAATTTTAAAATATCATTTATTTAATTTTACTTTTTGTTTTTGACTGTACACCCCAACCAACTTATCGTCAATTCTTTCTATAAGTTGGCAAACTTTACTTGACCTTCTATTTCATTCATTCCACATGAACTCATTTGTTTTAAACTTTTCTTTACATTCTTTACTCTAATTGGACATCCTCATCTAAAATCTGTGCAATCATTGCTAGCTAATGTTCAGAAAACCTGGCCGTACTTGTGAATACTCATGACTGAAGGAAAAGAAATACTCCCATAGAACTGGAGGGTGGTAATCGTGAAACCTGGGTAAAACTGATACTGAACGGTCACCGCAATGACTTGTAACTTATTAATATTAAATTGATTAAATTGGTTGTACAAGCAAAACTATAACTCTTATATTCCGTTAACATGGAAGAAAAACAATCTTAACGTCAGCTTAAGAAACAGTGGCGTAAATTGTTTGGAAGGCTTCCTTTCCACATTCCAATTCAAGGCGCCCATACATCCCGGCTAATTCCCTCCCCCCCCCCTCCAATTATCCAATTTCGAATATAGCACCTCAACAATAATGTTACCTAAACATGAGAATACTAATGAATTCCAATAAGTAGTTTAATAAAACACAGATTTTTATTTAGCTATTATTTGTAATCATTTATTTACAATATTGTTTAATTACTAGCAATCTCTTTTTAAGCACTCATCTTTTTTTTAGAATGAAAATATTCTTCCTCTACTTTATTTCAGTCATGAGCTTGGGTTCGCTTCTGCTTGATGCTCAGGATTCCAAAAACATTAAATTTGTATTAATCATCTTATTCTTCAGTTGAAATCAGAAATATGCAACACCCCCCTCCCTCAATAATTAAAATCCTACCTTTGGATTAGTGGTCATTCGCAGACTATAGGAAATCGTATGACTGTTCGAAAAAAATTAATTAGCTGATTGTTTACATTTATAGGCCTACAGTAAATTTAAACACACAGGGTGTGTAATATGTAATGGGAAATATTTCAATAAGTAATAGCAGACCTTAATACCTACAAAAAAGGTCGTACAGACTATCACCGACTCTATAAACAAAAATAGGAAGTTCAGGAATGTATTTTTTCAATGTTAGTCTCGTAACTGAATAAATATTTCGCTAAAATAATTACCAACTGCTTTATAGTAAACCAGGCCAAATTGTCTTTAAATACAATTAGAATTTGTCTTTGTTAAAACCATTTTAAGGGAGTTTTTAAGGAGCTGAAATACACTAACTTCTATTTTTCATCAAATCTTGGATTAATAATAATAATAATAATGGTCTCTTAATATGCTAAAAGAAGCTCAGCAAAGAGTTCTCTTAAGAGGCGAGGTTACGGATGTGAGGTTGCCGATTTCAATGACACTTTTTTTGGTGATACTAGGTCGAAAAATATTTGATCTATGTCCTAGGGTTTTTGTTAATGGGTCCTAGAAGTCGCAAAAAATTTGTTTATAAAATTTTATTATCTTATTGTAATACTGTTTTCTGACTTTGCTCTGAATGGATTTCTATATTATTATAAATGAATCGATTTGCTTTTTCTGTGTGTGAAAAATAAGAAAACCATATTTTTAATTGTATTAAACAAATTCTTATGTATAATAAATTATAAAAACCCATAGATGCTTCTAGCAAAGAAGGCCAAGTAAATTTTTGTCATGAAAAAACTACCCACATTTGTTTATAGGGTCCACTAAAACTCTTAAATACGAATTTGTTTTGAAACAAAAAATATAAATTTTTTTACTTAATTTTATGAGAGGATTTTTTTTTTTCATTCCGTATACTATATTATTCATCCTTAAGATTTTCTCCCAAGTCAATGTTACATCGTGATTCATTCCCTTATAAAGGTGTAAAATCTAAAAGTTATTGAGATGGTTTTGAAGAGAAATAATTTAACTTTCCAACGGTTGTAGTAATGTTGACTTGGAAGAAAATCCTAAAGAGTTATGAATATTTTAGTATACGGCATGAAAAAAATCCTCCCATAAAATTAAGTCAAAAAATGTATTTATTTTTTTATTCCAAAACAAACTTGTATTTAAGAGTTTTAGTGGACCCTAAAATCGAAACTGAATAGTTTTTTCTTGACAAAAATTTACTTGGCCTACTTTACGAGAAGTGTCTATTGGTTTTTGTAATTTATTATAAATAAGAATTTGTTTAATATAAATAGCAATATTTTTTTTCTTATTTTACACAAAAAATTATATCGATTGATACATAATAACAAAGAAATCCATGCAGAGCAAAGTCAGAAGACAGTTTTACAAAAAAATAATAAAATTTGATAAAATGTTTTTTTTCCTCAGTTCCTAGAGCCCATTAGCAAGAACCATCGGACATAGGTCTAATATTTTTGACCTAGTATCACCAAAAAAAGTTTCATTGAAATCAGTAACCCCATGTCCGTAACCTCGCCTTGTTAAACACAGCAATACATTTAAAATAAAAACTAAATAGCTGAGAAAAAGAAACTTATCCCCCACCTTCAGTTTCGAATCCGTAAATGCAAGAATAAACAAGATAATAATAATAATAATAGTATGCTTAATTTATTTTAAGACAAGTCTCTTTAGAATAATACAAAATAATACAATTGTCAGCTTTAGAGATTCAGAGTTTTATATAAAGAATAATAAAATAAGCAAATAGAAATGTTAGAAAAGAAAATTTTATTCTGGGACATTTATACCCCTAAGAATATTTATAATGAACAACGAAGTGACTTTTGTCTAGCATTAGAAAACAATCAAGAATTAATCAATTTAAATAGTTATTTAATCCTAACATTAAAATAAAAGAAAAACACAATTAAACATTTGAAATTATAGATAAATATATATCAGTGTGTTCATATATTTGTACTAATAAGCAATGTAGGTTTCGGTAAAAGAAACTGACAGCTCAAAAGTACAAAACTATTATTCCTACATATACTCAGTAGTTTGGTTGCTGAGGAGATGGAAAAATAAATGTTGTTTAAGTGCGATTAAGAATGAAGTTTTGCGTATGGAAGTAGGTAGGGAATTCCAAAATATGTTAGTACATTCCACAAAAAAAATTTCAAAGTAAACTGTTCAATGAGAAAGAATAAACAGGTCTCTCGACTGGGATCTCGTATTGAACGAATGTAAAAAGGCGCTATAACTAAACAAATCAAGAAGTTAAGGAGGTTTCTTGGCTGTAAAGGTTCGGAAAATACACCTAGAAAATATTGAAAGGAAATAAGGACCATACAGCCCAATGTATACAAAGCAGCCATAATCAAATCAGGAAAAAATGAGAGAGGAAACCAGATGCTACCGGGTTTTAAGAAGAATAGAATCACAGAATCTTAGAAACTGTTTTTGGGTAGAAATAGATTTTTGGATAATTTGAGAAATATCATTATTCCAGGATAGGTATTGATCAAAAATTACTCCAAGATTTTAACAAAAGTGTGGAAACAAATAGAAATTTACAAAAAATGCTATTTAAAATTGTTGCTGCACTGGATGGTGGGTAGGGTATTGGAGTGACAGATGTAGGAGAAGTTGGAATTTCTTAGGGACAAGGATCTAATAATGAAAGATCAGTCGAAAGCCGCGGTTAGGTGAGCAGTAGCATATAAATCGGAAGACCAGAAACAGGAATAGCAGGAGTAAACAGACAATTTGAATTAAAGAAGCTCGGAAATGTTTGAAGGATGATAGAATTGGATGATTTGGTAGAGGAAGAATGTCAAGAAATATTTACGGCAATAGGAAAGATAAAGTCACTTCAACTCTTCATAAAAATGAGAGATAGAGGCGTCTTGAAGATAAATCATACAAAGCAGCTAATCAAATGTTTGAGTTTTACCTAGAGGTCCCAAGAGACACCTTCATATACTGTTCAACAGTAGTTAAAGTGGAGGGATATGAAGGAAGAAACTAGGAGTCTACGGGTTTCTGGTGATGGATGGGGGAACGGTGGTAATTTAGACGTTTTAAGGTAAAAAAGGAATGATGGGAAATACTGGATACATGGTTTTTCCAGGAGAGAGTTTGATCAAAGGTTATTCCAAGGTTTTTAATGGCAGGATAAAAGGATGAGGATAGTTAGTCTTTGGCGTTGAATTGAGTTTTGAAAGTCATGGGTTATTTTTAAGAAATCAGAATGCGTTGAATAGTTAGGTCAAAAATCAGATTAGAGGGGGTTGATGAAGGATCGTCCCTCTAAGTAGTTGGAATGTTGGTTTTGGACAAGCCAGTGGTTTTGAGGCATTAGATAGGAGAGAAATAAGACGGAAGTTTAGTAGTGAGGAAGAGTTTGAAGTTTTATTTAAAGACTGGACAGGACAGTTTTCCAAGAAGATGGGAATATGGAGTTTTGTAATGAGAAGTTATAGAACTGGTAAATTACGGGAAAGCAGGATTTTATTATTTTTACAAGGGATATCATCAGGACCATAATTATTAGTGTGGAATTTTAGAACAGTGGTAAGAAGTTCAACATAAGTCACATGGGAGAAAAAAAGAAGTCTTCCGGATTGAAATTTTTATGTTCAATATCAACAATAAGAGAAGGGTTGGGAGCGAATGATAAGAAATGGACACGGGAAGGGTTCAATTGAGGTTATTGAGTTCTGGTTGGGATAGTTTACGAAGTATTTTCTGCTTGGATTAGGAATCAGGAATGTTGGAAAGGGCATTATGGAAGTAGGTGGATTTAGCGATTATTGAAGAAAGAAAATATATTTATTTGTTCTGATGTACTGAGTACGCTAAGAACAAAGAAGATTGCAGTTTCATATATCTGGCATAAAACAGTAATTACAAAGTAATGAAATTATAGAATAATACAATCATAAAATATAGATTAAAGGTAAGCACAAGTAAATAAATAAATGAAAATATAGAATTATAGATAAATCTTTTTTTTTATCAATTTACAACAGTAAGCAATTTGAATGACCAAAGTAAAATAATAAATAGGTAGCACTGATCTCAAAAAATTATTCTAACATATATTTGGAAGATTGATTGTTGAGGATATTGATAAATAGATGGTGTTTAAATGAAGTTAAAAATATAGTTTTGTATACGGATGTAGGTAAGGAATTCCAGAACAAGGCAACAAGCATGACAAAGTATTTTTTGAAGGTAGAGGTTCAAAAAACATATATTTTGAATTTCGTCTACCAGTGCTGCACCTTCTTCTAAGTTCAGCGGATAAGGTTTTTGACATCTGGTTCAGTTTCGTGCTAGGTTGGAACAAATCATCTTCAAATTTAGTTTAAAATTTAAAGGAAGTTTTTTAAGATATGTGTAATATGTAGTCCAGACAAAGGTTTATATAAAAAAATAAAAGTGAATAATCCATGATTTGATGAAAAAATGAACTTAGCATAGGGTAGCTGCTTAAAAACCTTCTTTAAATAATTTTAACAAAATAAGATTCTACTGACATTTAAAGAAAATTTAAACTAGTTTACTAGGAAGCAATCAAAATTATTCAAGTAATATATATATATATATATATATATATATATATATATATTTTATCGATCCCTATTCAACAAAAACAGTGACTAACTGAAAAAAAAAAACACAAATATTAACTTGCTGTTATCATTTAAGGAATCGGAACATATTGTGTCTGACCTTTTCAGTTGGTATTGAGGTCTGCTATCATTTATGTAAATATTTCCCATTACTTATGGGACACCTGGTGTATATAGGAGCCCAGTAGGTTTAGGCGCTTGCAACAGAAGTTATTCTTATATATATATGTGTGTGTGTGGATTCCCTTAGCCATTTATCCCTTCCCTGGTCATGTGGGATCTGTCAGGCTACTGGAGGCAACTCACACCAGGGGGTTGTGTGAGATGACCATTTATCCTGAACCTCATTCGGAAATCACTTCATGGTTTTCCAAAAGATATAGCCCATCAAAGCTTTGCTTAGCATTTACTTTTGTAAAGAAATATAGGTTCATGGCAGCAGTGCCGGCCTTAGGGCGGGGCAACCGGGGCAATCGCCCTTTTATTTTCTTATTTTTATCCAGCACTTTCAGCTTGAAATATTGCAGCATAAGATATTTTTTAAACCGCTTTTATTACAGTATTAACTGTGATGAGATGTGTAGTTTGTGACAACATTGCACAAGTATAACATTTGTGAAGAACTAATGTGAGTGCACAAGTGCAGTAGTTGTCTGCTTTCATACTTGTAACTCATACTTGTGTGACCAGGCGAGGCGAGTCGAGCTACTGTCACGTGAGTACACAGGTGTAGCAGCTGTCCACTGTCAGGTCAGCAACTCACACTGTGTAACCAGTCCCTTACGCCTTAACACATACAGCCTCAGTGAAGTGCCTGCCACTGTGCTATAAAACCATGGCAATATGGGGCTAAGTGACACCTTAGAGGCTACTCAGTGCTCTCGAAAGCAATTTTTGTTTACAATATTAACAAGACAATTACAACAATTGCCTTTAAAAGACCATATCGCGCTACAATAGGTCTTCATTGGTCCTACAGACCATACACACAAGCATATGTCTATATATGTTATATGAATATATACATATACTAATTGTAAATAAAACCTTAATTTTTAATCTAGTTTCCAAATTTTAAAGAAAGTCTAAAAAATATATTATCAGGATTACCAACAAAATCTTCTATTTGTTACCTACTTCTTTTTTCTGCTGATGTTTTGAGGTAGTGTCACCTATTTAAAACAACCTATAAAAGCAGTTAACAATTAATTATACTTTGCATTGCATCCTAATTTTTACAGCTCAGTAATAGATAACACTAATAACAATTATCAAAAATTGATCTCATTCATACTAAACTCATTTCGTCAATTATAAAAATTAAAACGTTTGTTAATTTTTTTTAGTTAGTTTTTTTGTCCAATAGCTGAACTTTTACATTTCTAAACTCCTATCTATATTGTACTCATACTTTATCATCCATATATACTCTGCATAGTAAAAATTTAGGAACGAACTATCCATATATTAAAAATAATATAATAGTTTGTGCTTTCATAAATTAATATTAATTATATTAGAGAAAACATAGTATAATTTAAATAGATATGAAAATAAGGTCCGGTATAAAACTACTAGATCTCATTATAAATATTTACATTGAATATATTGATGATAAAGTTTAATATATATATAAGACAGTTCTGAAATGTACAAATTGAGCTAAGGGTTAAAAAAAAATTGGTATAATGATTTTATTATGAATTATTTACAATTTTGATGATTATGATATATCAAGTAATTATTATATATGTAAGTAATATTTATATATGTTATTGAGTATTATGAATTATGATATAGTTTAAAATATAATTAATTGAAATCTTTTTAAAAGGTGTTTTATAAATAGTAGTATAACCATGAAATGTCAACAAATGAAAAAAATAAGTAACAAATGGAAGATTCTGTTGGCTAAACACCTTTATTATTAAAGGAGTATTAAAGTACATTCCTGTTGTAGAATGATTGATCGGTGTTAATAGTTTGGCTAAGATATTAATTAACAAGCTATCATGATTTTATTTTAGTATTGAACAGCTATCTATTATTCATGCTTTTTGCTTAAGAAGTTCTTATCAGTTTTATAAGATATAATTACTATTATGTTTGTGCAAAGTATTTTAAAGAATGTGAGATTTAGAAACCAAATTTAATTATAATATTGATAAATTTTAAGTTAGTAGATATTAATATATAATATCAAATAACATATATGGAAGCAGATTTCTTATAAAATATTCCTTTTTCATCCTTTTCCTTTTTTTGTTCATTCCAGAATGCATCAGCCTCATTCATTTTATGCATTGTTGTTCTAGGTACTAATTTATAGGTAGAACAGTGCTTTTTTTGTAGTTTTTTTTTCTGCTTTTTTTGGATCTTTTAAACTATTGTTGCGAAAAATATATTCCTGCCACACATTTATAACAAAGTCTTAATTTCATTCATATGCGTTTGAATTTATCATATAACTGTTTACACTGCATTTCAATGTTATTGGTCCCATCATAATGATTATAAAAGTTTAATTGCATAAAATTATAATAAATTTAAATAAATGGTTGTCGTGGACAATTTTTTCATTTTACTCAAAAAACCTTAGTTACTACCCATTTAATAATAAATATTTATAATAGTTTAATGTTATGCAATTAAAATTTCATTTATATTTTGGAAGTAAGATAAATTATGTCCAAATTAATAGTAAAAGCATCTTCTAGATGAGATGATGATATAAAAATATACACATGCATAGGGTGTAATCCTGTATACCTGTTGAGTATATCATAATAATGAGATAAAATGCATATATAATATTTTTTATTTATCAAAGTTTATTTTTTACATTTTGGTAGTTTATTGTAAATAAAATTTCCTTTGATGTACTTTAGTTTTTAACCCTTTAGCATGCATATTTGTTTTAGATTCATCAAATTATTTTTTTCTTTTTGAAAAATAGTGAAAAATATATCTTTAGCTTACCATTATCTTATTGTAATAATATGCAAATATTAACTTTTAAGAAGGTATGTATACAAATTATAAGACAAAGACCCCAGCTCCTATTTAGCTATATGTTTTACTAATAAATAAAGGCTGTGTGTGATGAATATTTTAATTACACCATCAAAATATGTATAGCTTTATCCATACAATTTTTAGAAAAATTTTGATAAATGAGTATTAATGTCTACCAAACATCTTGTAAATTTTCTACAGCTTTATATATTTCTGTCACATCTGACTAACACCTCATCAGTATGCTCCATTATATGTCATCCTTTGTATTTTTCCTTAACTACTGTAAATGTATGTGCTAGAAGTGAAAAATTTAGTGTTGAATAATTATCCTAAATGATTCCTTAATTGTAATTCAACAATAGCCATATTTGAATTCCATTTACATAGTTCTGCAACTATAACCCTTCTGTGTCTACAATGTTACAACATTTCCTAAAATCCTTTACTCCTAAAGAAGTGATGCTTTAGTATAATAAGTAAGATAAGAACAGATTTTTAATTGTCTCGTAAAGAAAATTTCAATAAATCTCAAGGTTTAGTCAGATGCGTAATCTCGCTATTTGATCAAATATGGAATAACCAAGTTTTGTCATGTAAAGACCACACTTAGACAAATATACTAGTTGACTCCTCTCTAATTCCTAAGTATTATGCGAATAATTGTAAATAGGACACAAGAACAATTTTTGACGAAATAAAATTGCTATATCAGCATTATAATCATTAATAAAGTATCACAACTGACTATTAAGTATGTATTCTACTGAGTTCACAATAAGTCAAATATAATTTGCATATAGAAGAAGCTATATCATCACAGGAAAGAGATTTTTTTTGCCCCAGGAATGTTCTGTCGGTTCACCTTGCAGAAATTTGTCCATATATGTCCTTTCATTTGACATAATGACTAACTCCAATTTCAACATTTTTATGTAAAGTAATTTTAGTCATATTCCTAGTAGAAAAATCTGTAATGTACGTAGAAACAGTAAGTTGATTCCCAAGTAGGTGATTGCAGTATTGAAATGTAGAACTGTGAATAAAGGTATAAATTTTCCCACTAAATATATCACTAAAATTAATAATCGAAATTGGAGTTAGTCATTCTGTCAACTGAAAGGCGCATATATAGTATGAATAGCAAGGGGCTTAGACTATCATTTTTTTTTATATCCCTGATGTCCATTTAACCTGACATTACTTTTAGGGTCTTGGTATGACTTTATGACTACCACCAAGCCTCTTTGAATAGTTGGTTTACCACTAAAGATAGTGGTAAATGAATGTTTAATTGTTGCATTCTACCTGACTGCCTTTCTTTTCTATGGAAATGATGATATTATATTCCCATTCTGTAGTTATTCTATTCTCCTGCCTTTTTGAAAAAGTGTTTGGAGTATTTCCCTAGATCCATGCTCCCAAACTTCACAAAATCCCTAACTATATTAACCCGTCCTGGAGTCTCTCTGTCTTCATCTGTTAGAGAGCTGGTACAATTTCGTCCTCACCTCATCAAACTCATCTTCATTCCAACGTTCTTTCTGACTGTTCATAGGCGTTCGTTTTGAAAAAACCGAAGTTTCAAAAAACGCTACTGCATAATTTCTTTTTAAATTAGCGGTGGAGACTAACACTTCTTAATAACTTAATACAAGATTGTATCAATCAAGCGTTCAGCTTCGTTCACCCTCTCCAACTGAGTAAATACTCAAGATTAGATTTCCAAGTTGATCAACAGGAGGATTATTATAATTCCTTTATTTTTCTGTTCGTCCGATCCGATAGAGCGATAAACGTTGAAGAAAGAAGATAAAGTTTCAAATACTGAGTGATAACTGATGCCATGAAAAACATCATACTTGAGAGAACCCGGTCAGTAAGCTGGAGTCCGATAAAACAGGATACAAATGTTGACTGACGAGCAGTATGAGATACTGTATGTTATAAACTTTTTCTCTAAACCTAAAAATGAAGAACTGCTGTTTCTACTCTTGCTACTCCCACCAAACCCAGAATTGGTGATAATGAGTTATTGCGAAATTCGTCGCGTATGTATGTCGATGATGATAATTAAATGACGTACCCAAAGATGGTATCCTCCATTGATTGAGTTAGGTTCTCTCATTGTATTAAATTTTAAAGTATATATTTATCTTTACTATAACTTAACGAAATAGCTAAATCTCAAAGTGCATGCCCATGGAAAACTTTTCACTAGGCCCAAATCTTCGACTACTTGATTATATACACGAATGCATTTTTCAACAAATTAACTAACATTGTTCGATATTCTTTAATCTTCGGTCACTTACTCAAAAATTATTCCTGAGTAACAGTGATTTTTCAAAAGTTATCGATTGAAAATAATTGACTTTATTGAGTAATAATTATTTACTTTTTTATTTATAATGAATTGAAGCTTGATAGCTTATTTTTGGGGAATGGGTTGTGGTTTGTAATATCAATATAAAATCTAAATTATACAGTATACATTTATATATTTATAAAATAAATATATAGAAATTAACAACAGAAACCTAATTTATTGGAGATAAAACCAGAGGTGCCCAGAAGTGGATTGTATGGCGTAAGTCCATCAAAATTTTGAGAGGATACATTTCTAAGGGGTTTTGAATTTTTGAGGGAATCACATTTTTGTGAAATTTCAATTAAAAGGAACCTCTAGACCAGAAAAAAATAGAAGAAAAACATGGAACACACAGTACTAACGGATCCAGGATTTTTTTTGGGGGGAGGCTTCAGCCCGAACTTTTTTTATATATAAAACGATAATTTCTTTGGAATAAAAACTAAATGAAATGGTGTATAAGTGATTGTCGAAGTCACTAGCGGATCCAGGATTTAATTTTGGGGAAGCTTCAGACCAAAAGCTTTTTTTTTCACAAAAATAACGATAATTACTTTGGATAAAAAGAATGAAACTAACTACCTATATGAAATGGTGTTTAAGTGATTCCCAAAGTCCTTTTAAATGTAATTACACGAACAATAATCCTTTAAGAGATATTTTTTAAATATTTGTTTGTGGTTATATTATACCATTTTTTTTGGAGGAGGGGCTTCAGCCCCAAAGCCTCTCCCCACCCGTAGATCCGCCCGTGGTTGAAGTCCTATTAAATGTAATTACACGAACAATAATACTTTTACGGATATTTTTTAGTTTTTTTTTCATAAGACGTGGTTATGATTTATCATTTTGGAGGGCTTCAGCCCGAAAGCCCCCTCCCCCTTCCCCCGCCGTAAACCCGCCTGTGACACACAACAAGTGCAATATTGTTTTATTTACAACTTTTCTAATGCACTTCGCATGCCCTGGTTTTAAGATGGGAAGAGCTATAATATTTCTTGGGAGGGGAGTGCTTCACCATTGAGAAGATGGGCACACCTCGATAGAACCACATAGTATTGTTTCTTATAGAAAAGTGAAAATTAAGTTTTAATATCTGTACTATCATTTTTTACGCTCAAAATAATTAATCAGTCCATGAATGTCGATGTATCTTTTTTCTTATTATCT
Organism: Nezara viridula; assembly: GCA_928085145.1. Taxonomy (NCBI): domain Eukaryota; kingdom Metazoa; phylum Arthropoda; class Insecta; order Hemiptera; family Pentatomidae; genus Nezara; species Nezara viridula. The sequence goes on along the minus strand of OV725078.1, from coordinate 121,398,572 downwards.
AATGCTACAGAATCGCAAGATAGAAACATTAAGATTGTAATTATACATCAGTTAATATTTCAACTTTTAGGTTTCAGTCTTCTATTCCTATCATCTTAATTATGGTTGAATAAATAACATTGGTATAATTAGTATCGATATCTATTTCCTACGAAAGATAGTTAAACCTTAAACATAAATGTCCCATTAAATAATTACACATGGTAACTTTCAATTAAAAAAAAAAATAATAAGAGCATCTAATTTTATTTTTATCCGTTTAGTGAATTCACATATAAAAAAAAAATGAAATGTATCATATAACTGTACTGTCTACTGAATAATATTGAATATTGCTTCTTATTATAATTAGTAAATCTTTAACCTATCAATACTTTTAGACGATTATCACGAACAAGTAGATCTGGAAAAATATTTTTTTCACTTACAGAACCTCATTTTCGTTTCATGAATCCTTAATTTTCTTATTCACAAAAGTTGAAAAATGTTTCATGATAGCTAATTTACTTACTTAAAATTCATTATCATAGCATTTATCTAAAACCACCACAAGACACTTCGTTCCTGGTTGAACACTTCCACGACAGTAAGGCCTATCAACAGCAGAGTACATCGGTATCACAATCTCTAATGACCATCCTTCCAGTGAGACCCTTTAAAATCAAATTTAGCTATTTTAAATCTGATATCCAATCTGTATCTCGATTGAATAGTAGCGTAACCAAGTTCGTGTACGCTCCGAAATAATTCAATTCAAGGTATAATTAAGAACCAAAGAACACATCAGCCGAAATCATATGCATTTTTCCGAAAGATTCTAGATAATTTACTCCAAAAATACTAACAAATAAATAGCTATTACCAGACATTAATGTGAATTATAAATGTTGCCAAAAGAAATAGTAATAATTAAAAAAAAATGACTTCGGTTCTTCACACAACTTTCTCTTACCATAGTAAATTTATTAAAGCTTAATTTTGAATAAATTTAAAAACACTAAGAATATTACCTATTTAAAAAATAAATTCTTTGAGTTAACATGATAATCAATTTTAAACGTTTCCATATAGTTTCTTTAAAAAATCCTTCATTTGTGGCTCTACAAAAACATCAAATTCTTCCAGTATCAATCCTTACAATCCAAAATCCTAAATGCTCCTTATTATGTAACAAATAAAATTATCCATAAAGACCTCAACATTCCTCTTGTGGAAGACTTGGCCCGAACTAGATATACCTCTTTTCATTCCAAACTCTTTGGTCACCCCAATCCTCTAGTTTATAATCTTTCATCCAACACAATTCCTGACAACCCTCCGAGGCGTCTGAAAAGAAGATGGCCAAGGGACCTCATAAATTAATTTATCTTTGATGTGTTACCAATGGGTAGCTTTTTCACAAGTACCTTCATGTTATATATTCCTATAGCAAATTTACTGGTTGTATATATGTTTACAGTTGTAAATTTCAATAAAATAAAAAAATCCTTGTAGTTTTCAAGGAAATATTTATTTTATATCAATAATATAAAAGTAGAAATTATAAACTGCAACAATTGTGAGTGGGTAGTTTTTCATCATTCTCAATTACCTTCGATAACTTCAAATGTTAGATATTAATTTTCCTAAAATTTTTAGCTGCATTTCATTTGTATGGAAAAAAACTACAATTTAGCTTTCAAATGGCATTTTATACATCCATATTACCATTATGTTTCCGAGTATATTTCTTCAAAAAATCAAAATAATTCTTCCATTTATTTAATTATCGAATTCTTTCATAGTCCATATTTATCCATTTTGTTTTACTATTAACAATGAGAGACCTTTAACTATTCCATTTTCCATTTTATTTTTTATTTATTGAAATGTACAACTGTATTAAATGATAAATACGACAAGTAAATATGAAATTAGTAACATAGCATGCACAAAATGAAGAGAAACCACCCATTGGTAGCACTCCAATTATATTTCTATATTAGAAAGTCCCGGGGCCATTCTCTTTTCAGACGCCTCGGAGGGTTATCAGGAAGCAAGGTTAGAAACAAGAGTATTCGGATGGTTTAGAAGTTTATTATGGAAGAATAGGTATCTGGATTGAGCTAAATCGAAAACATGTGGTACATTAAGGTCGTTATGGATGATTTTATTTGTGACAAAGTAGGGAGCATTCAGGATTTTACGAAGGATTTTGGATTGGATACGAGAGGAATTTGATGGTTTAGTAATATATTATATTAATATATTTATATGAGTCTTTTGTAAATAGTTGGAAGTTTAGAGTGTTTGTCTAGTAAGTGCTGCATTAGTCGAAAACGTCGGGCGGTTTCTAGTCGTTTCAGCCTGCTATGAGGGTTCGAAGTGAGTCGTTTGTCCAGTTGGAGTCCTAGGTATTGGATTTCTTTTTACATTAATGGAAGAAAGTTTGAAAATTCTTATGCCCTGTCAGACCATTTCAATGAGGGTAAGACCTTGTTGATATTGAGGAATATTTATTTCTACGTCGATATAAGGCGTTTAGTCTAAATCTTTTAAACTATTTTCAAGAAAATTATTAAAATGTTTAAAATCGGTATTTTTTTATTTATTTTTATTATTGAAATTTACAACTGTATAATGATAAATACAACTAGTAAATATGAAATAATTAACTTGACATGTACAACATGAAGAGAAACTACCCATTGGTAGCACTCCATATCGGTATTATTAAGTGTATCTTTTGGTTAGTTGATTTTCGAGAGAAAGTTGTTGTTACATCTCAGCCATATACATAACTTAAATACATAATTTCAGTGTCGTACGTCTATGCTGTTCACACACATACACAGATACCTTTTTGCAAGATTTATGTATTTCAATATAACTCGGATTCTTAATTTTCATGATCGCAGTGCTTTTCCTTACTATACAGGGTGTCCTGTAAGTATTGGGAGATAGTTAAAAGGTTAATAGTATTATTATAATAGTATTAGTATAAGAGATCAAGATCCGCAAAAAGTTTATATAAACAGTTGTCCAATTTCCAGCAGAAAAGTAGGAAATTTGTGATTTGTGTTTTTTTAAGCGAATACCGTTCTTTATTGAATAGGAAGCGATAGCATAAAAAAATATTATCTATTAGTAATTAAACATTGCTCCATAGTAAACTAGATACAATTTACTTTAAACAAAAGTATATTTCGTCATTGCTAAAACTAATTAAAGCGAACTTTTGAGAGGCTAAACGCAGCTATGTTCTGCTTTAAAACAATGTGGTGCGGTGCGCGCATCACACATCTTTCACTTACCACCCTCTTATCAGAAACAAGTAGTTTCAGACCAAGGGGAAGTGAGGGTAAAATTTATGGACGCAATATTTATTTATATTTCATTGTGGGTATTTGTTTAAGCGCCCTTATATGTACAAATTTTAGTATTTATATCGCTATAATCTATATAATAAATATTAAATAATACTAACAATATCATTTATGAAAAATGCATATGTATATGTACATAATATTGTCGGAGTCAGTATTATATTAAGCTAATGACGTATGGAAGACTGTTCTAATCTTTCGGGCGAGCTCGGGTAGGCTTTGGTTCCTCCATTCGGATTATTATCACTTACGATATCTTATTTATCCTTTATTTAATTATCAAAGCTGCTTAATTTTACACTGATATAATGAATTTAATAAAAATCGTTAAAGGAATTTTCGAGAGAATCGTAAAAATGTGATGAATCGATTATATAAAGTGCCACTTCTGGTTAACCAATTTTTACGGAAAAGTTTCTGTAATATCCCAGGCATATAAAAACCTTAAACATGCAATTTCACTTTCGTACGACTTTTCGTTTTTGGGATAGCTTATTAACAAACACACAGACCATTTTCCGGGACTTTATTTGGACTCAGGGGACCTCAAAATGTGTATTTCCGTTGAAAACTGAGATTCGAAAATTTTCGCGATCGCAATACTTTCCTTTATTATATATTCTATTCTACAAATGAGCAAAAGTAAAAAATCATAAAATATTTGTGATTTTCTTTTATCACCCTTCAACTGTACTACATTTACCCCAGTTTTACAAAAACGTTCGTGTTTAATAAGCTTTGAGTCCATATTAATTAAGCTATGTTCTGCTTTAAAAAAATTTGGTTCGGTGCGCGCATCACACAACTTTCACTTACCACCCTCTCATCATAAACAAGTAGTTTCAGACCATGGGGAAGTGAGGGTAAAATTTATGGACGCAATATTTATTTATATTTCATTGTGGGTATTTTTATTTGTTTAAAATAATACAAGAAATTTAAAAATGATGATTTTTTAAATATTTTTCACTTAAAGTGGTTATGAAATTGTGTTTTTCTCTCAGATCTCTGTCATACAAATTGATATGTATTTATCAGTGATAAACTTAATTACTAAAATTTATGTTTAATATAAAGAAACTAATTGATTGCGTCAATTATTTTCATGAAAACGTAAATATTAGGGCTAAAAATATTATGTTTATCGCTTATAAATACTCATAAATTCCTACCACAGAAATCTGAGAGGAAAGAACAGTCTCATTACACCTTACATAAAAAATCTTTATTTTTAATTTTTTTATATTTATAAATAAAATTTGTTTTTAGGCAATTATGTTTATTAAAATACATCCCATATCACGAAAAAACAAGAAATAAAATGTTTGCAACAGTTAATTGTAGTCATTTATGCTGAAAACAAGGGTATTTGTAGGTGACTGCTTTGGAAATCACATAATTTCTTTACTCAACTTGAGGTGAATCTTAAAATTTTTCCTAACAAACCCCAACTTAATCAATATGGACTTAAGTTTATCAAACGAGGAAATTTTTCTAAAAGTGAAGTAAATGTAGAACAGTTGAAGGATGATAAAAAAACAATCATAAATAATTAATGATTTTTTAAAAACATAATTTAGATGCGTTTAGCCGCTCAAACGTCCTCCTTAAATAGTTTCAACAATAACGAACTCTACATTTGTTTAAATTTAAATTTGTCTAGTTCACTATGGAGCAATGTTTAATTACTTGAATCAAATATTTTTTAAGTGATAGCTTCCTATAATAAAAAAAAAAAGTGACTCGCGAAAAATTTCCTGCTTTTCTGCTGTAAATTGGGCAATTGTTTATATGAACTGTTTTGTAGATCTTGATGTCTTCTATCAACTTTTTAAATATTTCCCTCTACTTACGGGATACCTTGTACATTTCATGTATGGGTAAGTATAAATAATAATAATATAATAATTTAACTTTCGGACTCTTACATTTTCATTACTAAAAAACTCACATTACTTTTCCAAGCGAATACATTGTACATCTCAAGTAATTTTTTTATAACTTATTTACGTATTGTAAATGATCTTTCGCTGTTATGTAACCCAAGTTTATTATGTATATGTGTTATTACATCCCGGATTGGATGTTTCAATATAACATCCACTCTATCAATTTTGAATGGAAAATTTGTTTATTCTCACTTGTTTTTTTTTATTTTCGCAATTAGTTCTTGTGTATTTAAGCAACTTTGCTACTTATACTTTAGTAAAAAATAGTTTATTTTATTTTGGATTTTTCAATTATATCTAAAAACTATATCCATAGTTTATTAGTACTAAATGAATATTATGAAGTAATTCATTAATTTATATAGCTCATTTATCTCTTCCTCAACAGATATTCTCCCATACGTTAGACTTACTTAGCCTTTACTTACTCAAGTAGTGGGAAGGAATGAGGGTTGATTTAAGAAAACGACAAATACTTCGGAAAAATGAGTAATGTAACCTTAAAAGCTGTTTAAGAAATAAGATGGATTGCTAAGAGATTCTGGGAATATTGTTCCGTCAAGGAAGGAGTTGATCGAAGGTAACTCCAAAGTTTTTTGTACAATTTAGGAATTAAACATGAACGTTGATGAGGTATAGTGGCGGATTCTAGGGGTCCTAAGGGAGGAATTTGAACCGATGAGTATTGTCTTAGTTTCGCTTGATTTAGTCACAACTTATTCTCCGAAGACCTCCTATCGATAGTATCAACTGTTAGGACGTCTGGATCTCTGAGGAATACCACGAATGAGAAGCAGTTCTGATAAAGAAGGATGGCAGTTTGGGAGAGGAGAGACAAGGTGACTGGTAAACCAGTACCGAATGTGGAAGTGGTCACTGAGATTTTGTTTAGGAATTGTCTCATAGATTTAGGATCTGGTGCTTGGGAAAGAATACAATGGAAATAATGTGCCTTGGCATGACATAAAGAGTCCAGGGTGAGATTTTGAATGTGGAACAGTTATCAGCTGTTGATGTACAACTAAAACGTCTTCTGGTGACATCTTTTCTCTCCATCAACTCTCTAATTTGCTAGTTAATCCGGTGATCTGGCAGCGTTCAAAGATATAGGTTTTGAGGTGCAAGTTTATTTCTAAAGGTAAGAAATTATATGATAGAGATGTCACCATCTCATCAACGAACAAATGGGTTCAGTGGATTGGAATATTGAATCAAGTATAGTATTATTGTTTCTGAGGTTAAAAGACTTCTTTATTAAGAGGTTTCTTTAGAGTTGTTTTGGGATGAAAATAAGAGTGCATATATTATAGAATATTTGAGTAAGATCGTGGTATCACAGAAGAAATAGTATCGGATTTTAAGAAAATGATAGTATTATTTTTATGGAAATCAATAATAATAATATCAATTAATGTGTCGGAAAGAAGAACATATGGGTAGGCAGGGAGGATACAATGAATAAGGCAAGGGAGTATGTCAGATGTATAATTTGTCGGATACCAGGTTTGCTCTAAATAATAAGAGTTTTTTATAAAGAAACATGGGTTAGAAGTGAGGAGTCCAAAAAAAAATATATATAAGAGTAAAAAAATAAATAAACAATGGTGCAAAAGTTCCGAGATAAAAATAAAACATAAATACAATGCCCTATGAAAAAAAAAAAAAATTGACCATAAAAAATAACATAAATAAAAAATAAAAAAAACTTCTGAAGTTAAAATCGATAGCATGAGAAAAATAAAATTGATCAGATGAATATTTAAATGTCTTTTGACGTGACGAGAATTGAAAAATATCCAAGTGAGAAGTATTCCCAACGAGGTTACCTTTTAGATATCAGCTGATGTCGATGGTGGAGGGGATCGATATGCATATCGATCTCAATCGATGACCGCCGATATATCCAGCTGTGGTGAGAAAATGGCGATGTGTTGGCGTAAGGTGAGTTGAGCCCGGAGCAGCTGGTAGGGTGGAGGGATCTGATGTCCAAATACCTAGATCAAGCCTCTACGAAAGCTCGCTCCTGCCTGACTTCTCGAGGGTCATATCGTAGTATTTTGGTGTCTTAATCCTTAAGACTCAGCATTACTGCCTGGCTGATGCGTATACATATGCCTTAATACATAGCGAATAAGTCACAATATTAAAAAAATATACATTAAATTTTTGGGACAATTATCGCTCAATCTGTTACAAAGAAAAAATAAATAAACATTTATAAATTAACATTCACAAGGGGTGAACGGTGAGAAAAAATAATAATGAAAAAATAAAGATATAAATATATAAGGCGTTAACAATTGTCAAATCACGTTTCTAATCTCTTGATAGAAGAAGGATTGATTTGCTTTGACTGGAGCTTTTAGTAAGCTTTTAAAACTGTGCCAATACTTTTTTGGCTCTCAAAATTTACTCTTTGTTTTTTTTTTTAAATGTAGCTGGATTTTGAATTCCAAATATGCATTGCTTCTAAAATATAATTCTCAAAGTCCACTTTTTTTATATAAATATTTCTGAAAATATCTTAATCCTATTGTGATTTGTAAACAATTTGCAGTGTGCCAAAAGTTTTTTGATTCAATGTACGTTGTGCCACTTATACAATAACAGTTTGAGTTACATAGTATTTAAACCTTTACATAAATCCCTTTGGTTTTAATTAAATTTATTCATTTCTCGTTTTCATTTGATTTGATTAGTTTTTATTTTAAGCTGATGATTTTGATGTCTTATATTTTTTAAACACGTTTTTATTAAAATGTTTGGAATAACAACACAAAACTTGTCAGGTATTGTTGGATTACAATATCAAATGTTCTTATAACAGAATATCAGAATTCTCTAAGAAAATAGAAAAATCCATTAATCCTAATCGTAAAAATAAATTCAAAGTAATTAGTTGGTTCATTTTTTAAAATATGAGTTATAAGACAAAACATCACAATAACCTAGAGGGAGTTCATTACTTGACGAAAATACACATGTTTCTTGATATAATGAACAGGAGAATTGATAAATGTCTTACTCAACCGAACAAAAATCACTAAAGAAAGTTTTTTTTTTAAGTTAGTTGAAAAATAGGTGATATCTCTCAAAGAAATAGAATCCTTCATATAGTTCAATTGTAAAAGGTACACCAAATAGCGAAAATAAGGTTAAATGAGAACTGTGACTGTTTGTAACATTAACATGCAATTTTATAAAGAACAATTAAAAAATATTAGCAATCAAGTTACAGAAAACTTAGAGAATGTAAATTGTTAGTAGAACTATTTTGAACTATTAAAAATTTGGTAATACAATAAATAGTTTTATTTTAGCAAGCAATACTGATACCTTATGAGCTTTGTTAGCCCCTTGTATAAAACAAGAATTTAATATAAAAATTATAGACGGTATGACATATTCACTTAAAGCCCTCGATCCCACGCTGATAAAATTCTTTGGGATGTCTGTCAAGAACTCTTGGACCGCAATTTCAGCTTCCGCATAATTATCAAAAATTTTTCCCTTAAAGAAAATGGGACATGGTTCTAAACAAGTAGTAATCCGATGGTGCGAGATCTGGACTATATGGTGGATGAGGCAGGAGATCGAATCCGTGAAGTTGTTTAAACTTTTCTTTGGTTCGGAGTGTGAGGACGAACATTACCTTGTTGGAATAAAATTGGTTTTCGGTAGGTCAAAGCAGGATAACACTCTGACAACTTCGCGTACAATCTTTTTAGTTGTTCGCAGTAGAGTTCAGAATTCATAGAGCACCCATCAGGAACAAATTCGTGATGAATAACATCTTCAAAATTTAAAAAAAAAAAAACGCAAAGCATGGATTTATTTACAAATTGCCCCCTTGTAGCAACCGGAAAAGCAGTTGCGATTTTTTTTGGAATTTAAAATTTATTTTTTGGAAATTATCGATAAGTGAAATATATCAGGTAAACTAACAATATAAAGCCTTGTTCGGAGGGGTATTATGTATCTGTAAACAGAGGGAGATTTGGCTTCATTTCGCGAAATTTGGCTTTTTGGACTTAAGAAACCTACAAAACGTGTATTCCCATTGAAAACCCGAATTCAATAATGTATCGATTGTTATACTTTTCCTTACTATATATATATTTTCGGTTGGCTCTACAGACCTTGTAGATCTGCGGCATGAAACTCAGCCGTATCTTTGTTTATCCTATCTATCCATCTGGTTTTTCACCTCCCACATGGTCTCTTGCCTACTACTCTGGCATTCATTGTCGTGTAAAGGTGTCCTGATGGATTCCTAGGGGTTACATGCCCTGCCCATCTTAACCTCCTTGCCTTCATCTCATGAGATATTGACTGATCCGTTTCTTTCAGCAGTTCTTTGTTGTTCCTTCTCCTCCATGTGTCAAGGTTCTGGTCCCATATGGGTCCTGTTATCCTACTTAGAACTTTTCCTTCGAATCTTTCAATTCTAGCTTCTAGTGTGCCGGTTAGAGCCCAGGTTTCACAACCGTACAGCAGAACTGGCTTAATCACGGCGTTGTACACCCTTATTTTGAGATTTCTGAAGATTTTTCTGGATTTCAGTACCATTGAAAGAGAGAAGAAAGATCTATTCGCACTTGTTATTCGCTGGTCTATCTCTGTTAGTTGATCATTTATCGAGGATATTGTTGAGCCGAGGTATTTGAATCTGTCTACTTTCGGGAATGACTTAAGAGTCCACGTAGATCATGTTATTAGGGAGGATGTTTCGGCAAATTATTACGTATTTTGTTTTATCTACATTGATCTGTAGTCCGATTTTCTCTGCTTCTTTTAATAGAGTCCGAGCGAGTCTCTCAATATCCTCTTGATTACTTCCGAGGACAGCTATATTGTACACGCCTTCGTCAACCTCACTAATTTCCCGGCAACACCCAGCTCAGTCATGATCTTCCAGAGACAGTTTCTGTCAACTGAGTCATAAGCTGATTTTAAGTCGACAAATAATGCGTGTACGTCCTGATCTACTTCCCATCGTTTTTCAAATACTTGTTTTAGGATGAATATCTGATCTAGCGTACTCCTCCCTCTCCTGAATCCTGTTTGATGGTCGCCTATTATGTTTTCATAATACGGACATATCCGATTTAGCAGAACATAAGTCATTATTTTATAGGTGACCGGAAGAAGTGCAATGCCTCTGTAATTGCCACATTCATACATGGAGCCCTTCTTAAGGATAGGACAGATCAACCCTGTGTTCCATGCTTCCGGTATCCGTTCCTTCTCCCATATCTTCTGGATTAGATCTAACAGCTTTGCTCTGAGTTCTTCTCTCCCATCTTTGAACAATTCTGATGGTAGGTTATCTATCCCTGGGGTCTTTCTTCTTTTAAGTCTGCCAGAATATCTGGTTTTTTGGAAAGATTTTGGAAATGGCAGAAAAGGTTCGAAAAAGCCTTGATAAAAATACAGGAAAATTATATATATAATTTTAGATAAGGTTAGTAAAAATTTTAGAATTTTCCTAGAATTTTCGGCGTGTTGGCGAAAGTTTTCAGAGCATTCCTTGCAAACTCGTCTGTTCGTGTATACTTAGGTTTTTTTGTATCCTCCCTCCATCATTGTGTCTTCTTCCATGAGATCTCTATGAAGGAGCTCAGAGTGTCACATTTATTCATTAATGTTGTCAATACCATCAGTGAGGAGCTCACCTCAGTCGTTTGTTTTAGATTTTTCTTTTTACCTAACTTACCTATATAAATTTTTTATTATTGTATTTTTAAATTATTTCATACTCATTGAATCGTCGTCAAATATATATATATATATATATATATATATATATATATATATATATATATATATATATATATATATATATATCAGAAACTTGCTTGTTTGTTTGTCCTTTTATCTTATTTATTTTTTTATCTTATAATCATTTTTTTAAATCTATAAATAGTTGTTATATTTGATATTTTCATGAATATGAACAGTCCATCGGAAACGTTGGAACAGCAATAAATGAATTAATAAAGGTCATTTGAAGTGTGAAGGTTTTTTAAGTCCTGAAATTTATCTCATAAAAAAAGAAACCTTCAAGGTGTTTAAAATATTTTTTTTTTTTATTATTTAACATGTTAGTTATAAAATCTCTAAATTTGTATATTTAAAAACCTATGCATAATCTTAAAAATTTAGTTTTATATTTTGGAAATCGCAATTTTAAAATGTCTTTTGAATAGGCGAAATAAAAGTTATTTTTACTTGTTAAAATCGTTTGAGTCTTTATTTATTCTTAAATAAATTATCGCCTGTATCCCATCTTAGATTCTAATCATATAATCCCAGACCACCAATTTGGATTCCGCACATCCCATTCCAGTAATGTCATCGTGTGGTGGACGTAGTCTCCTCTGCATTGGAGCGCGGATTGTACTGCACGGAAGTCTTTTTCGACGTTGAACAGGCGTTTGATAGGGTCTGGCACCCGGGACTGATGTACAAAATCCGTAAATTCCTATCACCTACTTCCTCATTATCCGCTCCTACCTTATTGATAGGTGCTTTAAAGTAAATAAAAAAAAAACTCTTATTCATCCCTTTTTACCCAAGTCTGCTGGTGTTCCTTAAGGTAGTATCCTTGGTCCTATCCTTTACACAGTTCATACAGCTGACATCCCAACCCATCCTGACACTGTCATCACCACGTATGCTGATGACACATGTATCCTATCTGTTAATAATGATCCATCAACTGCATCCCAAACTCTCCAATCACATATCACAAACCTTGAAGAATGCTTTAAAAACTGGAGAATTAAAATAAATCCCATCAAATTACCTTTACCCTGCTTCGCAAACCTATGACCTTCTATCATACAGTATCTTTTAACAATTCCCCACTTATCCCGGTTGAACAAATCCTTTACCTAGGACTCCACCTGGACAAACGACTCACATGGAATCCTCATACAAGACTGAAACGACAAGAAACCGTCCGACGTTTCCGTCTACTCCAACACTTACTAGACAAACGCTCTAAGCTTTCAATCAATTACGAACGACTCATATATATGGCAATAATAAAACCTATTTTGACTTACGGAATTGCGCTTTGGGGCTCCACTAAACCATCGAATTTCACTCGTATCCAATCCTTACAATCCAAAATCTTTCGTAAAATCCTTAACTCTCCTTACTTTGTCACAAATAAAATCATCCATAACGACCTTATTGTTCCATATGTTTCCGATTTGGCCCAATCCAGATACCTATGCTTCCATAACAAACTGCAGAACCATCCGAACCCTCTCGTTTCAAACCTTGCTTCCTCCTCGATCTCTGATAACGCTCCGAGGCGTCTGAAAAGAAGTTGGCCTCGTGATTTTCTTGTGTAAATTTATTATTTGAGTGCTATCAGTGAGTAATTGCTCTACAAAAAAATTCATGTTATTATATTCCTGAGTGCACATTCACTAGTTGTAATTTTTTTTTATAATACAGTTGTAAATATCAAAGAAAAAAAAATTAATTATCAGACCTAGTGCATTATTGGAAAAGAAGATAAATTAAAATGTAAATTTTATGTTATGTTAAATCAAAATAATACTTAGAAATGGGTTATGTAATTTGTAAGCACTGAATGTCATTTAAATGGAAATTATTTGAATAATTAGTATATGGTTGGTTCTTTGTATTTCATACTGTTTTCATTCGTTCGAGTGCACTCTCAGTTATAATGGTTTATTTCTATCTGATGTTATAGTTTACTTACTGAATCTGTAAAATGTTTTTAAAAAAAAAATTAGGGTTAATTCAAGTTTTTGTTTGGATAGGAGCTCTTATAAGTCTTCCATAAATTAAAAGTCAAAACTTTTTAATTTACAATAAAAAAAAAACTGTTGGATTGGGTTTGTTGATAATATGGAGGAACCTCACAGAAAAAGTCTGACATCTAAGTTAATGCCATTTGTGTGTGTGTGTGTTTGTGTAAATAGAAAACAACGAAGAAAGTGCAAGAGAAATTTATATATACATAAAATTCTTAATAATGCTATTATAAAATTAAATAATTAATTGGGTATGCGAGTATTTAAGTACACTGCATTATAATGTGAAAACCTTTTTTAATTATAAACTTTATTACTCATTGTCAGCAGAAAAAAAATTACATATTTAAAAGAGGTTTGAATACACTAATTATTATTATTTCATTTCACATTGATTACAAAAAAATTAACAATTATTTTATTTTTTAAATAATTACAAATCATTAAAGTTTTAATTAGTAAAATTAGCAAACATTTAACCAAAAGATTGACGAGTCAATTTCAAGGTGCTGTACTAATTGGAATTAAATACAATTAAAAAACAGCACTACTATCAATACTTTTACGAAAGGATCAAACTATTTACCACCAAAGCCGTATTTTATATACTTATGATTTTTTTGTATTATTATTTAACACTTTTTGAAATGAAGTAATCATATATCTTTTTTAATTTTCATTGATAGATATATATATATATTAATTTAATAAGCATTGAAATAAACAAAATTAATAATCCTAATTTATTTAGTTTGAATCTTCATAAATAACTTTGTTGGCATTATCATCATGATGAGACTTTTTATTATGACAATTTTTTTGTTTTAATTATGTGAGAGGCAACTAAAAAACTTTATTATGTTTTTATTATATCATAAATTGAAAAAAAAATCTATAGAATAATAATTCTTTTAACCCATTAGTGCCCAGAACTTTTTTAGATTTTTTCATAATTGTGCTTCTATTTTGTAAAATACTGAACTACCCTTTGTACCAGTATGAAATTAGATATTCGAATAACCAATTTAATAACCATTTATACCTGAGAGATGCCTTTACAAATTGACAATACATTTTATTGGCAATAAATCAAATTCTAGCTACAGATATTTTTTTTTAAATATTATGGAACATAGGTTGTTCCTGGTCAATAATGGGTTAATGGAAAGGAAGTTTTGAATTTAATAGGAAATTAATTCCTCACTAACTTTATTTTAACTTCTTATTAACATGCCTTAAAATACTTCTTACAACTTTTCTTTTTAAACTAAGTGTTTGGTTTTGCTTGCTTGCTAACAGGGGTCTTTGTCATATTTTCAGGGCTCGGTTAACAGCTGGCGAGTGTTTGTCTCATCCTTGGCTTCGAAGAAAGATACCACCTCCACCACCACTTCTAGAAAGTTCAAAGGAAAACTTAAAGATTTATGTTGACAAGCCTATTTCAATAATAAAGAACAATATCATTATTGAGAATGATTTGAATTCAAACCATCAGGTTATACAAAAAGACACTGAAAATAACCAGAAAGTTGTCTGTCCCCAAATTATTTCAAGCTCTTTAACCAGTCCCAAAGTACAAGAGCACTTTGAAAGTAAAAAGAACAGTTCACAGTTTGTGAAATCCATTCAAAATTTATCTTTCAAAGAAAATGAACCTGCAAGTAATAATCTTGAAGAAGGAATGATTTCGAAAAATATTCCTGAACTTACAACTAAAAACAAAAACTTATCTATTACTTCTTTGGTAAAAAATCCAAATGTATTAAATCAGTTTTCTAATAACACATTCACCAAAAACGAAATGATAGCAAGTACTAAGGATTTAAAGAAAACCCAGGAAGAATCTAATCAAATTTTGCATCATTTTGGTGAGATGAAAACTCCTTTGCTTGAAAAATCTCCGATTAAAAACAATTCAATAAAAACTATTGACCCATTAGAAAACAATGATTCCAAAAATAGCAGCTTTAATGTTGATATTTCAACAGTTGAAAATAAATTATCCAAACTATTTAAAACAGAAGTGGTAAAAGAAAATATTGATTCAAAGAACAGTAAAGTAAATATAACCAGCAATTTGGGATTGACTTGCACTGAAGCCAAGCAAAGTACAAGTACTTTAAAGGTTCAGAATAAAATTGAAGGAAGCCTAATAAATAAAATCCGGCAAATTCATGAAGAACCAAAGATTGAACCATTTTTGAAAAGGTCAGGGGACAACATTATATCTAAAAATTCATGTAACTTCAGTGCTATGTCCTCAAATGCTTCCTTACTTCAAAATAAAAAAGACAATATTAAAATATTATTGAATAATTATCCAGAGGAAGAATCAATAAAAATGTTTGATCCCGGTGAATTTTCGAACAATATACGTAGAAGTTCATTCCGGTTAATGGAAAATGAAAACATAGAATCATTAAACCAACTTGAATGCCATAAAGAAGAGTCAAAATTAAAAGAAGGAGAACATCTTCCTTTTAAACAACATCTCAGATCAAATCCACCATGGTTTAGTGAATTGAACAATATAAACTTAAACACACCATTATCAGAAAGGAATGAAAGGAGGTCTTCAGACTTCTCATGTTTTTTGCACAGTAAAGATGATTCAGCTAGTTTAAATTTGGCTGACGAGATTAGAAAATTGTCTGCAAGGTTATTACAAATGTCCTCAAGTCAAAATCAAAATATTGGGAATTATTCCACAAGTAGTCCAAATCCTCGAACTCGGAATGACCCAATCACATGTTTCCTTGAGAATCATGGTATAACTCACCCACGTCCTAAGTATAAATTTTCAAATTTGAACAGAGATGTCCCAATAGGATCTCCCCCACCTCCCAGCAACATAGCCTATTATTTAAACATGGCATCTAGCCTTGATAGAAATGATTCACATTCAGCCCCTGGAAGTCCACGACTATCACCTGATAGAAGAAATATAAAAACTGAAGTTGATATTCCAAGTCATTGTGTTGAAACAGAGCACATTAGGCAAATATCAGAAGGGGGTACTTCTGCAACAACAGATAAGCAAAATGAACAATTGAATAAGGCAAAAAAGTCTAATTTTCCAAGTTAGGTAATAATTACCACATTGTTTTATGTGATTTTTGTATCAAGATTTGTTAATTCCTTAAAAGTAATAATAATTAATTCTAAAGATTCTTGGCTGTGGTCAATAGCGATTTACAGTAATGTAATCATAATATTCATTATTTCTTATTGTCAAATTATTTATATACTTTGAAAAGAACATATACTTGTATATTTTATGGTCGTTAATTTGATTTATTGTAATTATGTATTTATGGTAAATAATAAATAAATCTTTTATCTTTTAATTATTCTTTTCTGTTTTACAAATATCACTTTATTTTAGAAAAAGACTGACTGCTATGGAAGCAATGGGGCATAACTGGTTAAAGAATGCTGCTTGTGAAACTGCTTTAGATAAAACAAGACTCAAGCGCTATGTAATTAAGAAAAGGTGGATAAAAGCTGTAAACACAATAATTGCATTACAAAGAATGGGAGCTAAATTGGATTTCATGGAATGATTTTATTTTAAAAAATAATTAAATTTAATTAATTTAACGAACTAAAACATTAATTTTAATAATTACTACCATAGACTCTTCACAATTTATTTATATGACTTTTTGACAGAAATGATATCATCTAAGGTTTTATTTATTCAATATGACACCCAGCTAAATTGTAATTTGGAGGTAAGTTGGTACTACAGATGAACTTTATGATTGACTTCAAATTATTTTAAAATAAGTTTGACTGCAATATTTTATAAACTATTAATAATATGAATTTAAGTTCATACAAAGAAACTAAGTTATATTTTTCACTTATATTTAAATTATAACAGGAAATTCAATATAATAAGAAATCACTTTTTAATATATTTATTTTGTAGTTAAAGTAAGCTATATTTTTATAATTTTGACATCTTTTGTTAGTGCTCAGTTTTTTTATTATAAAAGAAACTAATAAAAATCAACCCAGTATTTTTTTCATGAATTACAATTTGAAAAAAAAAAGTTCAAATAAATAGTTCATGATTATTTTCTAAATATTTTATTTGAATGGTACAATGTTTCAAACTTCATTAATCATAACTTGAATTTTAGCCCCAGATATTTAAGTAATCTAATCAAGTTCATCATTTTATTTTTATTGATGATTAATTTTTTAATAAACTATTATTGAAATTTTAACTATTTACTTAGGCTCAGGGATCAATTTGGTTTTGGTTTTAACTGATGGAACCAAACCTTATTCTTAAGAACAAAATAAAACACATGTTTTATAAAATATATTCAATAAAAATAACTAAAATATGAAGAAAATAATAAAAAATAAAATTGAATGCATTTTTAAACTTTTTTCACTAATATTTCAAAAAATGTTCTTTTTTCTTAGTTTATGATAAATGGTGATTTTAGAAATTCCATAAGGATATCATATATTTTATACTTTCCTAACTGGGTAAACTCCTTGTATGGGTCTATCTTTGTGTACATAGTGTCATTCCTTAGTCAAAACCTAATTTTGCTAACAGTAACGTTTTTGTCTCTGTTCAAGAAAAATTTTCTTAATTAATTATTTAAAGGGTAAATTTTTGTTGAAATAAATTAAACAATTTAAAAATTTAGTTATTTTATAGTTTAAGATAATTTTTAAAAAAAGAATAAATAAAAAAAATTTCTTATTCTCAATTCAGTCTCTTTCAATTTGGTCCACCGGTTTTTCTGTTAACTATAGTTACCCTCCAGTTATGAATTTCTTAGATAGATCTTATATCAGTGGCTGGTAGTGATATCTATTAGTGGAAGACAGGTGCTTGAAACTCTGTACTGTTGTATTTGGTTTCGTACTCTGTCACCATCAGTCCTACACTAGTGCATCTCATTTTATCCCAAAGAATACTCCCTTTGTATGAGCAGCTACTGAGAATATTAATATGATTTGTAAAAGCTGGAAATACTTCATCATTCCAAACTTTTTGAGGTCCCTTTCTTTTATCTGAATTCATTATTTTCATACAAAATCACCAGGGTGAAAATAAATAATATGTATACAAAATTCCTACATGCCTACATACAAAATTCCTCCTTTTTTATACTCATTAAAGTAAGCAGAAATGTTCCCCATGAACTCTGACATGCTTTGTGGTTCCTTCATAATAGCCTTTATCAGACACAGCTTGTCTGATATTTCTTGGTCATACGTATCTTAGTAGAGTTTGTTCCTGATGATGTTTAAATCATTACATAAATGATAGGTATGGATTTTGTGTTCTTTGGCTCTCTCTCTAAAATGTTCAACACAGAGAATATGTGGTGTTCATATATTTCTTTCTCTTGAAATCTGGTTGGTTTACCATGATTTTGCATTCTGCAATAAATATTCTATGCCAGAGTAGGCATTTCATTCCTCAAAGCCCAATATACAGCCACCACATTAACAGGTCTATGGTCAGTTCTCAGAGGCAAAGTTGCCTGTCATGTAAACACATGATTGGCTGCAATTTCTTCTATGTTGTATAGGTTCACTGTGGTGATTCAACTACTACTGTTCATTTAGGTGGTGTCACAATTAGTCACTTCCAGTGGTTATCCTAAGACATATATACTATATATTTACATAAACATGGTTGGCAATTATTTCTTTTTTGTTGCAAAGATGCACTGTAATGACAAAACTAATCCTTTAATTTTTAGGTGGTGAATGATTAGTCATATCCAATGGCTATCCTATAACATAAAACTTTTATCTAATAATAATATACATATACATGTACATACAATATGAAAAATGTGTATACAGAAATTTTATATTTTGTTTTATACTTAATATTCACATGTGTATAAAAATCAACATTTTATTTGATGTTTTAAGTTTGATTACTTAATCTTAATTAATTCTTCTAATGTATATGAATTGCTGTCGATCAATAATTTGTCATATTTCATAATAATTGTATGCCCTTTTTCAATTTTTGTAACATAAATCGATATAATTCTCTCTGTATTTTCCTTAATACGAGTGAAAAATCTTTAATTTCATTATTCTTAAATATTTCATGTTCATTCAGTTTATGTTTTTCTCTTAATACATAATTGCTAATTAAAACTGAATTTAAGAATCACCATGTCATTGTTTCTGACTAATCTATAATATCATATTTCCTAACATCTAATTCTAAGAAGGTGAATTTATTCAATGGAGCTGATATGGTGTCATAGCTATTATGTGCTTGTAATTCAGTGATTACTAGATCTTATCTTTTTTGGTATAGGCATTTTTAAAATAAGAAATCTCCTCTTTGATATTTTCTATTTGCTTAATGATTTAAGTTCAAAGATTTTCAACTTTAGCTTCGATTGTCGGGATAGCTTTAACCATATTAAGGGTTTGGTTGATTTTTTTCTTTCATTTTATTTTATTTAAATTTAAATTGTTACCTTTGCACACAAAGGCTTTGCAATGAAAGATAAATAGTGGGTGGAGATTCCCCTTCCTCTGACTGACCCTTAGTAGGTAAACCAAATAGTCTAATTTATCTTACCTCAATCTAAGCAAATTATTTACTTACATTATATATATATATTTATTCAAGTAATGGTATTACCATTTTTTTTTTTCTGTTGGCATTACAGACCTTGTCGATCTTTTGCCACCTGAAAAAGGATATTCCATCTCTGCTATCTTGGGCTATTTCTTTCCAGTAATCTGCATACAGCTCTATCGCATCTTTGTTGATTCGATCTATCCATTTGCTTTTTGTCCTTCCACGTCTTCTTTGGCCTACTATCGAGGCATTTATTGCCTTGTAGAGCCTTCCAGATGGATTGCTTAGATCTCCATGCCCCGCTCATCTTAACCTCCATGCCTTCATATCATTTGTTATTGACTGACCAGTTTCTGTATGCAGTTCTTTCTTCTTTTTGTGTTAGTACTATGATCCCATATTGCTCCTGTTATTGTAAAGAGGATTTTTAGCAAAATTTATTTTAAGGTATTATCATTATATATATTTATTTATATTTTACATGTTAAATAAATGTCATATAATGACATTATCGCATGACTTTAAAAAGGGACCTGCACTAGTTTTGTCAACTGAGGTAGGAGTGACAGTATTATGGTAGCCACAGGTTATGACTAATTCTGCACCACCTAAAAGGAATAGGATTATGCATCTATACAACAAAAAAGAAATAAGACAGCCCACCATTTATAAGTATGTATTTATATACAGGATGTCCCGTTAGTAGAGGGAAATATTCAAAAGGGTGATAATTAGACATAAAGAACTACAAAACAATTCACATAAACAGTGGCCCAATTTTCCACAGAAAATTTAGGGAATTTAAGATTTTTTGTTTTGGTAAGTCACTTTTTTTGTTGAACAGAAATCGATAACTAAAAAAATATTTAATTTAAGTAACTACCAATTACTTCACAGTAAACTTGACAAAATTTAGTTCAATCGAAATTAGAGTTTGTCATTAATAAAACTACTTAAAAAGGATTTTTGAGTGTTTAAACGAAGCTAAGTTCTATTTAAAAAAAAAAAATGAATTATTCGTGACTTTATTTATTACTCTCCAACTATAATTCAAATACTCTACTTTTAGAAAACCTTCCTTGTTTAATATATTCTTTAAGTCCTTATCAACTAAGTTAAAGGTTTATTACGAAATAAGTTGAGATTCACCTCAAGTTATGTAAAAGATGAAATAATTTGAAATTCTGTCACTTAAAAGTACTCACCCATGTTTTTAGCAATAATGACTACAATAAAAAAGCAAAGCATTATTTTTTTTTTCTTTTTCATTTATCTGGGATGATTTATAATAAGCATAAATCCATAAACAAACTGCTTATTTATAAAAAAATGTTAAATAATGATTTTAAAAACTCAAAAACTGTGGTAACAGTTTCATTATCGCTTTAGATGATAAATATTTGAAAAATCATTATTTTTCACTTAAAAAAAAAAAATTGTATTTATGCAGTTATGTTTTTATAATACATCCTAGGTAATGAAAAAAAGATAAATTAATTTTTTTGCAATAATTTATTGAATTCATTTTTGATGAAAACACGGGTACTTTTAGGTGACACGATATCTAATCACCTTATTTTTTTTTTATATAATCTGAGATAAATCTCAACTTATTTCGCAATAAACCTCAACTTAATCAATATGTACTCAAATTTGATTAAACAAGGAAGTTTTTTTCTAAAAGTGAGGTATCTGTAGCATAGTTGGAGGGTGATAAAAAATAATTATGAATAATAAATGTGTTTTTGTTTAGTTTTTTAAACAGTACTTTTCTTATTTTATCCCCTCTTTCAATGGTTTTAGCAATGACAAACTCTACTTTCATTTGAAGTAAATTTTGTCTAGTTGACTGTGAAGCAATTGTTAATTAAATAAGTTTAAAAAATTTTTTTAGTTATCGTTTCCGATTCAACAAAAATGTTACTTACTTTAAAAGGACAAAAATTAAATTATGAAATTTTTTGTAGTTCTCGATGTCTGCAATATCTTTCTTGCTGAATCAGTTTACAAAGTTATTTTCACTTACGCTCAACCAAAAAATGTTGAGCTCCCTAAAACTGAACAGTTGGTGTTAAAAGATCCAAAATGAGTAATGTGACAAAGGTTATAACTTACTTATGTAAGAATAGAGTGTATGTAACTAATTAGCCTAAACTAGAGAGATAAATTTAGGCTAAACACCATGCTATTTTTTATAAATAGCAGCTAGATCTTCCAATTTTTGCTAAGCATTTATAAAAAACTTCATGATTTTTGGCACCTAACTTTACCTACAACAACTCTGTGAAATAAATCTGCCACTTGAAAGTGGCTTTTGATCAACAATTAATTCTGTAAGGAGAAATAAATCTAATTAAATTTAATATTTCTAACAAATAGTTTACCAATTATGTCTTAAGATAATAATAAAATGTTAAAAAGTATTAAAGACAATACTAAACACAACACAGTTTTTTCTTATAAATGTACCATGTGTTAAAATAAGTATCAACATATGTAAACAACATATTTAATTAATTTAATATTCTCATAGATCACTTATATGTATTTTTTATAACAATTATTTTCCAAATGAACTAATAAAAAATGTAATGGTGTTATTTAAGTACAATTAAATAAATGTAACAAGATAATATAATTAAATAGTATTGTTATTTTATAATGAAAATGTAGATTTTACACTGTATTTTTTAAAATAAATCATTATGAATGAGTGGTGATCGTTTCCAAATTTTAAAAATTCGTTGTAGTGAGTAATTTTATCTCAGAATTATATTTAGAAATTTCTAGAGATCTTTTATCTCACTTTTAAATATAGAACTCTAACCTGATTGATGTATTTAGATATACATACATCTTTAAAGATCTCATGTATTACATAAACATACATGCCCCATTTTACCATTTGCAGTATATATATATATATATATATATATATATATATATATATATATATATATATATATATATATATATATATATGTATTATTTTCCCCTGGATATTATTTAAGAGTTGAGAAAATATAAATATGAATGTTTGTATATGTATATATAAGTTAACTATTGGCTAGTTCAATAAATATAAAAAAAAGGTAGTAAAATGACTCACAATAAGATTGAAATACAATAAATTTTATTTTAGCAAAATTGTCGAAGCTTTTTACAGAAGGTTTATATCGATAAGATTTGTTTTTTTACATGAGAGAAAAATTGTATTAAGTCTTATCAGTCTCACGCCCGAACTTAACTCCCCCCTGCTAGTTTAGGAATACTCTTTGTAATCAAATCTGTGTATCTTACTGGTAGACCAAGGCCGGAGTCAATCGTCTTCACACTATAATACTACACCAAGAAAATTTTCCACTGATTAACAATTAGAATAAAAGAACAGTTAAATTTGTCGCTTATACATTAAATTCGTGTCTTGTGTTGTTTCGTTGCACTGTTTTACACGTATGAAACTCGATTATCGGAAAAACTAACAACAAGAAAATCATTTAATAATACAAAAGTGAAACAAACAAATGTCCTCGTGTGAGACAGCGAGATCATTCTAACCTACTATGGTTGCTCTGGTTCTCTTATCGGAAGCTTTAATTGTTCAATGTGAACTGTTGGGCTTTGGTAAGGTCCTTCAACGCTCTCAGTAGACACGACGTTATGCTCACAATTGGCAATCACCCTGAATAGACCTTCATACATCAACAACTCCTTGCCTCTATTGGACCCTCTGCTCCAGTTAACAGTGGTTGCAATTTTAATATATTTTTTTCGCCCTCTATTTACAATGCGTTCTATAACTTCCTTGTCCACTGCCATACTCATGCTATTTCTGCACCGATCTTGCAAACCAAAGTAGATTTCAAATCGCGAAAAACCAGTCACTGGGTGAATGAAGTAGTGATTATATGTCTTCACTACCTTTGTCATCGCTACATCCGAGTCTAGACCTTTTTCTACTTGGTGTATTGGAAGGTGATCTGCAGACGTTCTATATTCCTTCTAATCATTGGATGTCCTGGAGTGTTAATGTTAGAGGATGATCATATGATGAGGATTAATAAATTCGTCTTAGAGGATGTTTTTTTTTACTATATTTCTCATTTCTTTAAATAGTTGTTTTTTTGGATTATTCCAGAGGGGAGCGCGCCCTTGGCAGAAATCACTAATGCTAGTCACGATAGTAACTTTTTTTTTATATCACATTACAAAATTCGTCTATGAGGATGAATTTTTTCCCATATTTCTCTTTTCTTTAAATAGCTGTTTTTTGGAACTCCCCCCCTATCCAGGGGAGAGAGGGGCGCGCCCCTTGGCTGGATCCGCTAGTACTGGTCACGATAATAATTTTTTGTATATCACATTAGAAAATTCGACTTCGAGGATGATTTTTTTCCATATTTCATTTTTCTTTGAAAAGGTGTTATTTGGACTTTTTTTCCACCAACCAAGAGAGGGCGCGCCCCCTAGCAGAATTCGCTAGTGCTGTTCACGATGATAATTTTTTTTTATATTACATTAGGAAATTCATGTATGAGGATGGATTTTCAATATATTTCTCTTTTCTTTAAATAGGTGTTTTTTAGAACTTTTTTGGATTTTTTCCAGCTCCCAGAGGAGGAGGGGAGTCACGCGCCCCCCGCTCTCTAAATGACAAATAAGGTCATCCTTGATTCCTGGTTGCGATCAGATTGTCGTAATTTTGCACTTCCTATACCTCTCGTACTCACCTTTTGTCGTCCCCGTCGTCCTAGTCTTCCATATAATCTGACGGGGCTTATCGTTAATAGTTTGCTCCAACCCCTCTTGGGATCTTTCGTCAGTTGGACACCATTTACCTTAATATTGTACTGCAGCATCAGCAACTTCTCCCCACCACTATATATAGGTCTCAGTAGTAAGCAGTAAAGCAGTAGCTCATGTCTCAGTAGTGTTGTAGCTCTTATTATGTAACATTGTGTTTGTTTTCATACCAATAAAGTTTTTTTTAAGTTGTTCGTGTATCAGAGTTTATAATTGGCGCCCGAACAGGGACTGGGTTCGCATAGTGTTGAAAAAATTCGTGGCCGTTCTTGACCATTTTCTGTCTCAAGACCACAGGATAACTCCATCGCTTGCACTATCAAGAATACTGCAAGGATCCGAAGACCTCTGGTACTTAAGAAGATAGAAGGCATCGCCTACAAAATTCTCGCTAGGTACTCTTCGAGTTTTACCCCAGTCCGAACTTATCATTTGAACTTGGACTTCAGGAGCAGCTTAAGAATACTTGTGGTATTGGTAACATTGTACACAATTTTTATTTTATTCTTGTTTAAAATTCTATGGGAAAAACTAGTGAAAGACTTTTAAGATCTAGCAATATTCAAATTGAAACAATCCTGCCTGTAAAATATCAAACTACTAAAGAAAATTATGGGCATTTAATGGAATTTGATGGGAATCCATATGACATAGTTTTTTTGTTAACGAAGTAAGACAGATTTATAATAATGTATGTACTGATAATAACACATTAAGGGAACAAAACCATTCACAATTACTTATTGTTGTTAAATCTAAATTAAAAGGTTCTGCTAAAGATTGCCTGTTAGCAAAGTCATTTGAAACAGTAGAGTCATTATTATTATACTTAACCCAAAAATTTAAAGAATCAAGAAATGTTGACCAACTAAAACACGAATTAATGCATACGTACCCTTATGAAAAAATAGCATCTAGTTGAATTTATAAATCGAATAGCTAAAATAAGATCATTAATATTTTCTCGTATAAAATTCGATGCCTAAATTAGCGATAAAGACGTTATGATAAAATGTCAAGATAGGGAGCTTAACAGTCATATTTTACACAACTTACATACAGAATTATCAGATTTTTTAAATCACATGATTTTAACAGATGTTGACCAAATTAGGAATGCTATCCTGAACAGATGTTCTGACATTATGGAAAGAATTAATGGAAAAAAAAACAAACATTATTTATGTCAAGACGAGAACATACTTACTCTAATAGTAATAACCATACAAATCATTTCCATAGACCCCACTAAGACTTTAAAAAACATAACAATTACGAATCGAGAAGATATGAGCATTATAAAAATAATGATCATTATAGAAATTTAAACTACCAACAACCCTCATATCAGTATAGAAACAATAACGATTATCGCAATTCACGAAGTTATAATAATCATGAAAATCGCCGTCCTCAAAATCAATACCAACATGAAAATAGCTACAGAAACGATAATAGGCCATCCCGCCAACAATATAGACCACAAGTGTGGGATAAAAAAAATAACTGGCGCGAAAACGATGAAAAAAAATACTCTTTTCCATCACAACCTTTCAATCTCAATTCTCAAAATACGGTCTCAATGCGAACTGTTAAAAGTAATGATGTCCTCCATCTAGTAGAAGAAAATAATGAATTAAAAGAAAAACTTGCTAGCTTAGAAGACAAATTTAATCATTTTTTAGATCTCGGAAGGCCGGAACCGAAACCACCGAACAATACGACATACATTTAAATGATAACTTGGTTGAATTAACGGATTTACTCGGAAGCAAATGGGCGATTGCTACTGGATCACAAATCGCAATCAGATTAGGACTGGAACATGAATTATTTATTAAGTGTACATTTTTTAAATTTAATAAAAAAATTGATTTATTACTCGGTAATGGAACAATAAGAAGCATCGGAATGAAAATTGATTTTGAAGAAAACGCCGACTCAGCTATAAACAATATACGCATAAAAGATGGAAAAATAATAAAAATAACGAATGAAAATGAAGATGTAGGAAATGTTAAATATATTAAATCAAATGGTAATAATACTAATAATAAAAATGATAATGATTTAAATAGAAATGGAAAAATAATAAAAATAAAGAATGAAAATGAAAATGTTAATAATATTGAATCAAATGATGATAATAAAAATAATAGTAATAATGATAATTATTTAAAAGAAATAAAATATTTAAATATATTAAATATGAAAGAATGTATCAAAGTAACACATTTAAATAAGGAACTACAAAATTCCGTTGTTAAGCTATTAGATAAATACCCGCGAATAATGAAAGAAGAATATGAAAAGTTAAGAAAAACAAATTTATTAAAACGTATAATAACTTTAAAAACTGAGAGACCCATCTATACGAGAAATTATCGTTACTCTCACTAATTAATAGAAGATGTAGATCAAGAAACAAAAACTTTACTGAATAACGGGATAATTAGAGAAATTAATTCACCTTATAATAGCCTAATATGGGTAGTGGTTAAAAAACCTGAGGCAACTGGTAAACGAAAAATAAGAGTTGTAATTGATTATCGAAAATTAAATGATGAAACAATTCCAGATAAATTCCCACTGCCAAACATTGAAGATCTTTTAAACAAACTTAACAGATCGAAATATTTTACAACTATTGATTTAGCCTCAGGCTTTTACCAGATTGAAATGAACGAAAATTCAATTGCTAAAACAACTTTTTCAACTGACACTGGACATTATGAATTTACGCGCATGCCATTCGGACTATGCAATTCCCCACCAACGTACTAACGAGCGATGAACTCGTTATTAGCAAACGCATCAAATGTACTTGTTTATATTGATGATATTACAGTTTTTTTCAAAATCAAAATAAGAACTTTTTCGGCACTTAGATATTGTACTTTCCAAATTAAATGAACATGACTTATCTATTAAATTATCTAAAATTGAGTTTCATACTGAACTATATTAACAACCAATCCCAGAAAACTTGAAGCTATTGAAAAGTTTCCACTCTCAACAACAGAAATGGAAATTAAACAGTTTCTTGTATTAACTGGTTACTATCGAAAATTTATTAATAATTATGCTCGTATTGCTCAACCCTTAACTTGTAGTTTACGGAAATCAAAAGACAACATAAATCCTGCTAATTATTTTGAAGCTTTTAATGATTCAAAATCTTTATTACTTAACGCTCCTTTTTTAATTTATCCAGACTTTAAAAAACCAATAACTCTCACAACTGACGCCAGTAATATCGCAGTGCTTTCTCAACTCTCTGAAGGAAAACAAAATCCTATAGATTTTGCCTCAAAACATTATCTAGCACAGAATCTAGATATTCTACAATATAAAAAGAATTATTTGTCATAGTTTACGCCTGAAAACATTTTAAACCCTATCTTTACGGACAACATTTTACAATTCAAACAGATCATAAACCCATTCGATGGATATTCTCCATGAAAAATAATAACACCCGTATTATGAAATGGATCTTTCTTTTAAATGAATTTAGTTTCGAGATAAAGTATGTAGAAGGTAAAACAAATCAAGTCGCGGACGCACTTAGCAGAGTTAAAATTGAAAACAATACTAAAATATACGATCTTAATGGCATAGAAGATATGGACATTGTTATTGACAACTTAATTAATAATCATGAACCAGTGTTATCCCAAAATACTTCGGAATATCGTGAACTAATATCGTGAACCAGACCCTTGACAAAGAAATTAATAATGACGCCGAAAGTCTTGCTACACAACATTCATAAGAAAGTAGCCATAATCAAGTTTTCATTGTAACAGATAGACCAATTAATGTTGAGAAATACCAATTTTTTTTAACTCGTGGTAACGAAGAATTACAGTTAGAAAGACCTTTCAATAAATTCCGATACAATATTGAAATTCTGATGGTTCGAAATCCGATTATGCTACGGCTTGTTCGTTTGTTACCCATAACTACACGCATAAAATAAAATTACATAGACTGAACAGCATATACACAGCGGAACTTCACGCAATATCTTCAGTCCTCCACTTCTGCATGTCAATAACTCCAGCTTCGATAGTTTTGATAACCAACTCCTTGAGTTCATTAAAGGTTTTAAATGATATGTACTCAAAAGGCACTTCGCGCTTCCACACCGAGGTACTCTTATCCTGAACCCACCAGAAATGAGTTTTCCTCTCAAAAAAGAATTATTGGATAGTTGGCAATCTATATGGAACGAAAGCCCACCTAGCAAATTAAAAGCTGTTAAAAAATCGGTGAAACCTTGGATCACATCAAACCGCTCTAATCGTAGAGAGGAGGTCGCCGTGGCCAGGTTAGGAATAGGACACACGAACCTAACCCATGTACATCTCATCACTAAGCAGCCACCACCAAATTATCAGCATTGCAATAGCCTTCTAACAGTCAACCATATTTTCCAAGAATGCACTTATCCATACATCCAGCCTAAATCGATTATCTCTAAAACAGGATATATCAGCAGTATTAAACAACGACGAATCAAACATAGGAACCGTGATAGAATTTCTTAAAATCCATAGGCTATTAAATAAAATATAAAAATAGATATAATTTGTATTTTATTGATCTTTTTTTGTATTTTTTTTTAATATATTTCATTTTTTATATGTTTTTAAATATCTTTTTCATTTATTGCTCTATCTATCTATAGTTAATTTTTGATTGTTCATTTTTTTTTCTGTTTCTCCTCTAAAGAGTTTACAAACATAACTGACTCACAGGCGTTGATGTCCTTGGGATTTTACGCCTTAAAGCCTAAATAAACAAACAAGCAAACAATATTGAAACTGCTTATCCATGGAAAAATGATCTAGAAAAATTAAAAGAAATAATCAAACCTAATAGCACATACGGAATTTACTATGAGCCAAATGTAGAAACAGTTGCAGCAGTTGACAGTTAACAGCAGAAACAGAGACGACCATGAAGCAATATGTAATAAAATTTCAAATTTTGTAGATTTTGGACATGGACAGAAGCAGAACAAATTGAACTCATTGAAAATGATCACTCTTATCACCGCGGAATCATGGAAACCTATGAAAAATTAAAACGACATTACTATTTTCCTCGAATAAAAGATGAAATTGCTGCCTATATAAATAAATGCAGCACATCTGCAAAAACAAAGTATGAAATAAAACCTATTAAAACAAATTTTCAAATCACTCCCACTCAAGAAAGACCCTTTGAATATTTAATAATTGACACCCTACATTACCAAAGAAGATTTATTATTACAATAATTGACACCTTTCTAAAATACTATATTATGTCGTTATTAGAACAAATAATGCCATTCATTCAAACATTCATCAAGTACTAACAAAATATTTTGCTGTTTATCCTCCCCCTGTATAAATAACAATGGACCAAGGTATAAAATATAAAAATGGTCTTATTCAAAATTTATTAGAAAGTATAATGATTAATTGTCATTACACTATCACAAATAATTCAAATTCATTAGGAATATTAAATCGCTCACATTCAATTTTAATTGTACTTTTAAGGATTATACAGGAAGAAAACCCTTCGAATAGTTTAGAAACTAATGTAAATATTGCTGTAAGGACATTTAATGAAACATTAAATACAAATCTTAAATTAACTACTAACGAAATAACTTTTTGTAAAATTATTGACCCAGACCGAGATGAACAAATAATTAAAGAGAACTTAGTGCAAAAATATCACGAAAAATTAAACATTATTCATAAATTAGCCAATTGTAAAGTATCGGAGGAAAAAGAAAAAAAGAACAGAACGCCTTAATCAAAATCGTGAAGACCCACCGGAAATTCTAGACGAAGTATATATTAAACGAAGGGTTAGGACAAAAGATGAAAACTTATTTAAGCCTGTCAAAACCTTTATAGACGAAAATAATATTGTGCATGCTCATATTAACAACGTAAGGACACCAAGAAAGACTTGTGAGAAAACTTGTGTTTTGCTTACAGATGGCTCTAGCTTATCAAATAAATGACGTGACACACTCAGGCGGACTAATGACTTTTAAGCTTGCCGACTCTTATATCTTAGAAAATTATGAAACAATAATTCACTATATGCACTTCTGTGATTTAATTGAAAACATGCAGACTATTAAAATATGATTAATACATTTTCCTGCTAAGGAATCAATTTACAATTTGACACTCAAACAAATTTTATATTTAGAAGATAAAATAGAATCTCTAACGACTCACGATAGAAGTAAGCGAGGTATTATTAATGGTTTAGGCACTGCTATTAAATGGCTAACTGGCAATACGGATGCTTCCGATAAGGAAAGGTATGATTCAATTATAGAAAATCTTGAACAAAACTAAAACCATATTCAGAATAACTTAATTAGAGAACTTACTATCAATCAAAATTTGATTTCTAAATTCAATGAAGACATACAAATTATAAATAATAATATTAAAAATTATGTGAAGTCATTACACAAACTGACAAAAACAAATATAAAATACATTTAGAAGAAATTTATTCCATCATTAACTATATAGCGATTAGAATCCTTGACATTGAAAACTCTTAAGAAATGTGTAGACTCGGCATACCACATGCTTACATCATTTAACATACTGACAAAAAACAAAAATATATAAGTAACGATTTAGAAACTTAATGGCTAACTACAAGAAATGGTACAATTCATTATATTTTGTCAATCCCTAAAGAAAGTAGAAAATTCTCACCCTTATATTTATTATCAGTACCCTCTACTCATCAGAATAATCTTGTAACAATAGTAGTACCAAATCATTTCATTTTATTTTCCAACAACTTTCAAGCTTATATAGGAAACTTTTCACCAGAACCTTACCTATCATCCAAATCCCCTTGCACAATCTCTATCCAGCATCACCCATCCTTACAATCCTCCTCGAAGGTTGAAGCGGCAGTGGCCCAGAGACCTTCTGTGAATAAGCATCTATTGGAGTTTTGGCAATGGCCAGATCCTCCACTCAAGACCGAGTGTGTATGATTAGGTTAGTTCTTTTGTTTATATACATTTATTTCTATTATTATTAGTTTCTGTATTATTTATTTTTATTATTGTAAATAGAGTGTGAGTGTGCTCTCTGAACACTATTATAAATGTCCTTGATGTGACAGAATGTAATATTTCTAAATAAATAAATAAATAAAACATACAGGAAACTATACCTATATCAAAACTAATTGTTATTGTACAGATGTTTTATTAAATACAAACCCATGTTTTAACAAAGTTATCAAAAATGATATTAGCTCTTGTAAGACCACTACTATTAATAATCAAGAATCATTTATCAGATATATAGAAGATATTGATGTATATATACTGTATAAGCAGAATGTTCTTTACCCACTACCTAATACTACCTTACCTATTCCTATACCCAAAAGTTGTGTATTAAACTTAGGATATAATGATTCTTTTGTAAATATTACTAGAAATAAGGATATTAGTATATTACCTATGTCTTACTCATATGAAATATTTAGATTTCATCATTCCAATGTATCTTTTCATAACTTAGAATATATAGAAACTTCTATATTAGAATTAGATAGCCTTTCACGGGATCATCATAAGTCTATATCTGAAATATTGCATTTAATTTCTTCAATTATTGTATTTTACTTATTTTCATATCATATATAGCTCAAGTATTCACAAGTTAAAAAGCTATTTACAGTAAAAAAATCAGCTACCTCCATGGTAAAAGTAACACAGCAGCCAACTTTCAACCCCTGGTCACATTCTCAACCAATTCTTCGCTTGGAAGCTCGAATCTTCAGATGGGAGGAGTTAGACATCATTTCCCCTAATATTGCAGCATCAGCAACTTCTCCCCACCACTATATATAGGTCTTAGTAGTAAGCAGTAGAGCAGTAGCTCATGTCTCAGTTGTGTTTTAGCTCTCATTATGCAAACACTGTACTTGTTTTCATACCAATAAAGTTATTTTTAAGTTGTCCGTGTATCCGAGTTTATAATTGTCTGCAAAACTTTCCTCTTCCTTGGGCTCCCCTATCTCATCGCCATCTAGCGTACCCCATTCTTCTACTACTTCGGGTATCCATTCTCGCAAGAACTGTTATTATTTCATAGTAAAGTAAACAGAATTTCCTTCATATGCAAGAAGATTTTGTGTTTGTTAAAATTGTTTAGAGGGGAATTTAAAAAGGCTAAATTACTCTAAATTCTGTTTTTCATAAAATCCTGGATCATTCGGATTTTTTTTTTTACCACCGCTGACTACAGATACCTCACTTTTGCAAAAACTTCCTTGTTTAATGTTTCTTCCTTGTTCCCTATTTCTTTTGATTATTATGTTGATTCCATTGAATGTTTTTGTTTTTATTTACTTATTTAGGTTACAAGAAAACGGTAACAATGTTTCTCAGTTCACTAATGCCAGAATAAAAGTTGTAAATATGACCAGCTTTAAAAAACTGTCCTCGTCAGAAAATATTAAAATTGTGACATTACGTGAATTGAAGGAATCTTTACGGGAAATAGTAACGACGATACCACCAATTAACGGTAGTCGCAGAGTAAATAAAAATCAAAAAATAAATAAAACATGGAGCGAAAGGTAGAAAAAAAACTAGGAGAAGAAAAAAACGAAGAATTCGACAGCTTAATGGCGTGATTGTTATTAGAATATCGTTTCAAAACTGGCAAAGAAATTTACGGAACTCTTGCAGATACCAATCTGGTAAATAAAATACAATTTAATAACATTTTTACTAGGTGATGCAATTTCTATGACCGCGACTGTAATTAAAAAACCCACAAATCTTTAGTTTTCTGCAGGAAATTTAGCTATACTTTATATGATTTCTTTTGTAGTGCTTAAGGTCTATTATCCCCCCTTTAAATGTTTCTCTCTACTTACGGATCACCTACATAATTATTGAATTATATATATATATATATATATTGTGAAATAATTCTTATTTTCGGGAGTTAGGTTATTTACAATTTTAATAAACTACATAAATTTGGAGTTTATTCCTTTTATTTTTTAAAGTTTCGATCCCTTATTTTCTTATACATAGAATGGGATCCTCAGCCATCATTGGCACAAAAACTCAAGTTCCTATATGCCGTAAGCAACAATTTTTAATTTTTCCCACCTTCTTATCGAGCTTCGATACTCCAAGCCAGGGGCACACCAACAGCCTCATAGTCCGTGGGCCAGACCTCCCTACCGTGCACTCCACCCTCCCCCACATCCCTATAAATTGCATATCGTTGTGTTCCTTGTAACTATTTATTAAAAAAAAAACAATGTTTCCACAAAAAAAAGTGAACGAACTGCCCCAAAATGGCGTTCAAACATGGCCGACTGACGACTTTGACTTTAGTTAGTTTTTTGGTCGCTGAGAATCAGCATTTGGCTTCATTTCGTCATAGTTGGTCTTTTGTTGAAGCTGGCTAGTCAGAGAATAATAAATTATGAAAAAATATTAAAAAATAATTGGCTTAGGCAATAAAAACACCAGTAAAGTCAATTTAATAAAAAAAATTTCAAGTTGAAAATCAAGCGTCGTTTGTATTAAAACGGCCAGCAATAACACAAAACGTGCTGAAATAAAGCATCTAGAGAATATATTTCTCTTTCTTAAACACTGATTACTTTTTAAAATATTTGAAGCCGTCATGTAAAAAATGCACATAAGCGGCAGAAAAGTGGTATATATAGTAGATAGATAAACAGAACATTTCAAGATGCTGCTAAAAAGGTGTCAAATGCTGGAGCAGATTTTATGATATTCAGGGGACGATGCAGGTTTATTATGGAGAAGACCATTTTATCAGCAACAAAGATTTGTTCGAAGAAATTGGCAAGTCAGCAGGTCTGGACGAAGCAAACGAGGTTTATTATGGTGAAAACAAATTAATTTTCAATTGCTACCGAAGTTGCACATTAGAATATCTTCACTTTGAAGCAGGTTATAGAGAGGTCTATCGAGAAAGGGAAATATTTCTCCTTCTGTTTAGTGCATTTCTTATTCAGAAATACCTAAGAAACTCTACTCGAAGATCGTAGAAGCTAGAATAAGATATATTGTCGATTGCCAGACCGATATGGATTGAGAAACCCAAGTTACACTTGGGGCAGAAGTTGCAAATTGGGACTTTCTTCACTTTAAGACAGGTTATAGAGAAGTCCTTCAAGAAAAAAAAATAGCTCTCTATCTGCTTAGTGCCTCACACTTTGGATTGTGCTAATATCTACTAGTCTTTCATAAAAGTTCGTTTTCCTTTCAGATTTCTTAAAAATCTTTTGCAAATGTACTAAACAGAAGGAGAAATATTCGGTCGTGAGAAATTGTGCTCTCTCTATAACCTGCTTCAAAGTGCAGACATTCCAATGTGCAACTTCGGTAGCAATTGAAAATTAAGTTGTTTTCACCATAATAAACCTCGTTTGCTTAGTCCAGACCTGCTGACTTGCCAATTTCTTTGAACAAATCTTTATGCAGATTTATTCCAGACGATGCAGATTTATTATGGAGAAGACCATTTTATCAGCAACAAAGATTCCAGAAATCTATGACCTTTCAAAATTTTATAGAATATAAACGACAGCGTGCTATATGTAGAAACATAACCAATCAGTCTAAGACCGAATCCTGGAAAAAATTTATAAGCTCCATTAATTCCTCAACCACATCAGCTGACGTTTGGAACAAAATCCATAAATTCACTAAAACTTCCCATTCCTTTCGCTATACTATTTTGGTCAATGGACGACTGCCTGATAATCCTCTATCAGTCTCAAACACATTTGCAATTGAAATATATATTATGAAATATATATATTTTTTTCTGAAATATATAGCTCCGAAAAAAATAATACAAGCTCAGAATACACGGACCCTGAGAGGACAATCGATGATGAATTATTATATCACAACCTCCCATTTACAATGCGGGAACTCAAAAACATATTAAGAACTGTTAAAGGCCCAAATCCCTGGTCCTGACCTGGTCCACTATGACATGATAAAAAACCTCTCAGGTAATAACACTGGAATAGTTACTTGGATATTATAATCATGTCTGGTCCACTGGGCAGTTCCCGAATAAATGGTGTGAACCAAACAAGTACGAAGTAAGTATGAAACAAGTACTTGAAAAACGATGGGATGTAGATCAGGACGTAGACGCATTATTTGTCGATTTCAAATCAGCCTATGACTCAGTTGACAGAAACTGTCTCTGGAAGATCATGACTGAGCTGGGTGTTTGTGTGTTTGTGTTTGAGCTGGGTGTGTCATTAATCCCGGGAAATTAATGAGGATGACGAAGGCGTGTACAAATGATCCTAAATGCAGGGTACTAATACAAGGAGACGTATCTGAAGCCTTTGAAGTTCGAACGGGTTTGAGACAGGGAGATGGAATCTCACCGATGCTGTTCAACTTAGCACTAGAGAAAGTAATAAGAATAACATCAAGCGAAGATGGAGGGGTGCACGTTGGAATGAAACATAAAATTCTAGCATATGCCGATGATATAGCTGTCCTCGGAAGTAATCAAGAGGATATTGAGAGACTCGCTCGGATTCTATTAAAAGAAGCAGACCAAATCGGACTACAGGTCAATGATAAAACATAATACATGATAGTTATCCGAAATATCCACCCTAATAACATGGTCTGCGTGGATTCTAAGTCATTCCCGAAAGTAGACAGATTCAAATACCTCGGCTCCACAATAACTTCAATAAATGATCAACTAACAGAGATAGACCAGCGAATAACAAGTGCGAACAGATCTTTCTTCTCTATTTCAAAGGTACTGAAATTTAGAAAAATCTCTAGAAATCTAAACCTAAGGGTGTACAACGCTGTGATTAAGTCATTTATGCTGTACGGTTGTGAAACCTGGTCTCTAACCGGCACACTAGAAGCCAGAATTGAGATAATCGAAAGAAAAGTTCTCCGTAACATAACAGGACCAGGACCTATATGGGACCAGAAAATTGACACATGAAGGAGAAGGAACAATAAAGAACTGCTGAAAGAAACGGGTTAGTCAATATCTCAAGACATGAAGTATGTAGGATGTATGTAATTATGTATGGATAGCAATCCATCAGGGCCTCTTTACACGACAATGGATGCCAGAGTAGTAGACAAGAGACCACGCGGGAGTCCAAAAAACTGGATGGATAGATAGGATAAACAAAGATACGACTGAGCTTCATGCCGCAAACTGGAAAGCAGTAGCTCAAGATAGACAAAGGTGGAGAAGGCTGGTTCAGGCGGCTAAAGATCCACAAGGTCTATAGAGCAAATTGAAACTTGAGGGAACTTTACAACTTGAAAGAAAGCATTGCTCCAAAACAAATATCACGTCACCACTAACTTACAGTTTCAAGAGAAGCCAATCTAAACTCTTATCGTTGCATTAGTTTATATTTATCTAATTACAAAATATTATACTTTTGGACTAATGTTTCTCACTCTCAGTTTCTCAGATAACGGGAGATTTACATTGCCACTCCCAGAAATCAGATGCTCAGTTATTATTATTATTATTATTATTATTGAACATCAATAAAAACCATATATACCCATCTACTCAGTTAGTTATGTAATTAAAATAATGAAAAACGCAATCTAATGGAAGATTAAAGAGGATAGAAAAAAACGAATGAACGAAATGGTCGGTTTGGTAATTTCTGTAACCTGTTTTTCATTTTCCTTTTCCTAGCCGAACTCTACGCTATTATCACCACATCATTGATTACTTTGTTTAACAAGAAAAATGTTTCAATAGCTTAACAGTTTTTAAGTATATGAAGAAACCCCTATGGGCTTCATTTATTAAATTATTTATGTAAATATAAAGTAATTTATTGATGTTATAATTTTTTATAAAACATTATAATACTTCAAAGTAAAACAGTAAATCATGAATGTCAAGCTTCGTGGTGTAAAATCAACAAGGTGGATTTACCTTCCGTGTTATAACTTTTGTGGAGATAGGTAATACAATTATTCTTTATATATATTTTTCTTCTAAATAACTAAGAAAACTAGAAAACATGAACTTTGTTTCATTCATATTTAAAAAAAAAGTGTTTGAAACTGTATTTTCTCAATGGCTCCCGTTTTATCCACGATAGTTACAATTCGACCACTAAAGTTACGTTTTTCTTTAGAAAACTACATTCACCACATTAATTCGAATGTGAATTCGAATCAGGTAGTCTTATTGAATGTATTGGTTTTGTGTCAAAACAATGCAGATTTTAAGATTAACTCTATTTTTATTTGTTGACAAAAACTTTTTTTTTTCGAAAATAACAATTTTGTTCATAATTAATGTTGCAAGCTGAAGATTTTAGAAAAATTAATATCTAACGTACTGTAGAAGGCAGAAACCAAAATAATTATTATTACTGTTTATTATTTTGAATAGAAAATGTTTTTATGTAAGCTAACATTAACTAAAAATAGTTAGTGCACATAATTGTAATGCTTTGTTTTAACTGTCGTAAGTTTTTATTATGATTGAAGGAGTATTATTAAAGTTTATTAAGTTTTTAAAATATTAATTTCTTCTTAATTTAAGATAGTAATTAAATTAATTTTTCGTCAAATTTGTTTGTTTCAAATATGATCTTAGTGACACAACAAAATAATTAATTGGTCACATTACCATACCAATAGATTAATTTAGTTTACTAGATGAAAATTAAATAAGTGTGGATCACAAATTTTATATCAATTCAAGAACCCTCATACTCCACTGGGCGGTAGACGAGGAGCTGATTAAGAAAAAGGGTTATCAATCATAGAACTGAAAAAAAAAGTTGGTTTTCAGTAAACAATGAATATAACGAATCATGTAACTTTATTAATATGAAAAAATAATATTATTATTTGAAATAAAAAATTATAAATGACATGCTCCCTAAAAATTGTAACCATAAATAGTTTGAATTTCTTCTTCATTTCAATCAAAATATTTCTGCATCACTTATTTCTGAATCAGTTGAAGCCAGTACAAGCGAATCCATATCGACTGAATAATATGAATCTGAATCAAAAGAATATTCTGAATCATCTGTATTATAATCTGCAAGTTTTCTCCAATATACCCCTCTTTTTTTATGAACGTGACGATCTGTATGGAACTGACTTTTACCGGCAAAATTTATGTACGGATTTTCTTCCTCCTTATTTACTTTTTCATTTTTTGCCAACTGTTTCTCCAGAAGTTGTAAGCTGGTTTCGTCCGAGTTCATATGTAAATCTCTTTTTTTATTTTTTCCACCTTGAATATCGTGAGTTGAGGCTTCAGGAGATATTATGCCAAGTGCTTTTTTAGCTCTTTGATGGTAATTTAAAAGGTCAAGTGTCAGATGGTAATTATTGTAAGGATCTGGTTCGTAAGTATAAATGGAATTGTATGAATCAGATGAACTTTCTGACATTTGCTCTCTTCTGGCTTTCTGTTCTCGTCTCAACGTTAACACTCGTTCTCGCCGGACATTCGAGTTCTTGTGACTTTCCTCTCTCTTAGCACCATATGATCTAGGATGTTTTTTTGAATGGGCAACATCACGAAGTATTTTGCGCCTTTTTACTGTTCTTTTTAAACCCAAATTATCTGTCGAATCAGTAACAGTGACATCTTCGTCGGTTAAATAGTATATTGTAGGTTCTTCTTCTTTTTGTATATACCTTTTGTCCCCACTCGACATCGAAGAACTTATTGAAAAATCAGATACTTGTTGAGAATTACTTTCACTGCTTGTGTGTGGTATATGCCCTTGGTAAGAGCTTTCGCCCCTTAACTTATCATGAATCACTCTGAACAAATCTTTCCATTGTCTCCTTAAAATTCGTTGACAACTGAAACATAATTATAATATTATCTGGTAGTTAAAAGATTGCCACAAGAATAATTAAAAAATGTAATGATACAAGATCAGGCTTATACTTACTAGGATAGTAAGCCGGCAGCTCCGAAGCTAAGAATTGCCACAAGTATGACCAGTATCGCAAACGATATTTCTACGTATAGTGGTTCAAAGTCCTTAAATACATGTTTAGTATACTGGTTATCATCCATCAGATATTTCACGAATTCATTCCTGTATTTCACTGAAAATTCATAACAATAATTTTATAAATATTTAACAGCTAGGAATGATCATGATCATTAAAAAAATGTATTATATAACTATCATTTGTACAAATAAAGACGACTATTAAGGGGCTGGAATAGGCTACAGTATTTTCACTTTCAGGCGAGTCGTTTTAAAGTTCAGGTTTCATTCAACAAACAACCTTGTAAAAAAAAAAACGGAATTTCCTGCCTACCCAAGTAAGGAACTCCACCTGACAAAGCTGCAGAGTAAATTGATTTGAGTTTAAATACAAATAAGGAAACGACAATGATTTTTATAGACTATACTATGCCTTCGACTTTCTATTTCACGATATTCAGAACCTTGAGCTTAGGGATCTGAAACGTCTAGAACAGCTCTATCGAATTTCTTTCAACAGTTACAATCTAAGTACAGGAGTGCCAGTGTACTTGTTCGTAACGAGGATTGGTTGGGCAAGCTCCATTCACAGAACATGGAGTGAACCACTAATAGATCCCAAGCCTCTCCTGTTCTCGTTATGAACTATTAATTTAATAGGCTAAATCTATAGGAGTAACAGTAACTACTTACGTAAACACCATAACCATCCACAGTGGGAGTTGCAGCCTAACGTGGGCAATACAAAACATGCCATATATTCGTTCAATAGCTGTGTAATATCAAAATTGAAGTAAATCTGCCAAAGGTCGACTACATGATGTACTAGTAACACTGCCGAGGACACTCCGAGGGACAAACACAATATCCTCTTATATCGAGGAATCAGGCATCAGGCACTTAATTGTAGTATGTAATTTTAAAAATTCTTGCGTTCTAAATCCAAGAAGTTGCTTGGTTTGTAAAAAGTACACCTAACTTGAGCACTAACACGTCATGCCGTATGAAGAAGACTTTTAAACTATATAAGGTGATGAGACTAGTCATTTACCGAACACTGCATTATTGGCTGAGAATGCTACACAGCTATATTAAGAAGTAATATCATTCATTGGCACTAGCGGTCCCAGGAGGATTTAATTGGCTTCAGCCCGAAAGGTTTTTTTTCATAAAAATGACGATAATTACTTTGGAAAAAAAGAAAGAAACTAACTATCTATATGAAATGGTGTTTAAGTGATTTCTTAAGTCCTTTTAAATGTAATTATACGAACAATAATACATTAAGAGATGATTTTTCAATATATTTTTCCATAAAACATGGTTATATTTTACCATTTTGGGGGTGGCTTCAGCACGAACCTCCCCCCCCCCCCCGTTGATCCGCCCGTGTTCATTGGAGACAGGATGGCCGAGCAAGATCGGGAGTAGGTCACAGAGGGTTCTGAACATTATGGGTTCGATTCTCACTTAGGTCGGTTAACATTTATTTCTCAGCCACCCCGGAAAATGAATCTTGACATTCCTCCTAAATAGTTCCCCCACCATTTCCAGTACCAGTAATACCATTGATAAATAATATATAGGGGTGCCATTATTTTACTGAAGTTATTACAAGGAAAATAGTGTAATTTTGGAAGTAATTAAAAAAAGAGTGAAATTATTTCACAAAGAACCAATATTTGAAAGATAATTTTATTGCGTTCATATATATGTTTGGCGCTCTCTGTGAATATATTATTAGTTAAATGTAAAATTTAACATTTTTGATTCATCTTCAACCAAAACAGTGATAGTACAAATATAAAAAACACATCTGAAATAGAAAATTTAAGTAAATATGAAATTTATTATAAAAAACTAGAATTAACCTTTGATCTTGACCCAATTCGTATGCCATTTCATATTAAATATTTTATGTCTAATAGTACATTCCCATTCACCTGTGTCATCCATATCAAGTGCGATTTCTTTTGTGTTAACCTGAAACAGTAAAAGAGTGATAAATCATACATATCTTCAACATATAGACTTATATATGAATACAATTGTATGAAATCATCAGTCTATGGACTGGAAAACTTAATTAATTAGTAATTAAATAATTTTTTTTTAACTTTCTTTATTGAATATTAATACATTCTGCCACATTGAAGGGCATTAATATTAAGGCTACATGATTCATTCACACAATATGTACATACAATTAATATCAATAATAAAGAAAAAGAAATATAAAAAAAATAAAATAAGTAAATTAAATAAATAAATTATAAATTATTTTATAATCTGAAAAGATTAATAAAATGTTATTTCTTCTACTTGTTACGAACATGTCAACATTATAACAGTCTGTTCAATATCTTGCTGGAATTTACACCTCCCTTCCTCCCGCTCCCCCCCCCCAAATAACTTTACCGAAGTGTAAATTGAAAATTTGCTACAAGAAAATAATTTGATATTTTTTCATTTTTCCACAATCGACTTAATACATTGATTTTGATTTTCTCTTGATAGTCTTAAATTGACCTTTTGTAACTTTACTTGTCTTCTTTTTATTCAGTTATATATATATATATATATATATATATATATATATATATATATATATATATATATATATATATATATATATATATATATATATATACTTTATATCCAGTTTTAATTCCTGAAGCCTTCTTGTTTTTTCCACTCTTCTTTTATTTATCTCAAAACTTTTCACAGAATTTATAAATACCCATTTTCTATCATTTTCAGCCAAGTCGTTTTTATTTACTGCATTAACTGGTGAAATTAATGGTTGCTTACAAAAAAGTAAATATGGTGGAATATCGAATTTGGTGGAAGAATTATATTATTAAATGGCACTATATCCCAATTATTTGAGACTTGGCCTGCTTCAGCATGGATCTCCAGTTCTCCCGATTAGTTGCTGCAGCCTTCCAATTTCTGACACCAAGTAGTCTACATGCATCAGCAGGCACACAGTCTTGCCAGCGCAAACATGGTCTTCCCACTCGTCTTTTTCCAAACACAGGCTCATTCATAGCTCTCTGTTGGGGTGCATTCATATCCATCCGCCCGACATGTCCCGCCCAGCGTAGTCTTGGCAGTACAATGAATTGGCTCACATCCAGGTCATTAAACAATGTCTTTATTTCCAAATTCGTTCTCCTCCTCCAATTCTGTGATGTTTCCTGGACCCCTCCAAATATGCGTCGTATAATCCTCCTTTCAAATCTGAGCAGGGATTTATCAACTGCTTTAGTTAAGGTCCAACTCTCACAGCCATATGTGAGCACTGGTCTAATAAGAGTTTTATATATTCTTATTTTGGCCTGTCTTGACAACATTATACTGCGAAGCTGTCTCTGGAGAGAGAAATAGCACCGATTAGCCACTGTGATCCTCCTGTCTATCTCACAATCAATGTTATTTCGTGCATTTATCAATGAACCAAGATATACAAATTCGTCAACATTCTCGATTCCACGCTGTTCCAGCCATGCTTGGTTTTCCCTTGTTAGACGTGAGGATAGGGTGGACATATATTTTGTTTTGGACGCGTTGATAATAAGACCGATTTGGTTGCCGACTCTTCGACTTGTAAAAGCTTCCTGTACTGCCGCAAACGATCTTCCCATTATATCAATGTCGTCTGCATATCCAAGTATTTGGGTCATTCGATTTAGTCTAGATACCAGAATCCCTTATGACTTTTTCAAGGGTAAAATTGAATACCAGACATGCCAGAGCGTCTCCCTGCCTTACACTTGTCGATGTTCTAAACCCCTTTGACAAGTCACCTTGTACTCGTACGAAACACTCATTACCCTCCATTGTCATTCTAACAAGCCTTACAAGTTTTTTAGGTACATTCATTTCTACCATTGCTTTGTATGCTTCCTCACGATTTATGGAATCATATGCTTGCTTGAAATCAATGAAGATGTGATGTGTAACAATTTGATATCTTTGGTTTTCTCCAGAAGGATTCGCAAGGTGAATATTTGATCGATGGTTGATTTACCCTTAATGAATCCGGCCTGGTATTTTCCGATTTCAGCCTCGGCATAAGAAATGATTCTTCTATAAAAAATCCTTGAAAAATTTTTATAGGCGGTGGGTAGAAGGCATATGCTTCTGTAATTATTACATTGATAAACGTCCCCTTTTTTGTACACTGGGCATATATTGGATTTTTTCCAATCACTTGGAAGCTCTTCATCAACCCAAATGGCATGAAACATTTCCTGGAGGAGTTTTATGAGCTCTTGACTACCATGTTTATAGAACTTTGCAAGGATGTTATCAATGCCTGGGGCTCTATTGCTTTTTAGTCCTTCTATGGCTTCATTGATTTCTTCCTCGTCTGGGTGTTCTACATCTTCACCATCTCTAATTGGATCATTTGCTTCTGAGACATTTGTGCCATTTCTGTTAAGAAGAGTTGAAAAGTATTCAGCCCATCTGTCCGAAACGCTGTTTTTCAGTTACTAAGGAGCCATCGTTTGCTCTGCATCCTGTGGTACGGGCGATAAAGGGCTTTCTTCCTTTATTAATAACCTGGAAGAATTCTCTAGTATTTTTGGAAATGAAGGCCTCTTCTATCTCCTGTAGACTCTTATTCTCCCATCGTCTTTTCTTCCTCCTATGGACATGCCTCTCACGCCTTCTCGTTGCTCTGCATTCCTCTACAGAGCTTCGTGTGTGCTTCCTTTGCATCACTTTATTGTATGCAATGTTTTTTCTCTTGGTCACTGCACCACATTCGTCATCGAACCACGGGTTATATATCTGCTTGGTCTTATCTCCT
Organism: Nezara viridula; assembly: GCA_928085145.1. Classification (NCBI taxonomy): domain Eukaryota; kingdom Metazoa; phylum Arthropoda; class Insecta; order Hemiptera; family Pentatomidae; genus Nezara; species Nezara viridula. The sequence goes on along the minus strand of OV725078.1, from coordinate 121,354,182 downwards.
ACAACCTCGTTCGCTACTTCCATATGTGCAGTGCGGCATGAGTTCCATTGTGACTCGAGATTTGATTCTGGGACAGAGTTCCTTAATCTGATGTCCAGTTGGTATGAGAATCTAATGCTTGTATCACTGTCCTTAAACTTTTCAATATTGTACCTCTTCAGAGAACGTCGAGGCTGGTACTTCACTGTTGATATCCGATACCTTATTTTTGCAATTATAAGGTAGTGGTCCGAGTCAATGTTAGCCCCTTGTTTTGTGCGAACATGAAGTAATGAGGATTTATATCTGGCGCTGACAAGTACATGGTCGATCTGAGAGCTTGTAGTGGATCCGTTCCGTCCGATTTTCCTCCATGTTTCTAGATGCATTAACTTGTGCGGGAAATAGGTACTTCCCACAACCAAACCCTTAGAAGCTGCGAAGTTCACCACCCTTTTTGCATAGTCGTTAGAGTTCTCATAAAGGCTATTTCTTCCTATAGTAGGCCTAAATGCTTTCTCTTTTCCAATTTGAGCATTGTAGTCTCCAACCACTATTTTCATATCATGAGCAGGGCAGTCATCAAAGCACTTCTCCAGTTCCTCATAGAATTCGTCTTTCATTTCATCTTCAGAGAAGTCTCTGAAGTAGGCGCGTGTACACAGATGATGCTGACTTTGTGAAACTTTCCCTTGATTCGCAAGACACAGAGTCTGGGGCTGATAGGCTTGAAATCTATAACTTGCTGGGCCACTCTTATTCCCACAATGAATCATGACCTAAACGAGTGTAATCGGTCATGACAACTGTAATAAATGGTGTGCTGTCCTTTCTTAAGGCTGCCTTGTCCAGTCCACCTGATCTCTTGGATGGCCGCTATGTCTATTGAATATGTTTTTAAAATGTTTAGGAGAGATTGTGTAGCTCTGGGTCTATATAGAGTTAAAACGTTCCATGAAGCCAAAGTGTAGTCCAATTGATGAGCGCTGTGTCGTTTCCTGTTTATCGGTCCGGCCAATCTTTTTGGAGCATTCATAATAGAGGTAATTTAATGGGAACGGGCGTCCCCCATCCGGGGCGGCTTCCTAGGGAAGGTGATCCTAGGGTGTGTTCTGTTAGTGACCTTGCGTCAGTATGAGTGAATTGTGTACTGTCATGTGTGTTTTGCGCAGTGTACTGGACTCAGGAGGACGGAGGAGCGTCAGTCTCCACTAACTGTGCACTACAGCTAGCCCCTGCGGCAAGTGGAAGAATGAATTTTTCAATTATTCCGTAACACATAATCCTGAGCTATTCTTGGCCATGCAGGTTTATTGCCACTATTTATCTTACACCTTATTCTGCTTACTAGAGTGTGGTTTAGCCTCTGGTTAAGGCCATGAGAATGTGAGCAATCAATAGATGTGAATATTAATTTAATTATCATTTTCATCATTGAACTGCAGAGTTTAGGACCGTACGCTGATGTCCCAAAATAATACTGAGTTCATTTTTTGCTTAATCGGGTAAATAAGTTTAATGAAATTTTCTGCACATTTATTTGTTGTAGTAAAAATCCATGTACTTGTTAATTATTTACCAATGTATCCAAACATGGTATTATTATTTCTCATTATTATATTGTAAAATACTCAAATTTTAAATTGAAATATGTATATGCACTGTGAATACTTTTTATAAATAAAGTTTAATGGCAATAAGATATACTGATCAAAACTTTAAAAAAACAGTAACCGTAACGGCTCTTTCTTGCCGAGTTAGTCACGGCGGAATGAAAAAACCGCAGGCACTCCTCAAAATTTTGGTCAGGACCTCGGGTTGGCATCCTTCGAGATGGATTCGGCACCTTCCCAACAGTGCTATCAGTATATTCTATATGCGCTCTTTGCTTCTAGATTAAACTGCCTGTTTAGGGAAAACATCAAACTTGATATTTGAATTAAATCAAGTAAGCACAACACAGCTGTTATGCTGCATATATACCTGAGTCATTGTTGTGACGCCGCCATTGTTGAAGTGTAGACGCTCACGTACCGTGATTGACTAGACTGGCCAGTTGAAAATTTTGTGATTCCACTGATTTATTAAACATGGAGTAAAACACTACAGCGGCCGGCAAGAGGCCAAGAAAGGAAGAGAGGGAAGATGAACGAGAAGACTGGCACAACAAGAAAAAGAAAAATTGCAAGTATCCCAACCCACCTATATTTAACCTCCTTATAAAATACATGTAATAAAATATAGCAATCAATTTTACTCATTCACTTCTTTAATCCTTTAACTCCTCTAATTTTACAGTCCACAGCAATAAATTTTCACCAGCTCTTAAAGCAAAATTATTATGACAATATCCCTGACAGTCTAGGAAGGGATTGGCATAGTAAGTAAACATTTGGTCCTCCGGGCTCCGATATTATTAAAATTTTTAATAATAAACTAAACATATGGTCCACCGAGCCCCGATATCATTAAAATCTTTAAAGATTAAATCATACAAAATTTTCTTATGTTATTCAGGTTAAACGTAGTATATTGGCACTCATATTTATATTTGTTCTCATTTTAGTTTTGTAATTACCTTCTTATATTATTTATCACATCAAATTCAGCAATTAATTAATTAATTTCTATTCATTGGCCTATTTCTTTTTCTGATATTTGAATTAGGTTTTGATGCATAATGAATCCATATCAGTTATGAATTATCATTTTTGTAGCCCTCTTTAAAACTACCACTACCTTAATTGAGAAACATTTATTTACCAGGCATTTAATTTTTTTTGTATTCAAATTATTTATTGATTTGTCTACTGAATTACATTACTAGTTTGTATATTATCAGAAATTAATTAGCACTTATTGTCTTTAATAAGTATTTTAATAGTAATCATAATCATTCAATGTTAATATCTAACGTCCAGCCATTAAGTTAAGCATTCATTAGTGATTCATTCACCAAATAAAGAGGTAGCAGTCTTTTAATTTCTCTTTGTTATAGCAACTTCTATTGGATAAAAACATCACGCACTCATTTGATGTTTATTCTTATATAACTTATGCGACTTTGAACTCAAATGATAAAAAAAAAGGAGAAAAGGGGCTGTTAAATGACTCACACGGCTTCAGAAACAATACTGCTTTATTTGTGAAGTAATCCTTCTTATATACACTTTAGAGCATTGTTTACATACCAGGAAGGTATTAAGGCTGATACTGCCCGACTCCTGTCCTTATCTCCCCCCCACCAGTTTACGAAAAAGCCTTTCGAAAACTTTTAATCCTCGAGTGAAGTGAACTGTATCAGCCTCACCACCCTGTTTCCTGTACGCTCAATACAATAATAATATAAAAAGAAATACAAAATCGCTCAATACAATAATAATATATATAAAAAAAATACAAAATATCATAATAATAGCAATACAACCAACTGAGGAGTTCTCTTGCATTGTCCTACAACAGAGACACTACTCTATGAATAAACAGATACACTTCTTTTCGCTTAAAACTACAACGCAAAATATACAATAACGCAAAAACGGTTTTCTAAAAAAAAACATACAATGGAATTAAAAAAAAAACACAGCACTTTTTCCTATATACAACTCATTTTACATTGAAACACAAAAGCCAAAAAAAACTTTTCTGTGTGCAGGAAAGAGAGCACCACGGTTCATTTATTCCTTGTCTGCCCCTACAAACGGGAGTTTCAATTGCTCGATATGGACTGTGCGTCTCTTTTTAGGCTCCTTCATACTCTCTATCGTCACCAAATTATGTTCCCTGATGGCAACCACTCTGAATGGGCCCTCATATCGCGTCAATTCCTTCCCTCGATTCGTTCCCCGTCTCCGGTACACAATAGTCCCGATTTTCAAATCCCCCATTTGGTCGCGTAATCTTAGATTCTCTCTATCTACCCTCTTCGTCTTTTCCCTTTCTATTCTCCTTCGTACCGTGTCCCACGTCTTCTTTAACTCCACCCTATTATTACCTATTTGTTCGGCCACGTGGTCGTCAATCGCCGTTTCCGCGCAATCCCGTCTTCGTTCCCGCATCCCAAACAGTACCTCGAAGGGTGAGAACCCAGTTACGGAATGGATTGAATGATTATACGCTATTATCGCCTTTTTCATCGCAATGTCGGGCTCCAATCCTTTTTCTCCCTGATACACTCGTATATGGTCGCTCAAGGTACTATGTAGCCGCTCGATGCTACCTCTGCTCTTGGGGTGCCCTGGTGTATTGAAATGCCAGTTTATCTCTAAGCGTTTTGCCTCCTCCCTCATTGCGCTATTATCAAATTCTCTTCCTCCATCCGAGGAGACTCTCTCCGGTACCCCATAAAATTGCATCCATGTTTGGATGGCTTCCAAAACTGCATCGGACGACCTCTCCAATATCCGATATGCCATAGCAAGTTTGCTAAAAGTATCGATCATGGTTACCCACTTATACCCTCTCCATGTGAAAGTGTCGACCTGGAGATCTTGCAATGGTGCGTCTCCCGTGGGTGTCTCTTCCTGTCTTCCCCGAGGCGGGTGTCTGTCGTACTTCGTGCGCATACACACCTCACATGTTCCAATTGTTTCTTGTATGGTCTTCCTCATTCCCCACCAAAAGTATTTCCTGCGCAGTGCCTGTAAGGTTTCGTTCACTCCCCTATGGTTCGTCTTCCCCTGGTGATATGCAAGAGTCACCTCCTTTTGCCGTTCCTCGTCCGTTATCGTCTCCACCATATATCTGCATCGGACAAATATTCTATCTATTCCGATTTTTTCGGACCTCCACATCCTCTTAATCTTTTCCCATATTGTGGCGTTTCCCACATAGAGATAATTTGTCTTCCCTGGCTCCGATGCATCCTTCAGCGCCCTGCAGATCTGATCCTCACGCACCCCTGGCTGCGACCAGACCGTGTGAACCTTACTTCTACCGTAGCGGCTGTAGTCGATTTTCATCATACCCGCCGTCCTAGTCTTCCAGATGACCTGGTGACGCTTATCGTTGATGATCTCTTCAATTTCTTCTATCTCTGCTGGCCTCTCCTCCGCCGAGCTCTCCTCTTCGGGGGACTCCTCTTCCTGCTGTCCATCTCTCGTACCGTCCTCCCCTTCCCTTTCCGGTGTCCATTCACTCAGGAACTGTCGAACATCCCGCGATGGTCCACCACTGTCTTCCTCGATTGCATTCACTACTATGGCTCTCGACAGCCAATCGGCCACCACATTCTCCCTTCCTGGCTTATACACTATTTCAATGTTATATTGACCGAGAAATTCCTTCCATCGCGCGACTCTCGCAGAGGATTCTTTTAATTTCCCAACCCATTGAAGGGGCCTGTGATCGGTGTGGACTCTGAACTTTCTTCCGAATACGTAAGGCCGAAAATGATCAATAGCCCACACTATCGCGAGCAATTCCCTCTCCAAAGCGCTATATCTCGTCTCAGCCTCGGTAAGGCGTCTACTCGCGTATGCTATGGGCTGCTCTCCACCTACTCCATCCTGCGATAGTACTGCTCCCAGCGCATACTCGCTGGCATCCGTGGTGATCGTGAACTGCTTACTGAAGTCCGGAAACGCTAATACCGGTTCTGTTTGTAAACGGTCCATACACTTCCTAATGTTCTGTTCCATTACTGGTGTCACGATCATCTTAGCCCCCTTTTTCAGCAAATTATTGATCGGGACCAGGTACTCTGCCATTTCCGGCACAAACCTCCTATAATAATTAAGCGTTCCCAGGAGCCTCCTGATTCCTTTAACATCTCGCGGAACCGCCATTCGCCTAATAGCCTCCACCTTCTCCGCGTCCGGCCTAACCCCGTCCTTCGAAATTGTGTGGCCTAAAAAATTAATCCGCTCTTGTCCTAATAGGGATTTCTCCCTGGATAATTTTAGACCAAAACAGCGCAACCTCTCGAATACGTTTCGCAGGTGTTCCACGTGATCCCCTTCCGTCTTGCTAAATACCAACAAGTCGTCCATATAGACCTGGCATACGGTTTCATCCAACCCTCTCAAGAATTCGTCCATTAAGCGCTGAAAGGTTATCGGAGCATTCTTTAGTCCAAACGGCATCCGGGTGAACTCGTAATGCCCCCTTTCGAATGTGAATGCTGTTTTATGCTGATCCTTCGGGTGCATCTTTATTTGGTGATAACCAGCTTTGAGGTCCAGAGTACTAAATATCACCGCCCCACTCAGCCTGTCCAATATGTCCTCGAATCTCGGGATCGGGTATTTTTCGTCTATCGTGTTCTCATTTAGCTTCCGATAATCTATTACCACTCGGTACTTCTCTTCTGTCTCTCCCGGCACTCCCTTTTTCCTCACCGCCCACAACGGACTGTTGTATGGAGAGGTGCTGTTGACTATTATACCCTGCTTTTTTAAATTCTCTAATTCTTCCCGAATATGCTGTCTAAGTGCTTGTGGATATCGCCTCTCCTTCACGTATGACACCCGCTCCTGCTTTAGTGGTATTTCGTGGACTGTCCTTCCCGTTACGCCTAGTATCTCTCCCTCCTTGAAGAAGATATCCTCGTATTCTACTCTTATGGCCTTCCTCCAATCCTCGACTCGATTTACCGCTCCTATCCGCGCTTTCGTACCCCTTATGCTCTCCGTACTCCTGTACCTCTGTCCTCCTAACTTGATCTTCCAAGTCCCATTTCTGTACTCGACTCTAATCCCTACTTGTCCGAATAGGTCGCACCCTATTATCGCCTGGTATTCCCGAGTTATGTTTCCAACAATGTGCACTTTCAAACTCCCCTTTCTACCTGCCCAATGATTTAACTCAACGACCGCTTCTCCTTCCACCTTACACGCCCCTCCTAGGGTAATTAATTTACACTCGCATCCCTGAATCCGGGGTGCGCTCTCCCTACCACACAGCCTCTCTAGTGCCCCACGGGTCATAATAGTGCAAGTACTTCCCGTGTCTACCAAGCACCTCACTCCCCCTTTTATCGTGATGATTGGCAACCAGCAGGACTTACCTCTTATGTTATTGCAGGTCGCTGTGCGGTCGCCGCTCTGAAGACACACTCCTCAGATCTTTGCCTGCTTGCTCCTCCTCGATGCCGCTCGTCTTTGTCCGCTCCACTGCGTGCTCCTTCCTCCTTCATCTCCGCTGCTCCCTGGTTCCTCTTCTTCCGTCTCCGAGGCTTCTGATATCTCCGTTACCTCTTCCGAAGGCCCGCTTCGTCGAGTCATATTAGGGTTCCTCCTCACCTTATGCATATTGACCTCCATCGGCTCATCTTGTGCCGTCTCCCTCCTTCTAAACATGTACGGGCATTGCCGCGCAATGTGTCCTTCTGTTCCGCATTCGAAACATTTGGTACGGGGGCATTGTGCCACTAGATGTCCCGTCCTGCCGCAGCCATGACACTTCCTTTCTTCCTTACGGGGTCCATTTCGTGGCCTGGGTGGTCCTGGTTTTCTTTCCCCTGTTGTGATCCTTCCTCTGTTTCCGTATCCAGACTCCCTTTTCTTCCACCCTATCGGTGCGGGCCTGAAGCGTCTCTCGCTTACTCGGTTCCATCCAGCTTCCTCTATCTCCATTCTACTTTCTTCCTCCCGTGCGCTAAAGTCGACCATCTCCTGGGCACACTCCAGGAACGACCGCTCTCTTGGTAAGCCGTCCCTCTTTCCCGTCTCCTTGGCCAGTTGAACCTTGAGGATAGTTGACAAAAACTCCATCCTGGCCTCTACCTCTCCTGCACTCATCATTTCGCGCATCTTCTCCGTGATGTGATTAAACTTCGCCAATAATACTCCCGCATACTGCCCGTTTGTTTGTCGTTGCGACCGTCGTTCTCTGAACATCTGGAAGATGTCCTCCTCTGGAGTCCATCGGCCTCCCCCAAAAGCCTTCTTCAACCTCTGTTTGATCACCGGCCATGCTGTGTCTTCGTCTGCCTGTATCTGGTTAAGAACACTCCTCCGTACTCTACATACCAAGGCTGCTTTCAATGCTTCAGCATCTCCCAGGTTCACCAAATCTTCCGCCACCTTTGCCTCGATTCTAGAAATGAGACGGTCCCCACCTTTCAGAAAATGGTTCAGCTCGCCTATCTCTCCACCGAAGCGTTCCAAGTCCGCTATAGCTCTCCTTAGATCCTGAGTGGTCGCTGCTCTTACTTTCATCCACTCCAAGGCATTGGCGTGTGCTTCCGCCAATGTGTCCCTTGGTAGCGGAGGGATTTCCGGAATCTGCGGAATTTCCGGAGCCTGATGAACTTCAGGTGCAATTGGTATTCCCGGGTTAGGGATTCCGTCTGTCGCCATTCTGCTTCTATTTTCCTGTTTGAGCAAGTAAGAGAGAAAAAAGAAAAAATAGTTTCCTACTTACTGGGCAATAACAATGTTCCCGGGTTTCGGCACCACTTATGCGACTTTGAACTCAAATGATAAAAAAAAAGGAGAAAAGGGGCTGTTAAATGACTCACACGGCTTCAGAAACAATACTGCTTTATTTGTGAAGTAATCCTTCTTATATACACTTTAGAGCATTGTTTACATACCAGGAAGGTATTAAGGCTGATACTGCCCGACTCCTGTCCTTATCTTATATACACACATATTTTATAACTTAGCATTCTATATCAAATTAAAAGCAATTAATTTGATTATAAATATATGTGTATGGTTTATAATTAGATACCTCATTTTTCATTCATTTAAATTTTTATTGCTTAAATTGCAATTTTTTTTCTTACAGCAATTTCTGCATGGTCTCTTTAGCACATTCATGCCTGGTTTGTTTTGTTTATAGTTGTCTCTCTATTCTCTTTATTACATTGCAGTCTTCTTCGAGTTCATCGGTTCTCTCTTCCTTGAACCCCCTTGCTTCGTCGTTTTTTCTTATGAAAATGCCACCAGTTACCACTGATTACAACACTCAAATCACTACCCTGGAGCGACAGCTCAGAGGTTTACACCGGAACATCGTGGGATGTTCAGATCATGGTTCGGCAGCACTTTCGGATCTTGAGAAAGCTCCATTATTTGAAGCTCAACTAGATGCTGCAAATTCCGATTGGTCGCTGTTTATGGAAAAATGGGAGAAATGTGACACCATTCACGCTCTTGCGGGTGAAGATTTCCCGAGTACACGTATGCAGGAGATTTACGACGCATGTAGGCATGAATTAATACAGGCAAAAGCTATCATGCTTCAGGTAAATCGGAAGCTAGCAGCGGAATTGAGTCCAGCAGTGCAGGATCCTGTAAATCAATCTGTGGAACCAACCGCAAGCAGGACAATTGGCGCTAAGGCCTATTTACCACAGATACCCATACCAACTTTCTCTGGTGAGATAAAGGATTGGACCCATTTTAAAGACACCTTTGATTCACTAGTCCATCAACAGACATCACTCACCAACACCGAAAAATTCCATTACCTACTTGGGGCACTAAAGAGTGAAGCCGCAGCGTTGGTTTCAAATATTCCAATAGAAGATAGGTCATATATCCTAGCTTGGGATAAATTGATGCAAACTTATGACAATCCCAGGGTACTAGCGACATATTTTCTTCAGCAGATATTGGATTTTGAAACCAAAAATACAAGGAACGAGCTGCAGAATTATGAGAACTTCCTTATAGGTGTAGCCGACAACATTCAAGGTTATAAGGCTCTCAACTTGGAACATTCATCCGAGGTTCTGTTGGCGTTTCTGGCATTAAGGGCTCTCGATAGCAAGGGCCTCAACAAGCACATTCCCAACAGTAGACGACGTAATCACCTTTGTCAGACAAAGGAAGATAGCCCTCACAATCTCAAGAGACATTGCTTCCTCTTCAAGCACTACTCAAGGCGATCGGGTTAAAGCACAGTACCAGCACTCACAATTTCCAAGTCGTGGATCACCAAAGTACAGAACTTCGAGTTTCCTACATACTAAAACCCCACCTAACAGAAATTCCAGCAATTCTCCTAATAGCATCAAATCACCTTTCTCTACTCCTCGGACAGCCCGATACCAAAGTCCACCACGATGTTGTCCGTTCTGTAAAGAACAACATGATCTGCCAGGCTGTTTTAATTTTTGCAACATCTCCGTAGAAGATCGCATAGCATTCGTTAGCAGTCTGAAATGTTGCAAGAATTGTCTTCGCCAAAATCATAACACATCAGAGTGCAAGTCAAAGTTTACATGTCGTTTCTGCAAGGCTCGTCATCATAGTCTCCTGCACGAGGTTCAATCAAATGCACAAAGCACTCCTACTTCTACACACTTTGCAGGATTTGGCTCAGCCTCACAACAACAGTGTTCTGAATCCTGTTATATACTAGGCACGGCTCAACTTAATATTTCGGGTCCTAAGCATAGTTTGCACACTGTCCGTGCAATAATAGATTCCGGAAGCCAGCACTCCTTCATCTCACAAGCTGTGGTAGACAAACTTGGATTCAAGATCAACCCTTTGAATATTAGCATTGCTGGTCTTGGCGGTAATCCAATTGTGAAGCCAAAAGGCTCAATTGATTGCACCCTCAAATCACTTTTTAGCAGTGATGAATTCAATACAACAGCAATCGTTGTGGATACCTTCTCTCCACCACTTTCTAGCACTCCGTTGGAACCTTATGTCATCCAACTATTATCAGGATACCAGCTTGCAGATGAATCCTTCCATACACCCGGCACCATCGATCTTTTGATAGGTATTGATCTATATCCTCAAATCATCAATGGAATTCCATTCAGCTCCGGTGTTGACGAGTTATTTCTTCAGCCAACAGTGTTTGGCTTAGTAGTAATGGGGAAGACAGCATGCCTTTCAAATCCAACTAAATCTTCGCTCTTCACTGGATTCCAGATAAGTATCAAAGGGGAGAAAATAGATACAACTGACAATCCGGACAAGATAACGGTGGGCGGCGAAGTTGGTGAAACAGAAGAACCACAGGCACCTACTATCTCGCCTTTTAGTACTTTATCGAAGCAAGATAAATCAGCAGTCAATGTTCTTCTGTCCTTAAGTCAATGCCCTGTGGACAAAAGAGATCACGCATTCCTAATGCCAAACCCTATTTCTCATAGTTTTGTAAACAACAGAAATGACAAATTGAATACCAAACTTCACATACGGTACACGAACACTTCGGATGTAGCGGTTCATAAAGAAAAGCGATCGCTAGTCCAGAATACCACTCGTCATCCAAAACAGCATTACAAGTCCTTTCCAAATTATCGATTAGGTATTTCGCCGCAGCAGAAACAAAACCAGTTTCTACTCCAAAACCAGTACTCAATGAAGCCGCAATCTCGACAGCACATTTGGAAGCAGCAACCATTACAGAATATGGCACAGCACTCAGCGCAGCAGCATTCTCGACAGCACGTTCGGAATCAAAAACCATTACATCATATTACACAACACTTGGCGCAACAGCAGTTTCCACCACGTTTGGCAAAGCAAATATCGCCACATCACTCTTCGAAGAAACGTTCCCAAGATCATCTAACGCACTTGGGCCAGCACTCAATGCGGCAACTACTGCGACAATATTAAGTGCAGCAGCACGAATTTCAGCATTTAGTCAGGTGCCATCAGAAACACAAGCATTCGAGGCTCATTCACTCTTTCTGAAGTCTCAGAGCTCTGGAGTCGCAAGAAATGCGAGCTCAATAGTCACCTCGACATCAAAGTCATGGGTAAACATTTGGGTAACACTCCAATAAACGAGGCAGCTATCGTTCGAAACACCCAAACCACTTTGATCGAGGCAATGGAAACATCACCATGAAGAGCCAACTCAAAAGTTCTCCAATGATAGCTTAAATGTACACTGCTAGCATGATCAGATTGTCCTGAGGGTCCGACCAGATCTTGTCCAGAGCAATCACTATCTTAAACAAGTACATATGGTAGGTTTCCTGTTCGTCTCTTTGCGTCGTTCGATCCATTGTTTCCCTTTCATTAGGGATGGTTACTCTCCCTCTTAGTTGTATATATTTTATTTGTATATTCTTTGAGCAATTTATTTCCTTTTATATTCATTGTTAATCTTAGTATTATAAATATAAATGCCAAAATACTTTATTTTATGTAACCAATCGTGTTTTGTTTAACCAATTTTGTTATTTTGACCAATCAAAGTGCGATTATTTTCTTTTTATATTTTATTTACAATTACCAATAACTTCCTTAATTAATCATGATTGCTTATTTTAATTCCATCAAACAAGATGACATTTTTTTTTTTTACTACCACATTCGTATTAGCACATCACAGCACTATGTTACGCTTTTTGTTTTCAATGTAAATTAGCGTAGCTTAATTTAGGTGGGCGGCTTGTTTAGGGAAAACATCAAACTTGATATTTGAATTAAATCAAGTAAGCACAACACAGCTGTTATGCTGCATATATACCTGAGTCATTGTTGTGACGCCGCCATTGTTGAAGTGTAGACGCTCACGTACCGTGATTGACTAGACTGGCCAGTTGAAAATTTTGTGATTCCACTGATTTATTAAACATGGAGTAAAACACTACAGCGGCCGGCAAGGGGCCAAGAAAGGAAGAGAGGGAAGATGAACGAGAAGACTGGCACAACAAGAAAAAGAAAAATTGCAAGTGTCCCAACCCACCTATATTTAACCTCCTTATAAAATACATGTAATAAAATATAGCAATCAATTTTACTCATTCACTTCTTTAATCCTTTAACTCCTCTAATTTTACAGTCCACAGCAATAAATTTTCACCAGCTCTTAAAGCAAAATTATTATGACAATATCCCTGACAGTCTAGGAAGGGATTGGCATGGTAAGTAAACACTGCCTTTTATTTCACAATGCTGCTTTAATCTTCTCTCTCTCCATACAAGGTTTGGATGCTCATCCGTCCGCTTGTACTCCTATATACTAAGTCAGAAGACTCATCCCTCCGTTAGTATTTCATCCTCCCAAACAGATAGGATATTCTGCGGAATCTTAAAGTTCATCCATAAGCCCGCAGACCAAGAGTGATTTGATCATCCCCCTGAAACTTAAGGTCATCCTATCTTAGCCTCTTCCTTCATCCTCTAAGTCATCCTACCATAATTTGAACACGCTCTGTCTAGGCAATCTGATCACCATACTAACTGTGCAATATCTCGACAATAGATTTTGTAAAAACATTTAAATACTTTGTAATTACAATACACTTAATTTGAACAATACAAAATATTTGGTATTTAAAATAATATATTTTCAAATATATTAAAATTCCGCCAAAGCCGCTCCCAAGTTCGGTTGAGAAAGGAGGAGGGAATACCTTTACAGCTTGAGTGGGGCACTCTAACACTCTCTCAGGTCTGTAATAGCTATTTTGCACCTACGCCACAAAGCATGGGAGAGTTGGCCTGAAAACTATAGGAAGGCAACCAATTCATCAGGATATAGGTACGACAGGCTCATAACCTATCTACCCGAGATTTAAAAATATGGAAAGTCTAGAAAGAAATAGAGCCGATAGTTTATAACGGTGCAAGACCAGATAGAGAAAAAGGTATATTACATTAGAAACATGGGACGTGAGGGGCACCAAAAGAAAGGAGATGGAAGTAGCCAAAGAATTAAAGAAAATCCAAATACACATAGTAGGCCTTACAGAGACTAAAATGAAGGGAAAATGACAGGAGCAAATGGGAGAATGCATCCTCATGTACTCAGGAATTAACTATCAGAAGCATGTAAGAGACGGAGTTGGCTGTATAATCAATTAAGAATTGACTGCAAACATTCTGGATTGGAGAGCCATAAATGAAAATCAATTTCCGTTTACCACCATTTAGATTTTCTACGTTAAATATTTTTTACCAATAGGAAATAAAATCTAGAAAACTAATCCCTTTTTTATTGAATACAAGGTGCCATATACAAGGTGCCACACCTAAGGCCAAGAATAATTAGTACTAAAGGCGTCCATTCATTTATTGTCAGTGAGTTTTATTTATGATGTAAAATTTGGTGAGAGCCAAATATTATCCTTTCATCTATAAGTGTGTAATATTGGGTTTATTCATGTATCAATTGGAGTGGACTATATGGGGTTTGAATATTTGAAAATAAATATTTGTATACATTTAAGATTGGGGGCAGTGAGCCGATAACCCATTCTCCCAAAAAATTAATAATCACGAAACCTCTACAAAGTACAGAAGCCGGACTGATTTTAAGGAATAGACCCAGGAACCGCCATAATGACCTAAGATTAGCATATTGGAACATTTTATTACTACATAGACGCGGATATTGCAGCAATCCAGGATGTCCGTTGGCTCGGATGTGGCTCGCTAGAAAAGAGATTCCACAATGTATATTATAGTTGCCATGAAAGCAAACACACCTTTGCTGGAACGGGATTTGTAGTTAGAGGAAGAGCACATCTTCTTGTCCTTAAGTTTAAGTCTATCTCCCCACGATTTTGTTATATCCGCATCAAAGGAAGATTCTTCAATATCTCTATTATCAACTGCCAGAAGTTTATCAAACGAGGATAAAGATATGTTCTACAAAGCATTGGCAAGCACTTTCATGAACTCCCCCGAAAATTATAACAAGATCATTCTTGGTGATCTTAATACCCAAATTGTTCATTATTAATTCCCAAATTTATCATCCAACAACGAGAGCCTTCAGTCTACACGAGAGCACGAATGAGAATGGCCTAGGCTCACAGGTTTTGCTGCAGCACAGGGGCTAGTCATTGGCAGCATATTGTTTCCTGGTAAGAACATCCACAAAGCCACTTGGAGATCACCAAATGGGGCAGTCACAAACCAAATAGACCACATTATGATTAGCTCACGCCACAGATCTAATTGGAGTTAGAGTCTACAGGGGTGCAAACATTGACTCGGATCATTTCTTGACAATCGCCAGGATCCGCCCACGAATATCAACGAAAAGACATGTAGCAGCTGGCGGCCCAAAAGAACTAAAAACATGGAATAGTGCTCAACATACCGGCAGCGCTTTGCAGTTAAATTCGCGGCGGAGTTGTCCATCTCCAATCTCCAACTTACTTTTTACTTTTTAAAAATTCACACTTTCTTTCATTTACTTTTAAGCCTGCGTCATTTAAGCGCCTAAATATTTGAAAAAAGTTGGTCTGTGAAGGTTATGATAGAAATGTTCTCTTCATCTGTTCTATCTGTACAATAAATATTATCAATGTAAATTTCAGTGCAAGGAATTCCCTTAAGTATTTCCATTAAAATTTCCTGACATTCTCCAGGGCTGGACGCCACACCCTCCGGTAGTTTGGTATATTGAAATAAACCTTCATCTGTAATAATCGTTAGTGCTTCTTTGGAACTTTCAACTCTGAATTGCATGAATGCATCAATCTGGGACCATTTATTACCTACTTGTAATTTAATAAAAACCTCTTCTTTGCTTGGCACAGGTTGACGCTTAATAATTAAATGTGGATTGACGGTTAACTTAAAGTTAAGACACACTCTAACTTCCCCATTGGATTTTAGAACAGGCACTATAGGTGTCGCCCAACTACTAACTGTCACAGGCGTGTCATACACTTCAAACCAGGTTTGAGTGAGAAAATCTGAATTAATTTGTGAGTGGAGTGATTCTATATCTTCTAAAATTACGTTAAACTTTTCCCATTCAGAGAAAGCAATTTCGAGACTTGCGTCAAAAAACAAGGCTTCGTCTGCATTAGAGATTGCAGAAATAACTTCTGCTTCTGCTGCTCCTTCAACGGCTTCTGCAGTGCCGAGAATATTGCGTTTCAAAGAGTGAAGGTTTCGAAAGATTAGCAATTTGGGATTATGTGCACACTTTACTGATACCTAGGATCAACTGTGCAGAAAAACTTTACTTCTAAATGAAGGCCCAATAAAATGGTGGTGAAGCCCAGAACCATATATAAATATTTTCTTTCCTTTTTTTGTGTGTATCAGGGGTTGATCCCTGAACAATATACACACAAGAAAAATATATAAATAACAGATAACAAAAAAATAAATAAATATAAAATTAAGAACAAAGTAAAAAATAGAATACAAATACAGATAAGTAAAAAATATTATACCCTGACTTGCTACGGTTTCATTTGATCAATTGTAAAATTTGAAATGTAAGAAAATTGTGGTTTCATTGTTCAAGCCAGTAACTCTCTTTCTTAATTGGTCATACATGTGATTATTACTTCCTTCCTAATTTTTATAACTTCCTTGATAATTTTTATCACATAATAGCAGTATCTGAAACCTGGTTAAAACCTTTTATCCCTCCCTCCCAGATTTCCCTACCCAATCATTCTTTCCTGCGCCAAGACAGATCAGATCGGACAGGAGGTGGTGTCGGATTGTATGTCCACGACAGCCTGAAGCCCAAAATCCTCCTGCAGTCTCCTTCTCATGACTTTCCTCGTCATACATGGAATGACAAAATGGAATACATTTTCGTAGAAATTTCCTCTATTATTCGCAGTAGATTACCGCCCTTCTCGTGTTCCATTTCATAACTTCTTTGAATCCTCTCTTGTCAACCTGGTCTCCCTTTACAACAATATTTTTATGACCGGCGATTGCAACGTGAATATGCTTCCACAATCTCCTGAAAAATACTTCCTAACCGACCTACTGTTTTCCCTCAAACTTTATCTTGTTTCTTATTCTCCTACCCATCACACGCAATTTTCTGACACCTGGTTAGACCTCTACATCTCTGACTCTTCCATCAAAATTCTATCCTCTTCCCAACACCCCGTTCCATTTCTTTCATCACACGACCTGATCCAAATTACATATGACCTACCCGTGAAATTCTTTACTCCCAAAATGGTCTCATACCGTAATTTAAACCTTCTGTCCTATGAATCCCTACAACCTAACTTTGATTCTTTCCAATGGGACATCATAATTTTTTATGACTCCATTGATCCTATGGTATCTACCCTAACCTCAAACCTAAAATCCTTATTAGACACCCATGCTCCTCTGAAAACTAAAACCTTACGTCGTCCCACTGCACCTTGGCTGACTCTTGAAATAAATGAAATGATGGAAAGAAGGGATGCAGCAAGGTGTAAATACCGCCGAACCCGTTTGCCAGCTGATTATGCGTCTTTTAAGAAACTTCGCAATGGAACCCAATCCACAATCGGACTGGCTAAATCAAACTACTTCCATAATACCCTTTCCAATGCTCCTAATTCCAAATCCAAATGGAAAATACTCCGTAACATATCCCTACCAGAATCCAATAAACTCAGTTCCATCCCGGTGACTCCAGATGATCTCAATGACCATTTACTATCCTTCACTCACAACTCTTCTCCTACTTTCGATACTAAACACCACAATTTCAATCCTGAAGACTTCTTTTTCTCCCATATGACCTACGATGAATTACTTTCCACTATCCTAAAATCCCACACTAATGATTATGGTCCTGATAATATCCCAGTAAAACTTATAAAATCCAGCCTTCCTGCCCTAATTCCTGTTCTTTACCATAACTACAACCTTTCATTGCAAAACTCCATATTCTTATCCTGCTGGAAAACTGACCTAGTCCGACCTTTGAATAAAATTCCAAACCCTACCTCACTGCACGATTTTCGTCCTATTTCTCTCCTATCGAACCTTTCAAAGCCGTTAGAACGCATTGTCCAAAATCAACTCTCCAACTTCCTAGAAGAACGTTCCCTTCAATCCATTCCAATCTGGCTTTCGACCTGGCTACTCAACGCAATCCGCTCTCCTTAAAATAACCCATGACCTCCAAAACTCCATTGAACACCAAAACCTTACCATACTCATCCTTCTAGATTTTTCCAAAGCGTTCGACACAGTTGACCATAACATCCTCCTTACGAAATTGCACAACCATCATCTATCCAACAGTGCCCTGCGCAGGTTCAAATCCTTCCTTTCAAATCGGTCCCAGTATGTAGTCGTCCCAGGTCAACTCCCATCTAAGACCCTCCCCCTCTCCCGTGGTGTCCCTCAAGGTTTCTCTCTATCTCCATCTCTTTTTGCTATTTACATTAATGACCTTCCTCTCCTGATCCGTCACTCCCAATACCATATCTATGCTGATGATTTCCAAATATACCTGTCATTCCCGCCCTCCGAGCTATTATCAGCCACAGAAAAACTTCAGAAAGACTTGGATAAAATTTGTGACTGGGCGAGAGCCAACAAGTTGAAGTTGAATGCCGAAAAGACATAGGCAATCTTAATTGGCTCCAATCATCTCCTTAAAACTGTTCCACATATTCCAACTCTTTTCCTACATGATAATCCCATCAAATTTTATCCCTCTATTAAAAACCTTGGAATAAACTTCGGTCAAACGCTTTCCTGGAAAAAACATGTATCCAACATCTCCCGCCGGACCATTTCCACCTTAAAACACCTAAACCAGTTCCGTAATTTATTTCTCCTTGAAACCCGTAGACTCCTGGTCACTTCCTTAATTTTTACCCACTTTGACTATTGCTGTACGGTATATGGGGGCGTATCTGGGGATCTCGAGGAGAAACTAAAACGCTTGATAAATTGCTTTGTACGATTCATCTTCGGGATCCCAAGGGACGCCTCTGTTTCCCGTTTTTATGTAGAGTTGAAGTGGCTTTACTCTTCCTACCGTCGTAAGTATTTCCTGGCACTCTTCCTCTTTCAAGTTATCCAATCCCACCGACCTTCATACATCTCCGAGCTCCTCCAATTCAAATCCTCTGTTCGCTCCCGCAATACTCGTTTCAGGTCTTCTGATTTATACATAAGGGCCCACCGAACCGCTGCTTTCGACAGATCGTTCATTATCCGATCCTCATCTTTATGGAACTCCATCCCTTCCCACATCCGTCAATCCAATACCCTTCCTACCTTTAAATCCCGCCTGTTCAATCATTTCTTATCCATCCAGTCCCCATAAAATTGTAAATAGATACCACTGTAAATATGTATATAAATTATTAGATTGTTCTTCATTATTTTTACTTTATTTTCAATTTTTATTATTAACTTATTTAAGTTAGAAAGTAACATATAATTTTTAATATGACTATTTCATTACTCAACATTTCTTTTTATTTATCTCTGAGGCTCCTTAGCCCACATTACTGTCCTTATGTATTATTCTAAAGGGAGTTGTCCCAGAATAAATAAAGTATTATTATTATTATTATTAAAGCGAAAATAATTGGTTTATAGAAAACATCTGATTATTATACAAAATAATAATCAGATGATTTTATCTAGAATTAAGAAAGACAATTACTGATATAAACAATGAAACTGGATTTATTAAATGTTAATTAATTATATGAGCAGGAATATTGGTGTTATGAGCAGTCTTAGACTAGAAAAATAATTTATTCAACATTCTATTATCCTGCTCTATACAAATTATTTTTATATCTTTTATTCTCTGTTATACATCTTCTCAGAATAAGGTGCCCATAAGATATGAAACCAGAGCTATTAAAAATAAGGAGACCTAATTCTCTACTATGAATAAGCTGAATACATTCACTTTTTTTTTTTTTTTTTTTTTTTTCTTGTTCTTCCCTACCTCGCCTTTTAGGCTATACGGGATTTTCCCGGGCCGGGGGGGGGGTGAGGGCGGGGAATTTAAAATCCCCTCCGGCACCGGGACGCGAACTCGTACTTTTTATATCATCTCAAATCTCTGTTATCCGGTTGCCAGGCAACTAGCGGTGCTTTTACACACGGCACACACACGGAATACATTCACTTAAGTCCCTCGTATGGGATGATACATATATGCAATAGTTTTTAAGATATTACCAAAAAAAGGTTAAAATTATCCCGAAAAGTCCTCCCAAAGAGCCATTTGTTAAAAAAACTTAATTCAACACACTATTATCCTGCTCTATACAATTAAGTAACAATTCAACTGTAAATGAAGATGTATAATTAGTTTAAGATTAGTGACATAAGGATAATCCAAAATGCTATTCATTGCACTTTTCTAGCTATTCATTGCCCTTTTCTTTGAACAAGCTGGTGTGCTCCAGGCCTTGGCCCCACCCTCTACAGCTGGCATTACAGCTCATCTTAATACCATCGTAACCACATATGCCTATGACACATGCTTGTTATCAGTTAATAATGGCCCATTTATTGCTTTCCAAAATCTTCAATCGTATATCACAAATCTCAATGAATGGTGTCGAAATCGAAGGATTGAAATAAATCCCAATCAATCCCATCAAATCACCTTTATGCTTCTTCGTAAACCGATGACTTTCGGTTCTATAAGATTCTTTAATAATACTACTGTTGGGCCAGGGGTATTTCAAAATTAAAATACAAATCTGTCCCCGGTGAGTTTCCTCAAAGGTGGGGAAAATTCGAGTAAAATTAAATGGTGGGAAAGAAGGGAAAAAGATAGTGAAAATGAGACCTGTAAAACATGAAAAATGCATGCACATCAAAAATATTACAAAATTACTCAATGAATCAACAATGGAAAATAAATATAAACCCTCTTCTGAATGTCCACACTGTTATTTTAAATAAAAGATATATATATATATATATATATATATATATATATATATATATATATATATATATATATATATATATATATATATATATATCTTTTATTTAAAATAACAGTGTGGAAATTGTGTGGGAAACATATATATACATATACAAAAGTTAACAAACAAACAATGGTATGACTGATTTACTGAAATAAATAAAAAACACCAAGTATAATATTTAGAGAAAAAATAAAATTGTCCATCAAACAAAACATAAATAAAATCAAGTTCTATAATAAAGATTAAACTAAGAAAAAATAATAATTTCAAGAGAACAAAATCAAATTTCTAGAAGAAAATTAATTAAAAGGAAAAAAATTAACTTGAGAGTTCATTAAAGTTTGAATAATAATTTAGAGAGAGAAAAAAAAAATATTTAAATGTCCCATGGTGATGGTGAAAATAAAAAACGCTCCAAGTTGGAGGCTCTTCTTCCAAAGAGGTTACCTTCTATGATGTCAAGTCGATGGTGGGGAGTATCGAATCGATAGGTCTATCGATCTCGATCGACGACTAGAGATGACGCAGCTGAGCTTTTCAAAATGGCGCTAGGCTGGCGAAGGTGAGGTGAGACTGGAGCTGATGGGGGTAAATGTCTTATAATGGATCCAATACAAACGGCATCTCGCTCCAGACTCACCACCCGGCAGTATATTCGCAGTATTTTGGTGTCTTAATCCCTAAGACTGGGTATTACTGCCGGGCTGGATCGTATATACAAACGCGATAACACATCGCAAAATGCCTAATATACAAATAATATAAACTTAAATACGTTTCTTGAACTATTATATCTTAGCTGTTACAAAAAAAATAAATTATTATTAACATTTAAAAGGGGTTAATGGTGTGAAAAAAATAAACGAAAGAAAAAATAAAGGAAAATAAAGTGCGTAGATTCGGGCGTTAACACTCATCCCTGTTGAACAGACCCACTACCTATTAATTCACTGGAAAAACTAGATAAGTGACTATATTTTACAATATAACATATAATTTATACTTACCAACGGTAAGTATATTTCAGTATACTTTTCGGAGGGTATCCCATTATGAAGCCATGTCAACTCGAGGTTATCATATAAAAAAGCCAGAACTTCATTATTGCTGCGGAATGTGAACAACTCTCCTTTAAATCCGACAAAAGTATAGGCTGACTCAGTCTTTACCATTACTGATGTAACTTGTATCGGCCGGAACTTGACGTTGAGAGTATGTACAGAGCAGGAATATACTCCACTGTCGTTCAGCTGTGCTTGGATTTTAACTGAAACAGCAATTTTCATAAAATACTTAAAAAAAAAAGAAATAGTAAAAGCCAGATCTCAGGTCATAGTCTGGTTATGGTAACTAGAAAGAAAAATGGTCTCTGAATATATTGTATTTTGGGCAGGAATACATCAACCTCAAAGCGTTAAACAATTAAACAATTATAATATCGCTTAGGGTTCACATTTTTAACCATCTTCTCCAACCACCAAAAAATACTTCACTCGTTACTTTACAAAATAATAATAAGATGGTTTTAACGAGCAATTAAGAATGATAAATTACTGACACACGCAATTAAACTAATTATGTTAAATGCTAATTAATTGTGTGAGCAAGAATTGTGGCCATTGGAAGGACTTGGCCTTTAGGACTATGCAGAGGAGTTAATCATGAAGTTACTATTACGCTGGTACTGCCCGCTACGGCGACTGCTGTCTCTTAATGTCAGCCGTTATTGCTGGCATACCTCACTGAAACTGCTCACCGTAGAGGCCAAATCATCTGACATTAAACATTTTAAGCATCTTAATAATTAAAATAATCTTAAATTTAAACATTGACCTTAAATTTATTGGTTTTCATTTGTATCTGAAACATTTTGCAGTTGTTAAAGTCTTTCATAACCCCTGTTAACTTTACTATGCCAATCCGTTCCAAGACTGTCAGGGATATTGTCATAATAATTCTGCTTTAAGAGCTGGTGATAATTTATTGCTGTGGAATGTAAAATTAGAGAAGTTAATGGATTAAAGAAGTGAATATGTAAAATTGATTGCTTTATTTTATTACATGTAGTTTTATACGGAGATTAAATATAGGTGGGTTGGGATACTTGCATTTTTTCTTTTCTTCTAGTTGCCAGTCTTCTTGTTCATCTTCCCTCTCTTCCTTTCTTGGCCCCTTGCCGGCCGCTGTAGGTTTTTACTCCATTTTCATCAAATCAGTGGAATAACGAATTTTCTAACTGGCCAGTCTCATGAATCTGTCACGGCTACGTGAGCGTCTACGCTGTAGTAATGGCGGCGTCACAATAACAACTTAGGTATATATGCAATATGCAGTATAACAGCTGTGTTGTGCTTACTTGATTTAATTCAAATATGAAGTTTGATGTGTTCCCTAAACAACCCCTTTAAATATTTCCCTTTACTTAAGGGACAAAAAAAAGTTTCATTTTCTGTTGTATTATACAAATACAACCATTTTCAGGCCAGTACTCTTCTTTTACTTTTCTTGGTCCCTGGATACGTCTCTGGTTTTTTCTTTCTATTTTTATTAGTTTCTTCAAATTAGTAAGACCATTGTTTCCGTCCCGTATAGTATGGCCGGTCTCACTACTGTTTCATAGCGTCTCATTTTTGCGATTCTTTTTATTATAGGCATCCTTTGTCAATTGATCCAATCTCTCCAATTTTACTTCTCTACTTTTGGTCGCATGAGTCCCCTCTCCCCTCCACCCCACACTTTACTTTACACTTTATTTTTACTTTGTTCTTCCTCATACCTAATTTTATCCCGGATTCTTTCTTTTCCCAGAAAGTCTTCATGATTTTGTCTAACATGATGTTGATTAATATTGGTGACAGCCTGTCTCCCTGCCTTAATTTAAAAGTAAGGATATTTTCCTATAATTGTTTTTATTATTTTTTTATCCTGTTTTTAAGAAGAGGGTGTATCAGAGCGGTTTGCCAGTCTTCCGGTATTATTAATCTTCACCAACTTTCTTTTATTAGTTCTGTTATTTTAATTATGTAAATTTCCTCTGAGTATCTCCTCATTTCGGCTATTACTACGTCTTTACAGGCTGCTGTATTTTCTTTTAGTGAGAATATTATTTCATTCAGCGTGGGTGGTGAACTATTCGGATTTGACGCACCTATTTTTTCTTATAGTTTGACTGTAGATCATTCTCAATTTATTTAATTCTCAAAGTAATCCGCAAAAAAATCGCAATATTC
Source organism: Nezara viridula (assembly GCA_928085145.1). Lineage (NCBI taxonomy): Eukaryota > Metazoa > Arthropoda > Insecta > Hemiptera > Pentatomidae > Nezara > Nezara viridula. The sequence goes on along the minus strand of OV725078.1, from coordinate 121,330,407 downwards.
CTCATCGTTTTGTGCTATTGTTGCGTATTTTCTTTGAAAATTTAAGTTCGGTGTTGTATATCCTTTAAGCCTTTAGAAGAGTCTCGTGTTGTTTTTTAGGATATATTCTTCTAATTCACCCATTCGTCAGCTATGCCCTTTTCGTTTTTCTTATGATATTATGTGCATTTCTCTTTTCTTCCAAACTTTTATTTAATGCCCAATATGTCTACGGCATATAGCGGATATACTGATCACTGATTATAAATAATGTGAATATATTATTATTAGAAGGATTCCGGGAAACGTTGTGGCTGATATTCTTTCCAAGCGAGGAACAGATTTTTCTCAGCCGATACATCCAAAACCTTACGATTCAATACGGCGAATGGTAAAGATGGCAGTGAAGGAAGAAATAAGAAAAGCACATTTGGGCAAAGTGGAAAGGAAAAGCTATGAGTGTTTGAAGGATAATCCCATACCAGTGGAACTGCCGAGAAGAGAGGCAGTTGCCTGCTTCCGCCTGGCCACTGGTCACGACTATCTGCAGAGTCATCTCTACAAGATAGGCGTCGCTGAGGATCCTTGCTGTAAATTGTGTCATCAAGGAACAATGGATGCAGACCATCTAGACACATGTCCTGCCTTGAGGGGCATAAGAGAAAAAATATTTTCAAATATATATATTAAAAAATCTAAATTATACTGGGCAGCAAGATATCGGATGACCAAATGACCAACGACTGGCATAAGATAAAAATAAATAAATAAAAAATAATAATAATAAACATATTTCGTTTTCATAACCTTGACCTTACGTAAGTGGAAGGTTTGCAAATATTGAAATCTGAGAAGGAGTTAATTGGGGGGTGTGGTCAAATAAATACTAAATTAAATTCAACTGCCTCCCGCAGTGCTACATCCGACGCCCTGAAGACGACCTCCAAAGTGGGTCGAAACGTCGGCAAAAATTAAATAATTACTATATTTTAATTTAGTATTAATTTGACCGCAACCCCCCCCCCCCAATTAACTCCTTCTCATATTATATCAACGGTCAACCATCTCGACATCATTATAAAATTAAAATCAGTTTATGAAACAATAATTTGATGAACTTACACCAGGAATATCGATCCGTTATAGCATCTTTAATAGTTGTCTTATTTGTGATTGCTTTTCCGTTCCTGTCCCAATAAACCATGGAATTTGGTGAACGCTCATAGATAAGCTCAAGGATATCGGAGTAGCAGCCTATGTGTATTGAATCCTTAGCTTGATAGACAGTCATAGTATGTACGTGTCTCTTCAATCGGAAATTTATGGCTTCAACAACATCTATAAACAACGAGTAATTTGAATTAATATTAAATATTATAAACTATACCTACACTGCTGTTCAATTGATATAATAATAAATGTGTTCATCTGCCTTGTAATAAACCTATATATATATATATATATATATATATATATATATATATATATATATAGGTATGAACTTAACATAAACAAAAAAAAATCTGGTGTCTCCACTCACACGACTTTCCTACCTATTTCAGAAAAAATTTTATATATTTACATATGTCCATCAAAAAACTAAATCGAATTGAATTCGATTTATTTTCCTAAAAATCGATCAAAAAAAAGATTTTAATACGATTTATTCGATAAACTAAATCAATGTAAACCGGCTTGAGGTAGATCAGCGTAAAAATTTCAATACTCTCTAATACTACTGTTTCTGTTAGAAGTAGAGGAAATAGTTAAACTTGTGTGATGCGGGCGACAGATTTTCTTACTTTCACTTAGTTATCATTTTTATCTCATTCAACCCATTCTGAAACCAAGATATGGACCCGTACTCTAGTATTGGAAATTGAAAAGCTTGTAACTTCGACTTGATAATTGTCCTATATGAACGATTTTTATACAGTTTTGTAGGGAATTTCATTACCTTAAAAATTTTTTTAAAAAGTAGGCTAAAATGTGTTTTTCGAGTTAGGCCCGAAAACATTTTTTTTTTTTTATGAATTTTTCGGAAATTTAGTCCATATACGAAAACTGAAAGGACGATTATTAAAACATTATAAGAAAGTTTAATCAAAATCGTTAGAGCCGTTAAAGTCTATAGAAAAACATGTTTTCATTTATTGCGCATGAAGCATCCAATTTGTGTTACAGGCATCAGTAGTCAAAACCCTACAAAATAAAAAAAAAAGCAACAAAATCGGTTCATTAGTTCCGAGAAAATCTTGGCACAGACAGACAGACCAATGGCTAAAAATGTGTTTTTCGAAATCAGGGGGCTCCAAAATTTATAGATCCGTCAAAAACCGCATATCGGAAATTTGATCCGATTGCAATACTTTCCTTACCTAATATAGGTAGGAAAGTAAAAAGTACGACTACAAACCATGGAGGGTCTTGGATTCAGTATTTTGTAAGAGTATTGTTTCTAGGTCAACTGCCTAGGAGGACACTTTGACCGTGTTAAGTGTCAGTTCGGGTCTGTGTTCGTTTTTAATCCTATTAAGTTATATATTCCCTACAAAAGTGATTTTTGATATACTCCTGTGGTATTCGTATTGAGGAATGTTTTTACAAATTTCGGTGGTGTTCTGACGAGTGTAAGAGCAGCTGTGAAGGAATACATGAGGAATTTCGCTGAAAGTTTGCAACCATAATCGCTAAAATCTGCAAGAAATTCCCTCTCTTCTGTCTCAATCTTATCACAAGGTCAGTAACAGCAAACAGCTGTTCCTTGTCGACGATATTTACGTTGACTTGGACATTTCGTCGAAGGAATTTTATTTTATTTATTTATATTCACCTTTAATTTCTCTCCAATTTTAAAATAGACCATTTGTTTAAAAACACTTTTTTACAACGTATAGATTATGGGTATCACCAATGAAGATCTACTGCCTGAGCTTAAAAAAAAAAAAAAAAATGAAGAAACAAAATTATATTTAAATAACATCGTAATAATTCTTGATTCTCTAATGGAAGAAATTTCAGAGCTCAAAAAGAAAAAATCCGACCAGGACAAGAAAATTTTAGCCCTACAAAACGAAATAAGATACATAAAAAAAGAAAGAAAAAGAAATATTCTTTTAATATTTAATCTGTCTGGTACGAAAAACGAAGATGTCCGTGCAAAGGCATATCATAGAAATACCTGAACTAGCTATTAACAACTATTTCAAAATAGAAAAGGGCAAACAACCTAGACCAATTTTAGTATCACTCAATAACACTAGCGGATCCAGGATTTATTTTGGGGGGGGGGGCTTCAGCCCGAAAGTTGTTTGTTTCATAAAAATAACGATAATTATTTTGGAAAAAAAGAAAGAAACTAACTACCTGTATGAAATGGTGTTCAAGTGATTCCTAAAGACCTTCTAAATGTAATTACACGAACAATAATACTTTAAGAGATACTTTTTTAATATTTTTTTCGATAAAACACGGTTATATTTCACTATTTTTTGGGGGGCCCCGAAAGCCCCCCCCCGTAGATCCGCCCGTGCTCAATAACAACTATATTAAACAGTTAATAATAAAAGAGAAAAAGACATTTGAAAATATGAATATCAGAATAACTCACGATAGATTGCCGGAGGATAGAGAGAAAGACAGAAAAATATTCGACTATATAACTAAGGTAAAGGCTCTTGATAAAAATGCAGTTTATAAAAAAGGTTTCTTTAAAGTTAGAGGTTGCCTTTACCGGTTGAATGAAGTGGAAAATATTCTGAATAGCTCGCCGGGTAATGTTGAAAAAAAAGGATGGAGAATCTAAGCAAATAAATAAGAAGAGAAAAACAGAAGAAAGATTACAAGGATTTCAGTTCAGACCAAGATCTAGCTCCCTGAGTGGCCCATCCCTGGAAAATAACTCCTGACCTCAGAAACTACAACTATAAAAAAAAATGTCACAACAGCTCCTGGACTGCATGGAAAATGGCTTGGGAATAATGTACTGGAATGTAGAAGGGTATAAAATTTTTTATAATTTAAATAATGAATATTTAAATCTTATGTCTAAATATCAAATAATTTGCCTACAAGAGACATTTATCCTCAAAGACGAATTTCGCTTCATAGTTGTTTTAGTGACTACCTAATAGTTAATTCGAAAGCCATTAAACGGAAAACTAAAGGCAGAGGCAGTGAAAGTTTATTAACCGTAGTTAAAAAAATACTTAACTTGAAGGCAAATATTATTGATTGTTGTAATTTATGACTATTTTTAGAAATAGAATTATATAACATAAAACTAATGATAGGCAACATTTATTTCAACCAAACTTATAACACAGATGAATTTATCGACCTTTTTGGTGAAGTATTGACTGAAATAAAAGATGATCTTTCTCGTAAATACATTTTGCTCGGAGGGGATTGGAATGGAAGGTTCGATGCGTTAAACCAATCGACTGAATACAATCTCTTTGAAGGAACAATGTTGAATGAGATTAGACAGTCGCAGGACAGAGTTACGAATTTGAGGGGGGAAAAAATGGCAAACCTTTTAGAGGAAAATGATTTTATAATGATCACCGGTAGGAGTTACAGTGACGGATTAGGACATTTTACTTGTCATAATGGCAGGTCTGTAGTGGATACAATCTGGATAAACCTCAATATGATGCCATTTGTTAATGATATGGTCGTGGGCCAAGTACCGGAAGTTTCTTCTCATATGATGCTCCTTTTCGAACTTAACCTCCCGCTTTATTCATCTAAACTTCACAACCGTGAAAATAACTTCCGTAAAATGCAATCATTCAAGTGGGAAATGCGTAATATTGAACGTTTCCTCGATTTATTAAAACATTCCTCTAATATATATTACAATTCCAATAGTGTGTCAAACATCTACGAAAATTTTAAAAATACAATTACTCACGTAGCCATGAAATTAGATTTCTCAAAAACTAAAACAATAAAAACTGGTTTTACATCGGACAATAAAAGCTGACTCGACGAAAAATGTAATGTTAAAAAAAAAAGAAGTCCATAAAAAGTATAAAATATTCAGAAAACATCCATTTTCAAAAGAGATTCTAAACGCATACGTAAAGGAAAGAAAATATATAAACAGGTCTTGAGAGAGTCTAAAAAGGAATATTATAAATTTCTGAACCAAAAAATAGCAACGAATTTTGGTAAACAATAAAAGGATTTAGGAAAAAAAAAAAAACGTTGAGCTGGAAATATCAGAAACTTTTGAGAATTTCTATAGAAATTTCTATTCCTCTCCAAATCGTGGTATAGATACAACATTAAAGATAATAAATCCATTCCTTGAATGTGAAATATCTTTAGAAGAACTGCAAATAGCTATTCAACACAAGAAAAGAGGTAAATCCCCTGGCAATGAAGGGATACCTTATGAATATTACAAATTATTAACACCTGAATGGGAACATTACATGCTCAATCTTATGAATGAAGTCTATAAACAAGAAGAAATCCCCAAATGCTGGGAGAAAATAATAATAAAACCAATTTTCAATAAAGGTGACAAAAATGACCCGACCAATTATAGAACTATAGCTCTATTAAATCCAATAACCAAAATATTCACTTACGTTCTGAACAGCCGTCTTATGGAATGGTCAGAAATCAACAAAATATTTCCAGAAGAACAAAATGGTTTTCGAAAAAACAGGGGATGCAGGGAATGCATCTCTGCTTTGAGCTCAATTATAATTATCAATCTGAGACTTTAAAGGACTCTATGTTTTTGGAATATTTATTGATTTTCAAAAACTCTTAGATACTTTAAATCATAATAAGTTATGGCAAAAGCTAAATAACATTGGAGTGAATGCAAAAATAATTAAAATACTCCAAAAATTGTATGAAAATATGGAAGCAGTGGTAGACATTAATGGGGTGATGTCAAGCCCAATAAAAATTACAAAAGGAATACTTCAAGGTGATTCAGCAAGCCCATTACTCTTTGCACTGTACATCTCAGATATTGTCAAGTATTTTTATGAGCACCAAGCAAGAGGTTTAGCTATAAATAGTTCAAAAGAACTTCTAATGTTATTATTTGCGGACGACATAGTGATACTTGCGGAGTCATGGATAGATTGCCAAAAGAAGTTAAACATATTACAGAAATATTGTAAAGAAAACTTACTGGTTCTCAACACAGAAAAAACGAAAATAGTACCATTTCACAAAGGTGGTGGGCGAACAAAAGCACTGAAGCCGTTTTTATATGAAGGAAAGCCCATTCAAATAGTGAACAATTACTCCTACTTAGGAATACAGTTTAGTTCGACAGGAAAATACCTTCAAGCTACAAATATTTCAATTAAAAAAACAAAAATCGCTATAGCAACAGCTCTGACCGTTTTACAAGGAATTAAATCTGAAAATTGGGACTCAAAACATAAGCTGTATCAATCAATCATTCGTTCGACATTATTATATTGTTCAGAAATATGGGGTCTGCAATATTGTCCTAATTTAGAATCAATCACAATGAAATATGTCAAACAGGTTTACAAATGGTCCAAATATACACCGAACTACATTGTACGTTTGGAAACAGGAATAACAACTATGGAAGTAGAAGTTGTCAAAAGAATGTACAGATGGTGGATAACTCTACTAAAAATGCCTGAAGATAGAATCCCACGGATTTGCTACAATAGATTGAAGGAATTGGACAATAATCGCAATATGGTTTTTAATTGGTACTCTCAGCTAAAAGGAAAATTATTAAAAGTATGTTCAGATTCAATTTTGCAACACAATAATGACCCTAATCCTGAAATTGCTCAACTATACCTCAAAGACATTATAAATAGATTTGACAATCACTCCATTTGCAATGATATAAATTCAGTCGTCAATTCAAAATATAATTCAGAATACAGAAAGTGAGTAGTCTAAGCCACGGAGAACAATATTTAAAAATAAGAACAAATATAACCAAACATATAACAGTCAACCAATTTAACGAAACTTTCATTTTATCTTAATGGAACGGCCTATACACTGGAAGGAGAAGAAAACTGTACTATATGCAACCTCCAAAAGCCAGAAAATTTATATCATTTTTAATAGAATGTCCGATGTATAAAGACTTGAGGGAACATTATATAGAGAAATATATTACAGAAGACAACAATTCAATGCTCGGTAATTTGTTAACGATAGAAAACCTCGCCAAGTTAAATGATATATTTTATTTTACAGTAGGGAGCCTTAAAATAAGATCATTCATTATGAATGATTAAATGCCAGCAATATTTATGTTTACCACAAGACATTGTTATCTTCGACTAAGAAGCTGATCATATGTATTGTTGCAATCTGCTACATTGTATTGTAGGAATATATTATTGCTATTTTTAAAATTATTTTAATACATATTTATTTGATTTTTTTATATATCTTCAAAGTCAATACTTTTTATTTATATCGTTATACTGTTGTTTTTCCTTTTCTATTTTTTTTTTTTTTTATCACAATTTATATATCTAGTATTTTTATATATCTTGTCTCCTCAACTCCTCTCTCAGTTTTTACCAATTTTATAGCGGAATCTCTCTGATTATTCACGTGATACAGTTAAAGTGTATATCAGAGCAGTTGATATTTACTGTTGGCATCTTTTTTTTTGTTATTTTAAGGGAAAAAAAAAAAAAAAATTTTTTTTTTTTCTTTTTTTTTATTTATTTATTTATTTTTCTCTTATGATATGCGGTATGATCAGCAAGTGATGGCCAGTAAGGTGCCCAAGAGGTCTCGGTCAGACGGAGTTAGCTCACCAGCCAAACAAAGGACTCGTCGCTGCCTACGAGAAATACCTCCAGTGACCAAAATGAACACTTCAGAACCAGAACCTCAGCCCCAACCAGGTACGTCTGCACAAGAAACGATTGAAGAATCACCTTTCTTTACTCCAAACCCCTACCAAGTGCTTCAAAATGACAAAGAAGTAATGGAGTCTGCAGCAATACCCAGAGAACCAAAGCCTCCTCCGATATTTGTGAAAAATATAAAAAATTTCCAGATGTTCTGCACCCAACTAAATAAAATCTGCTCTGGCAGTTATTCATGCCTTAACAGGACCAATGACACCAAGATAACACCTGATTCTGCAGAAGCCTACCGAAAAATAGTGAAGTACTTATCAGAAACAAATGCGAATTTTCACACTTACCAGCTGAGGCAGGAAAGAGCTTTACGAGTGGTGATAAGAAATTTACATTCCTCAACCCCCACTGAAGTTATTAAAGAAGAACTAACGACGCTTGGTTTCAATGTACGCCAGGTAACAAACGTTTTGAAGGAGGACAGGGAACAGCCAGGATTACGAAATAGGATCCCACTACCATTGTTTTTCGTGGACTTGGAGCCATCACCAGGTATCGAAAAAATATATGATATCACAAGAATATACTATACAATGGTGAAAGTTGAGAAGCCATATCCCAAGAGAGACATCGTGCAGTGCCATAATTGTCAGACCTATGGCCACACGAAGACATATTGCCACCATCTGCCGCGTTGCGTGAAGTGCGGTGAACAGCACAAATCTGTAGAGTGCACCAAACCTATACAAGATCCAGCAGTATGTGCCCTATGCTTGGAGGGACACCCGGCCAACTACAAAGGCTGCCAAATTTACAAGAATCTCAAAACCAGACACCAGAAAAACCGGATTCAAGATGAAGCACTAAGAACAAGAAGAGAGAGAGAGCCTTCCAGAATTGTAAACAATGATGTATCATTCTCCCAACTACTTAGAGGTAAGACTTTAACCGATAAATGTCAAGCCCTGCCACAACAACAACCTCAAACCCAACCTCAAAATCCTCTTCATCCTAATATACCTAACCACCAACAACAAATTCCTCATATTCCTCCTCCTTCAAATGCAACAGATCTCACAAGTTTGTTAGCATCTTTCCTCACCGATTTCAAATCCCTTGTTACTCCACTCATATCACTCCTCACGAATCTCGTATCTCACCTCATCCCTCCTTTGAAAAATCCTTAAATGACTCACATCCCTAAACCCATATCCATTCTCCTTTGGAATGCGAATGGTGTTAGAAATCATACAGACGAACTATCTACTTTACTACTTGACAAGAACATTGATGTGGCACTAATTACTGAAACTCGACTAACCACTAAACAGCACTTCAATATACCACAATACCTGACATATCGTACTGACCACCCTGACGGAAAAGCACATGCCGGTACTGCTGTAATTGTACACCAATCCCTCTCCCATCACCTACTCCCATTACCAATACATGATTTCCTACAGTCCACCGCTATCGTGATAAAAACCTTCTCCTTTCCGGTCACTCTTGCATCAGCGTATTGCCCTCCTAACCGATCCATATCCAATGCCCAATTCAGTTCTCTCCTCGACTCCTTAGGACATCACTTCATCTTGGGTGCAGACCTAAATGCCAAGCACCAACAATGGGGTTCCAGAACCACGAATTCTCGTGGCCGAACCCTGCTGTCTGCACTCAATTCCCAACGTTTTCACCTCCTTTCCCCCAACTCTCCTACCTACTGGCCCACAGATCCCAACCGTAATCCTGATCTTCTAGATTTCTTTATCCACAGCGGCTTAAGTCCCCTCAATTGTTCCATTACACGTCTAAATGAACTTTCCTCTGACCATAGTCCTCTAATCCTTAATGTTTCACTTGAACCTGTTCCCAAACCTTCTCCACCGTCATTCATTAGGGGCCCAGTAAACTGGGACCTTTTCCGCCAAATAATCTCCGATAATATTGATCTCAACATATCCCTCAAAACTCCCGATGACCTTGATAGTGCCGTAAATTCCTTTACTACCACAATCCAACAAGCCGCCTGGACTGCCTCCTTTCCAAAAGACTCCTCCAGAATTCCTATAAAGACCATTCTACCCCAACACCTCCTTAACCTAATCCGCACCAAACGCCGTGCCAGATTATTATGGCAACGATCCCGACATCCTACCGACCGCTGCTCCTATAATTACTACTGCAAACAATTAAAACTGGAATTAGCCACCTTCAGATCACAATCCTTCAACTCCTACCTATCCTCCCTCTCTTCTCGCGACAATTCCCTTTGGAAAACCACAACAAAAATCCTAAATCCTCACCGCATTTCCCATCCTCTCCGACGAGGTGATGGCTCCTGGGCAGCATCTGACGAAGATAAAGCTGAGGAGTTCGCCATTCACCTATCCAATACATTTATTTCACATCCGGAATCCCATCCTGCCCACACCGTAACAGTAGAAGAACTCCTTACATCACCAATCCCACTTTCCTTGCCCCCAAAAGCTATTCATCCTTCCGAAGTAAAATTTCAATTAAAAAAACTAATCCTCCGTAAAGCTCCTGGACATGATCTCCTTACACCTCAAATCCTTCGACAACTTCCATCCAAAGCAGTCATATTCCTTACATATATCTACAATTGTATCCTACGCACCACCCACTTCCCTCTGTTATGGAAACACTCCACTATTATCCTTTTCCCAAAACCAGGAAAACCTCTCAATAGCTCAACATCCTATAGACCAATCAGCCTACTCCCAATCCTTTCAAAAATTTTTGAAAAGATCCTTTTGAAACGAATCCTACCCATTATAGAATCCCAAAATATCCCTTCCCATCAGTTTGGTTTTCGCTCTCAACATTCTACTGTTCAACAAGGACTCCGAGTCGTTGATCATATTTCCTCAGCCCTAGAAAACAAGGAATACTGTTCGGGTGCCTTTCTGGACATTGCACAGGCATTTGACCGGGTATGGCACTCCGGACTGCTCTCCAAGCTTAAAATCCATTTACCTCAGTCCTTGTACCTAGTCCTCCGATCCTACCTCTCTGACCGCTCCTTTCGAGTTCGCTGTGGAACAGAATTTTCCAATATCTACTCCGTTAAAGCCGGTGTTCCCCAAGGCAGCGTCTTGGGTCCCGTGCTTTACATCCTCTTTACTGCTGACATCCCTGTTCATCCCGATACTTTTCTTGCAACATTCGCTGACGACACCGCAATCTTATCATCCAACTCTGATCCCGAAATAGCATCCTTAAATCTCCAAAGTCATCTCACCTTGATTGAGCACTGGTGTAATAACTGGCGCATTAAAGTTAATGAATCTAAATGCCAACACATTACTTTTACACTCCGACGCAATTCCTGTCCACCAGTACTCTTTAATTCCATCCAGCTTCCTTATTCAGACACAGTCCGGTATCTTGGCTTTCATTTAGACCGAAGACTAACTTGGAACCCGCATACTAGACTCAAAAGCCAAGAACTCAACCGACGATACGGCCAACTATACCGACTACTAAGCAGAAAATCTAAACTTTCCATTGAAAACAAGCTACTGATCTACAAGACAATACTGAAACCTATTTGGACTTACGGACTAGAACTGTGGGGATCAGCAAAATTTTCTAACATCAAGCGCATCCAATCCTTCCAGTCTAAAGTCCTTCGAACAATAGTCGATGCTCCTTTCTATGTATCCAACAAAACCCTACATCATGACCTTAACATCCCATTTGTCCTAGACCTTATCCCAGAAAAGTTCTCCAAATTTCACCAGAACCTTACTTACCACCCAAATCCTCTTGCACAATCCCTATCAAGCATCTCCCATCCCTATAATCCTCCAAGAAGGTTGAAACGGCAGTGGCCTTGCGACCTTTTGTAAATTATATAAATTGGAGTTCTGGCAATGGCCAGATTCTTCACTCAAGACATGTGTGTATGTGGCTAAAGTGCTCTCGACCAATCTCCGCTGGCTTTAGTACCAGTGACGCGGTTGGAAGAGTAGCGCAGGGTTCTCCTGGAGTTCCCTCGCCTGATTGTATATAGGTATGCATGTTATTTTTTTTTTTTTTTCCTTAGTTTTAATTTTCTTATTTTTTAGGTTATTTTATTTTATTGTCTATTGTATATACTTTTGATTATTATTTTGTTCTATTTATTTTATTTTTTTGTACATATGGTGTGAATGTCATCCTACCTCACTATAACCAATGTCGAACAGACAGATTGTTATAATACTCAATAAAAAAAAAAAAAAAAAGTTTATTTTATTTATGAATAAAAAAATTAGATTACTTTATTTTGATTCTTTTTTATGTAATAATGTATTTGATGGAGCCAGACCTCCTGTAATTCTATATATTAATTACAAAATACAGAATTTTCATTCATTCATAGGTCAACTGCTGTGCAAGGAAGCGATTTGACCTAGACCACGCTTAAACACTAAGTTTTTCTCTGGGTGAGCCGAATACATCCGTCGATCCACATATGATGTAATAGAATAAATAATTACCTGCCACTGACGGACTGCAACCCGAGATCAGCAAAATATGAATTCACTCACTTACTGAACTACCCCACTTGTCCTTAACATAATCACGAACAAATTATAATTGAAAAAAATAAAAATATTTCTAATATAAACACGAATACTCAAAAGTTATATCCATGAAAAAAACAATTATTCTCGTTTATAGAAAGAATACGATCAAATAAATAAACAAAATAATTTTGTTATCCTGCATTTTTATAAACAGTTAAAAATAATTAATGATAATAACAAACTCTTTTGCATATTCTTCGTTTGCTTCAACAACTCTAAATTCATTATTTTTCAGAAGATACATGTGAAGTTTTAAAAACTTTTCAAATTTCTGAGAAGCTGTTTAGGTAACAAACTAAGTTTTAGAGAAAAAAAACTTTATTAAGTCGAAAATGAGGCAAAGTACGAAGTCATTTTTTAGTGGACTGTATTAAGGCAAGAGGGAGGCCTATTTAATGTTAAAAACGAAGTAACTCACTCTTTCTGCTGGCATAATGCAATTTTTTAAATCAAGTGACAGGGGTCCTGTCACTGCGATGTTTCTCCTTCCGTGCATCAAGCTAAAGTGGCCGATATAAACTTCTGAAAAGGTTAGCTGTGTTTTTTCAACCTCCAAGGTAGCGTGCGAGTGCGTACTTACAAAACAGAAGCTATAATACAAAATAAAAACTAATTCCCCGGTTGTCCAACTCAGAAATTACAATCGGCTAATCAAAAGTTTTTTTTCTTTAATGTATAAAAATTTCTGTGTACAATGATATGATGAAAACACTTATAATATACTGCTGGAAACCAAGACATTTACCATAACTCTAGAAAAAATACTGAAAGATTTGAGAAGAAAATAATCCGCACGTTAACCGGAGCAATCTTCTATCAAAGTGCAAATGCATGGAAAACAAAGAGCAAAAAAGAACTCCGTACATATACTGGTCATTTAATATTTCATTATGTAACGGAAAAAATATGTAATCAACAAAGATACAGCAGAGCTATTATGCTGCAAATGGGAAAGCAATAGTCCAATTTAGGCAGAAATGGAGTGTGTCTGGTCGAGGCGGCCTACGATTTATAAGGTCACTTAAGCCAATAGGAAAAAAAAACAGAAACACCTTTGCGGTTTTTCCAGTTGTATTAACTAAAAATCTTGGATTTCGAGTTATGACGTTATTGCAGCAAAGGAGGAAAATGTGCCGTTAATTCTGAAAGTGGCCCATTATCGTGTAAATCCATATTTTACAAAGTCAGAAATGGTGGAGTTCAAAAGACAGTATTATTACTTACAATGATTATCAAGAGCGGATCAAGGGGGAGTATCAAGGGTGTATTTGTATTACTTACAATGGTTATCAAGAGCGGATCAAGGGGGAGTATCGAGGGTGTATTAGTATTACTTACAATGATTATCAAGGGTGGATCAAGGGGGAGTATCGAGGGTGTATTTGTATTACTTACAATGATTATCAAGGGTGGATCAAGGAGGAGTATCGAGGGTGTATTTGTATTACTTACAATGATTATCAAGGGTGGATCAAAGGGGAGTATCAAGGGTGTATTAGTATTACTTACAATGATTATCAAGGGTGGATCAAAGGGGAGTATCAAGGGTGTATTAGTATTACTTACAATGATTATCAAGGGTGAATCAAGGGGGAGTATCAAGGGTGTATTAGTATTACTTACAATGATTATCAAGGGTGGATCATAGGGGAGTATCAAGGGTGTATTAGTATTACTTACAATGATTATCAAGGGTGGATCAAAGGGGAGTATCAAGGGTGTATTAGTATTACTTACAATGATTATCAAGGGTGGATCAAAGGGGAGTATCAATGGTGTATTAGTATTACTTACAATGATTATCAAGGGGGAGTATCAAGGGTGTATTAGTATTACTTACAATGATTATCAAGGGTGGATCAAAGGGGAGTATCAAGGGTGTATTAGTATTACTTACAATGATTATCAAGGGTGGATCAAAGGGGAGTATCAAGGGTGTATTAGTATTACTTACAATGATTATCAAGGGTGCCGATCACCCCCGAGGGCGATGGCGCAAGAACCTACTCCCCTCCCCCAAGGTATTTTATTGCTCGCCTTTTCTTAAAAACTGAGGAAGGGAAAGTAGAATTAGAAAAGTTGTAGATAATACACAATTACACTTGCTGCTCTATGATTTATTTCTTTTCCTTGCCCCTTATTTTGAACCTTTTCATCTCGCAAATTCATGACTCCGTTGAAATGAATATCTCTCAATAATTTTGATCTCCGATAATCTATTGTACAGGGTGTCCAGTAAGTAGAAGGAACTTGTGATAGGAGTGATAGCACACTTCAAGACCCACAAACAAGTTCATACAAACAATGAGACAGTTTTCAGCAGAAAAGTATTAAATCCAATTATTAAATCCAATCCAGTTTTTTTGTTGAATTGGAAGCGATAACTGAAGAAATATGCAATTAAAGTAATTAACAATTACTTCACTGTAAACGAGGCAAACTTTGCTTCAATTTGGAAATTAATTTGTCATTATTAAAACGATTTAAAGAGGACATCTGAGCGGGTAAACTAAGTTAAGTTCTGTTTTTTAAAAAATCATAAATTACTTGCGGTTTTTTTTTTATCATCATCCAACTATACCATAGTTGCCCCACTTTTAGAAAAAAACTATTTAGTTTAATAAAGTTTAAGTTTGTATTAATTATTAGGCAAAAACTTGAGATTCACTTCAAGTTGTGTAAAGAAATGTGATTTTCTATGAAGTCTCCTAAAACTACGCACGTTTTCAGCAAAAATGACTACAATTAACTATAGAAAAGCTTTTATTTCTTGTTTTTCCATGTTACGGGATGTACTCTAATAAAAATAATTGCCTAAATATATATTTTATTTGTAAAAATAATACAATTTGAACGATTTTTAAAATATTTTTTATGTTAAGGTGGTTGTAAAGTGGTGTATTTTTCTTCCTTATCTCTATCATAGGAGTTGATCCGTAGTTATATGTGACAACCTTAATTTTTCTAGCCCTAATATTAACGTTTGCATGAATGTAATAGAAGCAATTTTACTAAGATGTGCATTATATGAATTGGTCTGTATCTATAAGTGATAAAACAAATGTTTCTAGACCTAAAATTTGCGTTTAAACTAAAACAACTTGCTGATCACTTCAATTATTTTCATGAAAACGTAAATATTAGAAGTAGATATTTTATTTTGTCACTAATTAATATGGACCAATTCCTATAATAGAGATATAGGAGGAAAACACAATTCCATAACCGCTTTACTTATAAATATTTAAAAAATCATTATTTTAATCATTTTTTTCAAAAGCTTAATTATCTAATAACGGGTATTATAATATATCCCAGATCATGGAAGAATAAGAAAAATCAAGCATTGCAACAGTTATTCGTAGTCGTTTTTTTTATAAACTTAAACTTTATTAAACGAGATAGTTTTTCTAAAAGTGGGGCAACTATGGAATAGTTGGATGACGATAAAAAAAAAAAACCGCAAGTAATTTATGATTTTTTTTAAAACGGAACTTGACTTAGTTTAGCCGCTCAAATGTTTTATTTAAATTGTTTTAATAATGACAAACTCTCAATAAATTAAAGTAAATTTTGTCTGGTTCACAGTGAAGTAATAATTAATCACTTAAATTAAATATTTCTTTAGTTATCTGTTCCTATACAACGAAAAACACGGATCTCTTAATCAAACACAAAACTTGATTTTCCTACTTATCTGCTGAAAATTGGCCCATCGCTTATATGATCTTTTTTGTAGGTCATGAGATTTGCTATAACTCCTATCAATATCTTAATCTACTAACGGGACACCATGTATATTGTCTCCAACCAATTTCATACCTACACATAATTCGCTTAATGATTTTTATTGTTTTTATATGAGTAGGGTATAAATGGCGGTTCTACCCCACTTTAATCCCAGAATTTGGGGAGCACTTTTGGACTTTGGACCCTGGGCTATTCTTACCTTAACCACCTGTACACCACGTGACCAATATAATTTATTTTGATTAATCTTAATCCCTAATCTTAATCCTTAAGCTCTAATGCTAATCCCTAATCCTAATCCTTAATCCTAATTTGTATTTTTTCATTTTTAAGTTCGACAGGTCTGGACCTGTCTCAACTGGTCTCATCTTGTCTACCTCAAGTAAATATAAAGTGTAACGACATAAATATAGACATATATTGTGTCATTCTACGATATCATGTCTCAACTGGCCCCATCTTGCCTACCTCAAGTAAATATAAAGTGTAACGACAAAAATATAGACATATATTGTGACATTCTACGATATCATGTCTCAACTGGTCCCATCTTGTATACCTCAAGTAAATATAAAGTGTAACGACATAAATATATATTATTGCAAACGAATATAAATTATAACAATGAAATATACACATATATTATTACAAAATGAATATATACATATATGACAACGATGAAATATACACATATATTATTACAAATGAATATAAACATAAATAGTAACGAATAAAATATATATTATTACAAAAGGAATATAAATTATAACAATGAAATATATACATATATTCTAATAATTTTACGATAATATATCATAAAATTAACAACAACGTCATCACCCCTCCTCTCCCCCCTCCCTCTTCTTCTCATCAACTTTTATACATTGTTTTTTTTTTTTTTCATAAATATCAAAACGTATTTAATAATCTAAGAATATACATCTCCAATATCACGAATATTGTAATAAATCGAAATTCGATTAATCGATCATAAAACTAGTATCATTTTCTAATACTACACCTATAATAATCTAATAGTACACTCTAATATCGAGAAATAATAAATCATAAAATTAATATACGTAATATTATTTTTATAACATATGTTATATAGAAGGCCGTGGAGAGTATCTGGCACTTCGAATAATCTTATACTCCAATATCAAAGAAAGTTTTATTAAATCAACCTTAAAACTAATATCATTTTCGAATTTTACAAACATAATAACCTAATAGTAGACTCTAATATCGAAAAAAATAAATCATAAAGTTAATATACGTAATATTATTTTCATAACATATGTTATATAGAAGGCCGGGGAGAGAGTACAGCTGCGTTAGGCGACAAGTCTCTTCACGTTTGAACATGCATAGGCATGTAGGGGGACAAGGTCCACTGCGAAGGAAGCGGTAGGGTCGGAAGAGAGTGGTGGGGGAAACCATCAGCCAATCAGATTCGAGGATACAACCGGAGGTACCCGTGTGCCTACCCCCACTACTCTCATTCTAGCTCCAGACTTCACAGTGTTCATATCGTACTTAGTGTCCTCTGCGTTAGAATTCTTTATCTTCTTCTACAGTTTTGTTTATATTATTAGTTTAGTTATCTACAGTGTTTTTTTCTTTATTTCAAAGTTATTTTTGTTTCTTCATACTTTTTTTTCTATCCTAAGGTAAGTTTTTTCTTTTTATTTAGTTCTCTATTAAAAATTTTCTATTCTGTTAACATTTTTCTTTTTGGGTTTTCTTTTTACATCTTCATATTCTCTTATTATAGTGTTCTTTTTTTTTCTCTCTTACTATTATATACATATTTATTAAAGTTTAAAGTTTTTTCGTTTCGTGTTTTCTTTATATTCTCTTATTATAGTGTTCTTTTTTTTTCTCTTACTATTATATATATATTTAAAGTTATTTTCGTGTGTTTTTCTTAATATCATTTTCAAAGTAATTGTTCTTTCTTTTTGTTCTTATTATATATATATTTAAAGTTTTTTCGTTTTGTGTTTTTCTTAATATTTATAGTATTTTTCTTCTTGTCGTTCACAAAGTAATTGTTCTTTATTTTTGTTCTTATTATATATATATTTAAAGTTATTTTCGTGTGTTTTTCTTAATATCATTTTCAAAGTAATTGTTCTTTCTTTTTGTTCTTATTATATATATATTTATACTAGTTTATAGAGTTTTTCTTTTCGTTTTTTTCTTATTAATTTTTTTGTTTTAATTCATTTATCGGTCGGAGATAATTTTTTTTCTTTATTATTATATATAGTTATTCTTTATTAAATATATATTTTACAAAAAATGGAATCCTCATCAAGGAAATGTGCCAACTGTGATAAAACATTTGCTAGCCATAGAGAGTGCATGGCTCATGAACTATCATGTATTTATAGTCAGGAATTTCCACAACTAGCCTCGTGCATTTGCGCCAAATGTGGCAAATCTTTTTCGAGATCTAATAACAGAATACGACACGAGGCTATTTGTGGGGATTCCTCTCAAACCCAAGAATTTTTGAACAATATTAAATTGATTTGTTCTTTTTGCGGGAAATCTTTTAATAGAGAACATCATCGTTTAAGACATGAAAAATCGTGTAAACACCTGTCCCGATTTGATAATTTTGATAACCATTGTGAAGTTATTTGTGGAAAATGTGGACAGGTGTTTACACGAAAAGATACTAGATTAAAGCATGAGATTGCATGTAAAGTAGTTTTTAAGAGGTCCTGCCGTTTTTGCGGAACAAATTTTACAAACATTTATAATTATTTTATACATGAGGAATTTTGCAATAATGAACCCCCGAGGAAAAAACCTAGACAAGAACCACAACGGCAGGACCTCTTTGGTCTCAAACCCGACGCTGCAGGTTTTTCAGAGTATGAGACGGCTTTTAAAGGGAGGTTGAGGTCTTATTTTATTAGATGCGACGACAATTACGACCTAACTAAATTTTTTAATAGTATCAGAAACGATGTTTTTATTAGAATAAATGCTTCCCTCCGAGAACACAATTCAATTAAAATAAATATGTGGGCTGATTGCGTAATGATAAATCAGTTAGGGGAAACCATCGAGACGTCTTTTAAAACACGCAATAAAGCAATTTATAAAGATACTGAAATCGAAAAAATAATAGATAGCGGGTTTAATAAAATCATACATGAAATGGAAAATATGGAAACAAAGAAGTCGGGGTGGAAACTATACGTAATAGAGGGGTTAAGATTAAAAATCAACGAATTCAAACCACTTCGAGGTAGCACTTTTATAGACTTACCAGATAAAATTAAAAATAGAAAAGCTTGTATAAATGTTGTTAATAAAAACGATAATTTCTGTTTCAAATACTGCAATTTTATGTAAACTTGTAACTGAACATCCTGAACGTGTTTTAAATTATGAACGTATACACCATAGGTACAACTTCTCATGTGTTGATTTCCCCACCCCTCTTCATCAAATAAAACTGTTTGAAGCATCAAACAATATTTCAATTAATGTTTTTTCTCTTGATGAAAAAAATGCTGTTTACCCCCTCAAAGTAGTAAAAAGAGAATTAGAAGATCACAGAGATCTATTATTATTAGAGGGAGAGGGTAAACAGCATTATGTTTATATTAAAAATTTTAATAAATTAGTAAGATCTCAATTTACAAAACATGAACATCATCTTAACATATGCAAAAGATGCTTCACACATTTTTATTCAGACATAAAATTTAATCAACATTTTACTCAATGTATCGAGAACAAACCCGTAAGGATCGAGTTGCCGGGGGAAAATAATTTTATTTCTTTCAACCATGTAGAAAGAACTTTGAAGGTGCCCTATGTTGTATACGCCGATTTCGAGTGCTACCTCGAACCCGTAGCATCTTGTCAGCCCAACCCGCTAGGTAAATACACATTATTAAAAAATATTCATAAGCCAATTTCATATTGCATTTACGTTAAGAAAGATGAGAGCATTATGGATGTATATGATGATCTAGTCAAAGAACCAATAATATATAGAGGAACCGACGCTGCAGAAAATTTTATAAAAACTTTAAAAGAAATAGCTATTAAAATAGAACGCGTCTATAAAATGAAAATTCCGATGAATCCCCTAACTGATTCGGAGATGGAAGCATTTAACCAGTCCTCCGTCTGTTATATGTGTGACCTGCCATTAAATGGTGACAAAGTAAGGGATCACTGTCATCTAACGGGGAGATATAGGGGGGTTGCTCACAATCATTGTAATTTGAGATTTCAAAACCCCAACTTCCTCCCTGTATTTTTACATAATATGAGCGGGTATGACAGCCATTTGTTCGTGAGGGAATTGGGGTATGACGAGAAAAGAATCGATATGATCCCTAATTCAGAGGAAAAGTACATAACTTTTTCAAAATACGTTAGTAATCATTTTAAAATCAGATTTGTGGATTCATATCGATTCTTATCCGACAGCCTTGATTCTCTCGCGAAAATAGTTCCAGATATACCCGCTATTAAATCTTTGTTTAGAAGGGAGGAGGTTGAAGTTTTAAAAAGAAAGGGGGTTTTTCCTTATGAATATATGACATCTCCCGAAACATATTCAGAAACACAACTACCCCCTAAAGAAGCATTTTTTAGTAACCTTTCGCAGGAGCATATAACAGACGAAGACTATAGACATGCTCAAAAGGTATGGGATACGTTTAAATGTAAGACGCTGGGTGATTACAACGATGTATACATCAAATCAGATACACTACTACTTACTGATATTTTTGAATCTTTTAGGCAAATAACAATGAAGTCACATAAATTAGACCCAGCGCATTTCTTTACCGTTCCCGCGATGACGTGGGATGCTATGTTAAAATTTACAAAAGTAAAATTGGAGCTATTAAGTGATTACAATATGATTTTAATGTTTGAAAAGGGGATAAGAGGGGGTCTCTGTCAGGTCTCCCATCGATTCGCCAAAGCCAATAATAAACATTTAACAGATTATGACCCCAATAAAGGTTCAAATTATATATTTTATGAAGATTGTAATAATCTATATGGTGCAGCAATGTGTAAACCCCTCCCTATTGGCGAATTCGAATGGGTAGACCCATCTCACGTCATCATCGACGAATTGAGTGAAAATGATGAATTCGGTTTTATTTTAGATGTCGATTTGACATATCCAACTCATTTACATGATGCACACAACGATCTACCATTTTTACCGGAGAATACCAATTTTAATGATAAGAAAAGGTTTAAAAAACTCATTGCACATTTTAAAGAAAAAAACAATTACATAGTTCATTACATGACATTAAAACAGGCCATAGGCCATGGTATAATTTTAAAGAAAATTAATAGAGTTTTAAAATTCAGACAAAGTTGTTGGCTGAAAGAATATATAACATACAACACAGAGTTAAGAAAAAAAGCAATCAACGATTTTGAGACAGACCAAATTAAATTATATATTAATGCCATTTTCGGCAAGACAATGGAAAATATAAGAAAAAGAATCGACATTAAATTAGTATCGAACGCCAACACTTTGGAAAAATTAATAAAAAAACCAAATTTTAAAGATAGGACTATTTTAAATGAAAATTTAGCAGCTGTCCACATGGAAAAGACGAAACTTAAATTTGATAAACCGATATATGTAGGCATGGCCATATTAGATTTATCAAAAAATATCATGTATCATCATCATTACGATGAAATGATGATCGAATATGGCCATGCCAATTTAAAATTAATGTATATGGATACTGATTCTTTTATTTATAATATAAAGACCGATAACTTATACGACGACATTTTAGCAATGAAGGAAAGAATGGATACATCCAATTATCCAACACATCATCCCTGTTATTCAATAAACAATAAAAAAGTAATGGGGAAATTTAAAGATGAAAGTAAAGGTGTACCTATTTTAACTTTTATAGGGCTTAGGCCAAAAATGTATTTCATAGATATTGGGGAGAAAGTAATAAAAAAGATTAAAGGAATAAAGAAACATGTAGTAAAAAAAGAAGTAACTATTGATGATTACATGACCTGCCTGAGAGAGCATAAAACCTTTAGGCATAAAATGCAGTTAATTAAATCACATCATCATGAAATGTCTACAATAGAAATAAATAAAATATCATTATCATCGTACGACGATAAGAGAATAATATTGGAAGATGGGGAGAGTACTTTGGCTTTTGGGCATTATAAGTTAGAAGAATAGTTGTTACCATTGGCTTGCGGATGCTAAAACATCCGTAAGTCATAGAATGAATGAACCGCTGGCGCAGTCGAAAGACTCGTAAGTCGTGTGATTGAGCCTCTGGAGCGGTCGAAAGACTCGTAAGCTGTATGTATGGACCTCTGGCGTGGTCGAAAGACTCGTAAGTCGTGTGTGTATGTGAGAGGTGACATCTATTTTTCCAGCCTATAATGTCCAAAAGCCAAAGTACTCTCCCCATCTTCCAATATTATTCTCTTATCGTCGTACGATGATAATGATATTTTATTGGACATTATAGGCTTTAAGTTTCGTCTTTTCCATGTGGACAGCTGCTAAATTTTCATTAAAAATAGTCCTATCTTTAAAATTTGGTTTTTTTATTAATTTTTCCAAAGTGTTGGCGTTCGATACTAATTTAATGTCGATTCTTTTTCTTATATTTTCCATTGTCTTGCCGAAAATGGCATTAATATATAATTTAATTTGGTCTGTCTCAAAATCGTTCATTGCTTTTTTTCTTAACTCTGTGTTGTATGTTATATATTCTTTCAGCCAACAACTTTGTCTGAATTTTAAAACTCTATTAATTTTCTTTAAAATTATACCATGGCCTATGGCCTGTTTTAATGTCATGTAATGAACTATGTAATTGTTTTTTTCTTTAAAATGTGCAATGAGTTTTTTAAACCTTTTCTTCTCATTAAAATTGGTATTCTCCGGTAAAAATGGTAGATCGTTGTGTGCATCATGTAAATGAGTTGGATATGTCAAATCGACGTCTAAAATAAAACCGAATTCATCATTTTCACTCAATTCGTCGATGATGACGTGAGATGGGTCTACCCATTCGAATTCGCCAATAGGGAGGGGTTTACACATTGCTGCACCATATAGATTATTACAATCTTCATAAAATATATAATTTGAACCTTTATTGGGGTCATAATCTGTTAAATGTTTATTATTGGCTTTGGCGAATCGATGGGAGACCTGACAGAGACCCCCTCTTATCCCCTTTTCAAACATTAAAATCATATTGTAATCACTTAATAGCTCCAATTTTACTTTTGTAAATTTTAACATAGCATCCCACGTCATGGCGGGAACGGTAAAGAAATGCGCTGGGTCTAATTTATGTGACTTCATTGTTATTTGCCTAAAAGATTCAAAAATATCAGTAAGTAGTAGTGTATCTGATTTGATGTATACATCGTTGTAATCACCCAGCGTCTTACATTTAAACGTATCCCATACCTTTTGAGCATGTCTATAGTCTTCGTCTGTTATATGCTCCTGCGAAAGGTTACTAAAAAATGCTTCTTTAGGGGGTAGTTGTGTTTCTGAATATGTTTCGGGAGATGTCATATATTCATAAGGAAAAACCCCCTTTCTTTTTAAAACTTCAACCTCCTCCCTTCTAAACAAAGATTTAATAGCGGGTATATCTGGAACTATTTTCGCGAGAGAATCAAGGCTGTCGGATAAGAATCGATATGAATCCACAAATCTGATTTTAAAATGATTACTAACGTATTTTGAAAAAGTTATGTACTTTTCCTCTGAATTAGGGATCATATCGATTCTTTTCTCGTCATACCCCAATTCCCTCACGAACAAATGGCTGTCATACCCGCTCATATTATGTAAAAATACAGGGAGGAAGTTGGAGTTTGGAAATCTCAAATTACATTGATTGTGAGCAACCCCCCTATATCTCCCCGTTAGATGACAGTGATCCCTTACTTTGTCACCATTTAATGGAAAGTCACACATATAACAGACGGAGGACTGGTTAAATGCTTCCATCTCCGAATCAGTTAGGGGATTCATCGGAATTTTCATTTTATAGACGCGTTCTATTTTAATAGCTATTTCTTTTAAAGTTTTTATAAAATTTTCTGCAGCGTCGGTTCCTCTATATATTATTGGTTCTTTGACTAGATCATCATATACATCCATAATGCTATCATCTTTCTTAACGTAAATGCAATATGAAATTGGCTTATGAATATTTTTTAATAATGTGTATTTACCTAGCGGGTTGGGCTGACAAGATGCTACGGGTTCGAGGTAGCACTCGAAATCGGCGTATACAACATAGGGCACCTTCGAAGTTCTTTCTACATGGTTGAAAGAAATAAAATTATTTTCCCCCGGCAACTCGATCCTTACGGGTTTGTTCTCTATACATTGAGTAAAATGTTGATTAAATTTTATGTCTGAATAAAAATGTGTGAAGCATCTTTTGCATATGTTAAGATGATGTTCATGTTTTGTAAATTGAGATCTTACTAATTTATTAAAATTTTTAATATAAACATAATGCTGTTTACCCTCTCCCTCTAATAATAATAGATCTCTGTGATCTTCTAATTCTCTTTTTACTACTTTGAGGGGGTAAACAGCATTTTTTTCATCAAGAGAAAAAACATTAATTGAAATATTGTTTGATGCTTCAAACAGTTTTATTTGATGAAGAGGGGTGGGAAAATCAACACAAGTGAAGTCGTACCTATGCTGTATACGTTCATAATTTAAAACACGTTCAGGATGTTCAGTTACAAATTTTGATAAAATTGAGTATTTGAAACAGAAATTATCGTTTTTATTAACAACATTTATACAAGCTTTTCTATTTTTAATTTTATCTGGTAAGTCTATAAAAGTGCTACCTCGAAGTGGTTTGAATTCGTTGATTTTTAATCTTAACCCCTCTATCACGTATAGTTTCCACCCCGACTTCTTTGTTTCCATATTTTCCATTTCATGTATGATTTTATTAAACCCGCTATCTATTATTTTTTCGATTTCAGTATCTTTATAAATTGCTTTATTGCGTGTTTTAAAAGACGTCTCGATGGTTTCCCCTAACTGATTTATCATTACGCAATCAGCCCACATATTTATTTTAATTGAATTGTGTTCTCGGAGGGAAGCATTTATTCTAATAAAAACATCGTTTCTGATACTATTAAAAAATTTAGTTAGGTCGTAATTGTCGTCGCATCTAATAAAATAAGACCTCAACCTCCCTTTAAAAGCCGTCTCATACTCTGAAAAACCTGCAGCGTCGGGTTTGAGACCAAAGAGGTCCTGCCGTTGTGGTTCTTGTCTAGGTTTTTTCCTCGGGGGTTCATTATTGCAAAATTCCTCATGTATAAAATAATTATAAATGTTTGTAAAATTTGTTCCGCAAAAACGGCAGGACCTCTTAAAAACTACTTTACATGCAATCTCATGCTTTAATCTAGTATCTTTTCGTGTAAACACCTGTCCACATTTTCCACAAATAACTTCACAATGGTTATCAAAATTATCAAATCGGGACAGGTGTTTACACGATTTTTCATGTCTTAAACGATGATGTTCTCTATTAAAAGATTTCCCGCAAAAAGAACAAATCAATTTAATATTGTTCAAAAATTCTTGGGTTTGAGAGGAATCCCCACAAATAGCCTCGTGTCGTATTCTGTTATTAGATCTCGAAAAAGATTTGCCACATTTGGCGCAAATGCACGAGGCTAGTTGTGGAAATTCCTGACTATAAATACATGATAGTTCATGAGCCATGCACTCTCTATGGCTAGCAAATGTTTTATCACAGTTGGCACATTTCCTTGATGAGGATTCCATTTTTTGTAAAATATATATTTAATAAAGAATAACTATATATAATAATAAAGAAAAAAAATTATCTCCGACCGATAAATGAATTAAAACAAAAAAATTAATAAGAAAAAAACGAAAAGAAAAACTCTATAAACTAGTATAAATATATATATAATAAGAACAAAAAGAAAGAACAATTACTTTGAAAATGATATTAAGAAAAACACACGAAAATAACTTTAAATATATATATAATAAGAACAAAAATAAAGAACAATTACTTTGTGAACGACAAGAAGAAAAATACTATAAATATTAAGAAAAACACAAAACGAAAAAACTTTAAATATATATATAATAAGAACAAAAAGAAAGAACAATTACTTTGAAAATGATATTAAGAAAAACACAACGAAAATAACTTTAAATATATATATAATAGTAAGAGAAAAAAAAAGAACACTATAATAAGAGAATATAAAGAAAACACGAAACGAAAAAACTTTAAACTTTAATAAATATGTATATAATAGTAAGAGAGAAAAAAAAAGAACACTATAATAAGAGAATATGAAGATGTAAAAAGAAAACCCAAAAAGAAAAATGTTAACAGAATAGAAAATTTTTAATAGAGAACTAAATAAAAAGAAAAAACTTACCTTAGGATAGAAAAAAAAGTATGAAGAAACAAAAATAACTTTGAAATAAAGAAAAAAACACTGTAGATAACTAAACTAATAATATAAACAAAACTGTAGAAGAAGATAAAGAATTCTAACGCAGAGGACACTAAGTACGATATGAACACTGTGAAGTCTGGAGCTAGAATGAGAGTAGTGGGGGTAGGCACACGGGTACCTCCGGTTGTATCCTCGAATCTGATTGGCTGATGGTTTCCCCCACCACTCTCTTCCGACCCTACCGCTTCCTTCGCAGTGGACCTTGTCCCCCTACATGCCTATGCATGTTCAAACGTGAAGAGACTTGTCGCCTAACGCAGCTGTACTCTCTCCCCGGCCTTCTATATAACATATGTTATGAAAATAATATTACGTATATTAACTTTATGATTTATTTTTTTCGATATTAGAGTCTACTATTAGGTTATTATGTTTGTAAAATTCGAAAATGATATTAGTTTTAAGATTGATTTAATAAAACTTTCTTTGATATTGGAGTATAAGATTATTCGAAGTGCCAGATACTCTCCACGGCCTTCTATATAACATATGTTATAAAAATAATATTACGTATATTAATTTTATGATTTATTATTTCTCGATATTAGAGTGTACTATTAGATTATTATAGGTGTAGTATTAGAAAATGATACTAGTTTTATGATCGATTAATCGAATTTCGATTTATTACAATATTCGTGATATTGGAGATGTATATTCTTAGATTATTAAATACGTTTTGATATTTATGAAAAAAAAAAAAAACAATGTATAAAAGTTGATGAGAAGAAGAGGGAGGGGGGAGAGGAGGGGTGATGACGTTGTTGTTAATTTTATGATATATTATCGTAAAATTATTAGAATATATGTATATATTTCATTGTTATAATTTATATTCCTTTTGTAATAATATATATTTTATTCGTTACTATTTATGTTTATATTCATTTGTAATAATATATGTGTATATTTCATCGTTGTCATATATGTATATATTCATTTTGTAATAATATATGTGTATATTTCATTGTTATAATTTATATTCGTTTGCAATAATATATATTTATGTCGTTACACTTTATATTTACTTGAGGTATACAAGATGGGACCAGTTGAGACATGATATCGTAGAATGTCACAATATATGTCTATATTTTTGTCGTTACACTTTATATTTACTTGAGGTAGGCAAGATGGGGCCAGTTGAGACATGATATCGTAGAATGACACAATATATGTCTATATTTATGTCGTTACACTTTATATTTACTTGAGGTAGACAAGATGAGACCAGTTGAGACAGGTCCAGACCTGTCGAACTTAAAAATGAAAAAATACAAATTAGGATTAAGGATTAGGATTAGGGATTAGCATTAGAGCTTAAGGATTAAGATTAGGGATTAAGATTAATCAAAATAAATTATATTGGTCACGTGGTGTACAGGTGGTTAAGGTAAGAATAGCCCAGGGTCCAAAGTCCAAAAGTGCTCCCCAAATTCTGGGATTAAAGTGGGGTAGAACCGCCATTTATACCCTACTTATATGTTTTGTAAATTTAGCTCTTTTGTTATAATAAAAATACAACAAAATAATTTAAAATATAAGAAATAGTATATCGAACATTTTAGTGTTGAAACTCTGTAAAAATAATTTTAAAAAAATAAACAGTAACTAAACCTACTTTTAAGAAAATCATAAATCTAACTTCTGTGTTATTTAATCTTGTTGCAATATTTTGCTTTATTGCATTGAAAATCAGGCCAACCGATTTATTTGGCGACCATTTCTTGGCCAAGTGATAATTATTTTAATGAAATATAGAGGGGCCTCATTAGTAAATAAATAAAATACATTAATAACAATTCGCACCTGGAATTATACTTCAAAAACACAATTTTAAGTTTGACGCAGGCGCAAAGTATATGTAGCTATAATATGCCTACCAACATTGAGTAGTAGTATAAACGTTGCGCCGTAACTTCATACTTATTCTTCACATTTTCTGATATTAAAAGTAATTGTACATTTCCCATATGTTTCTTAAATTCTAAATCAACCAAATATGATTTTACTGCATTCTTTTAATGTATACAATTTTTAATACATTTTTGCAATAAAAATGTTATTAGGTTTTTTATATTAATTTTTTATAGTAAATAACCAATCTAGTCAACTCTTCATGGGTTTCGTGTGGTACTCTAAAAATTTAAAACTTACTAAATAACTTCCATTATTTATACTCTAAATGTTAGGTTTCTATATTACTATGTAATATATATATATATATATATATATATATATATATATATATATATATATATTTTATATATATATTTTAATATAATTTCATTACTATACAGAGTGTTTCGTAATTGCACGGCATTATTTTAGGTATGTGTTGAATAACACAAAATAAACAAAAATGTTCATATTAACATATATCTCAAACTCATTTATTAAATAGACATCAAAGGTTAAAGATTTATTGCTTATTTATCACATGCTACTAGTACCAGATGATGTCAAGTGGTTTCAAAGTTTCTTCTACCAGCGTATGGTGAACTTTACGCGAACAGCAATTGTATCCATTTCACGTATCGAGTAAGCAAGATTTGTTACCACAAGATTATAACAAGCGTAGAAATTTCTCCCAGTGGTTAATTCGACATTACGCAAGTGATCATAACTTCCTGAACTGCATTTTGGTTACTGATGAATCTTGCTTTACAAGAAAGGGGATTCTTACCCATACTTGGGCTGAAGAAAACCCTCATACGGCTGCTGTTGGACATTACCAACATACCTTTTCTTTAAATGTCTGGTGTGGTCTTCTAAGGGACAACATCATCGGTCCTTTCTTTTTGCTATCTAGGTTGTCAGATATATCTTACTTGCATTTTTTGCAAAATAATCTTTATGAAATCCTAGAGGATATTCCGCAAGTCATTGGGCAAAGGCTGTGGTTTATGCATGACGGTGCTGCAGCTAACTTTTCTAATAGTGTCACTGATTATTTTTTTTTTATTATTTAAAACTTTTATTGAGTATTAATATAGTCTGCCACACTGAAGGGCATTGGTACTAGGGCTATAGTATTCATTCACACAATATGTACATGAGAAAGGAAAAAAAGAAAATATATATATATATATATATATATATATATATATATATATATATAAAGATAAAATAATATACAAGATGATTAAAACAACAGATCACATCAACTGATTATTTAAATGCACCTTGTGGAGACCGATGATTTGGTTGAAACGGACGCCATTAGATAATTTTGTGTGGGGCTGGATAAAGTCAATTGTTTATTCTGCGGCTCTTCGCAAGAAGAGCTAAGAAATCGGATTGCGGAAGCCGCAGTAACTTTTTTTTTTTTTTCTGTTCTTCCCTACCTCGCCTTTTAGGCTATACGGGGTTTTCCCGGACCAGAGGGTGAGGGCGGGGAATTTAAAATCCCCTCTGGCACCGGGACGCGAACTCGTGACTATTTTCATATCATAGAATCATATATCCGGTTGCCGGGCAACGGCGGTGCAGTGCACACGCGTTAGCCCATTCGGCCACCCCGCCCTCCTGAAACCGCAGTAACTATCAAGCACCATCCTGATGCTATAAGAAGAGCCAGAGAAGCATGGATTCGTCGTGCAGAATGTTGCATTCAACAAAACGGAGGCCCCTTTGAACAGTTACTCTAAATTTTTTAATAATAATAAATCTTTAACCTTTGATATCTGTTTAATACATGAGCTTCAGATATATGTTAGTATGAACTGTTTTGTTTATTTAGTGAACACATTCCTAAAATAGTGCCGTGCAATTACGAAACACTCTGTATACATAGATTTTAAGTAATAATAACAAAAATGATAATAATAAACAATAAAAATTTCAGATTATTATAATAAACAATAAAAAGGAAGACAAATAAATTAAAATACTAAAATAAGTAATTAATTATTTTAAAGCATTGTATGATGTGCCAACTAAATTGAATCGCCTTTCTGAATTCAATATTCGGTAGTTATAAATTTATAGAAATACTTGTTTCTGTCTCTTTTCAGTTTCTGGCCAATTTTCTTGTATGTTTTATTAATATAAGAAATTTGGCCAAAAAACTGAAAAGAGACAGAAACAAATATTTCTATAAATTTATAACAAAAAGTTCTGCGTCATTCAAACCGCAATGTTTTCTAATTGTATGCAGTCGAATATTAGCTTTTGACAATTTCATGACTGTTCGCCATGTGAGTACCTGTGCAGCGGATAAATTATTGTTTATTTTTTTTAAGAACTTATTTTGATTTGTAGTTATTACTGAATATGTTTCTGGAATAGATGGCTCAGTGATTTCGATGAAACATTCTAGACTTGGTTCCATTCAACGATAGTTTCCTTTCTGTGTTTGGTTCGATGTAGAATTTAGGAGCTTTATTATATAGTAAAGGCAAATGCAAGCAACTAACTTCGCAAGGGTGTCAGGGGTCTAAGGGTTTCTTTGATCATCTTCTATTTCTGGGTGTTTCCAGATCTAAACTATGTTTATGTCTTTATTTTGACAATGTTCTTTGGCCAAATTCTTTTGAATTTCCTATATATCTTCGACAAGGATTTTAGCGTTTTTAATAGCATGTATAACGTTTAATGTTGTCTGGATACATACTTATGGCTGTCATTTTCTCAATGAGATATTCTACGTCTTTAAGAACATTTAGATTCTAAACTGTTTGTAAACAGTGAGTTTATAAACAGTTTAACAATTTTACTTTACAATTAGTGAGGTGAGCGACTTATTATTAACAATTAGCAACATTAAACTGGTGTTCGTTTGCTAAAAAAGTGATAAAAAATGCATATGAGGTGCTGTTAATTACTTATTTGTTTGATTCAAGTAAATATATATTCGAAAATACAATCAGTAAAAAGAAAAACATAATGAAAATGAAAAAGTAATGCATATCTTAATTTTTTTTTCTTCCTAACTACCGACGGTAGTGGAACTTTGTATTCGTGCGGGAAAAAAATTGTTCTCAGAATCGAAAATTTCCACTCGCGTTCTAAGTTTCAGATATCAAGGATTAAATTTATTTCGACGTCTTTCTATCGGTCTGTCTGTAGTCAAATCGATTTGACGGGCATATCACTTACTACCATTTATCCAATTTTCATAAAATTTTCAGGGGTAGTGCGGATAGATGCCTAGATAATCCTATATCAATTTTATTAAATTCTAGATATTAATTCTGGTTGGATAGAAAATTAGATAGTAAACGCGCAAATAGTGGCCTCATTTGGCAGAATTTTTTTTTTAAGTATTGTGTGTATTAATCTCTAACAAATTGTTTAAATAAGAATTGTTTACATGGACACCACCTCTTGGAAAATACAAAAGTTTCTTTGATTTTGTTTTAAAATTATTGAATAATTTAAAATAATCTTACCAGGGGGAAGATCTCCACAATCAAATGAGTTACATATCCCAAATTCTATTGGATCTCCTTCACATGGCATACCGAAAAGACTCGGAGGGGGTGAAGAGCAAAACCTAAATGTCAATAATTTTCACATCAACTAATTTCTCATTCAATATATCTCTTATTAACTACTAAATATGAGAACAATAATTAGTGTATTTTTTATCTTATTTTATTTTTTTAAATTTGTATTGTTATTTATTGAGTATTACAGTAATCTGTTACATGGACATTATTTATAGTGAGGTAGGCTAACATTCAAACTATATGTACAAAAGAATATAAAATAAATAGAAGTAAATAACAATAAATAATAATCAAAAGGTATATACAATAAATAAAATAAAATAACTTAAAAATAAGGAAATTCAAATATAGCTAAAAACACATGCATAACTATATACACTATTTAAAATCAGGCGAGAGAAGTCCGAAGCAGGCTTGTCACACCAACAATGGATGGAAAAGGAAGACTCCAGGAGAACCCTGCGCTACTGTCTCAACCGCATCACAGGTACTAAAGCCAGCGGAAATTGATCGAGATCGCTTTAATCACATAAACTCATGCCTTGAATGGAGAATCTGACCATTGGAAGAACTCCAATATATAAAATCTACAAAAGGTCGCAGGGCCACTGCCATTTTAACTTTCTTGGAGGATTATAGGGATGGGTGGTGCTTGATGGGGATTGTGCAAGATGATTTAGATGATACGTAAAGCTGTGGTGAAATTTGTAGAATTTTTCTGGTATATGGTCTAGGAGAAATGGGATGTTTAGGTCTTGATGTAGGGTTTTGTTGGTTACATAGAAAAGAGGATCGACTATTGTACGAAGGACTTTTGACTGGAAGGATTGGATGCGCTTGATGTTAGAAAATTTCGCTGTTGCCCACAGTTCTAGTCCAAATAGGTTTCAGTATTGTCTTGTAAATCAGTAACTTGTTTTCAATAGAAAGTTTAGATTTTCTGTTTAGTAGTCTATATAGTTGGCTGTATCGTCGGTTAAGTTCCAGTCTTTTAAGTCTAGTATGAGAGTTTCACGTTAGTGGTCCATCTAAGATAAATCCAAGATACCGAACTTTAACTGAGAAGAGAAGCTGGATGGTTTTAAAACAAACTGGAGGACAGGATTTACGACAAAAAGTGAAGGTAAAAACAAACTGGTTCTATTTTAAGAAAATAGTTATGGAAGCAGCAGCATTGGTTTGTGGTATAAAAATAATTGGAGGCCGATACAAGAGAACAGCATGGTGGTCAGATGAGGTTAAAAAGATAATAGGAGAAAAGAAGAAACTCTGGAAAGAATACCTCGAGCACAAAACACCGAAGACTTCGAAAAGTACAAGCGGAAAAGGATTGAGGCCAAAAATAAAGTTATAAAGGCCAAGAGGACAACCTGGGCAGATTTTGGACGAAAATTGGAATCGGATTTCTACCAGAACAAAAGCTATTTACCGAGTCCTCAAAGGATTAAGAAAGGAAAGATCGCCAACCCTAAAATTTGTCAAAGACAAGGAAGAAAACATTCACAGGTAGAAGGATGAGATAATGGAAAGGTGGAGGGAATACTTCCATGATCTGTTGAACGAAAATGAAAATGGACATACACCATGTGTAGATGAAGAGACAAGAAAGGTAGGTCCTTTGGAAGAAGACGACTTTATTGGCGATGACGAATTGGAAGAAGCAATCTGGAGTATGAAGCTAGGGAAATCCGCAGGTAGTGATGGTGTAACTCCTGAAATGCTAAAATACATGGAGCCGAAAGGATAATAAATCTTGCTGCATCTGCTAAACTTAGTGTGGAAGCCGAAGAAAATACCAAAGGATTGGGAAGTGGCCATCATCGTCCCTATCTTTAAGGAAGGAGATAACAGAGATTGCAACAACCACCGAGGCATATCTCTATTGAGCGTACCAAGTAAGATTTGCTCTAAGATCTTGGAAAAGAGAATAAGAAGAAGAATCAAAGGACTATTTGAAGAATACCAATGCGGATTTCATTTTCATTACGGTGTGCCCCAAGTATTTGAAATTATCTACCTGCTCGAGGATTTTGTCTTCGACTCTGATGACGCACATATTTCTCCTAGGCTTCTTCCCCACCCTCATTACTTTCGTTTTTATAGGGTTGATAATCATATTAATCTTCTGCAATTCTTCCTTTAATTTATTAATGTTGTACTGAAGATTCCTGTCACTGTCCGAAAAAATAACAACGTCATCAGCGAATGTAAGTATTGAGAGGCTCACCGATCTCAGGTTGGCATATCCCAGGTGAAATTTCCGCATTTTTCCTTTAGCCCATCATATTGCTGACTTCAACACTGGTATAAACAAAAGTAGACTAAGACTACAACCTTGCTGGATTCCAATTGTTGTTTTGATTTCTTGTGAAGTGCAGTTGGCAAATCTTACTATCTTGTTTTCTTGTAGAGACTCTCAACCGCCAGGACATGACCTTGATCAATCCCTTTTTCTCTCAAGGTCTCCAAGATATCAGACTTTTTCACCCGATCGAAGGCCTTTGTAAGATCAACAAAGCACACTGACATTTCGTTTTCTTTCTCCAATACTTTTTAGAAAACTTGTCCCATGGTAAAGATAAGATCCTGAGTGCTACGATTTTCCCGAAATCCGTATTGATCTTCTTCAAATAGTCCTTCGATTCTTCTTCTTATTCTCATTTCCAAGATCTTAGAGTAAATCTTACTTGGTACGCTCAATAGAGATATGCCTCGGTGGTTGTTGCAATCTCTGTTATCTCCTTCCTTAAAGATAGGGACGATGATGGCCACTTCCCAATCCTTTGGTATTTTCTTCGGCTTCCACACTAAGTTTAGCAGATGCAGCAAGATTTATTATCCTTTCGGCCCCATGTATTTTAGCATTTCAGGAGTTACACCATCACTACCTGCGGATTTCCCTAGCTTCATACTCCAGATTGCTTCTTCCAATTCGTCATCGCCAATAAAGTCGTCTTCTTCCAAAGGACCTACCTTTCTTGTCTCTTCATCTACACATGGTGTATGTCCATTTTCATTTTCGTTCAACAGATCATGGAAGTATTCCCTCCACCTTTCCATTATCTCATCCTTCTACCTGTGAATGTTTTCTTCCTTGTCTTTGACAAATTTTAGGGTTGGCGATCTTTCCTTTCTTAATCCTTTGAGGACTCGGTAAATAGCTTTTGTTCTGGTAGAAATCCGATTCCAATTTTCGTCCAAAATCTGCCCAGGTTGTCCTCTTGGCCTTTATAACTTTATTTTTGGCCTCAATCCTTTTCCGCTTGTACTTTTCGAAGTTCTTCGGTGTTTTGTGCTCGAGGTATTCTTTCCAGAGTTTCTTCTTTTCTCCTATTATCTTTTTAACCTCATCTGACCACCATGCTGTTCTCTTGTATCGGCCTCCAATTATTTTTATACCACAAACCAATGCTGCTGCTTCCATAACTATTTTCTTAAAATAGAATCAGTTTGTTTTTACCTTCACTTTTTGTCGTAAATCCTGTCCTCCAGTTTATTTTAAAACCACCCAGCTTCTCTTCTCAGTTAAAGTTCGGTATCTTGGATTTATCTTAGATAGACCACTAACGCGAAACTCTCATACTAGACTTAAAAGACTGGAACTTAACCGACGATACTGCCAACTATATAGACTACTAAACAGAAAATCTAAACTTTCTATTGAAAACAAGTTACTGATTTACAAGACAATACTGAAACCTATTTGGACTTACGGACTAGAACTGTGGGCAACAGCGAAATTTTCTAACATCAAGCGCATCCAATTCTTCCAGTCAAAAGTCCTTCGTACAATAGTCGATCCTCTTTTCTATGTAACCAACAAAACCTTACATCAAGACCTAAACATCCCATTTCTCCTAGACCATATACCACTTGTATATGGTCCACTTGTACCACTTGTCCACCACTTGTATATTCCATTTTTTTTATATCTCAGTATTTTATTGTATGTATCTGTGTTTATCGTTAGTATGTTTTGTAGATATTTATATTTTCCTTGGTACTTTTATTTTTTGTTTATATATATTTGTATTTTTCTTAGTATCTTTGTGTGTATATTTATATATATGTGTGTTTGTTTACAATTTCCAAGGTATTTTTTGTATAATACTTACATGCCAAACTAATGTACATATTTTGTAAACCTATTATTCTAAGGAGACTTCAGTCCCAGAATAAAATTATTTTTCATTTCATAATCCATATCCAATGGCACAATCCCTCTCTAGCCCTACAATCCTTCGAGGAGTTGAAGCGGCAGTGGCCCAGAAACCTGTTGTAAGAATATATTGAAATTCTGACAATGGCCAGATTCTCCACTCAAGCCATGGATGTCTGGTTATAGTGTCTCTGCTCAGCCTCCATTGGTAATACCAATGATTTGGCTGAGTGAAAGACGCTGGGATGTCCTAGAGGCCTGGCTTTCTCTCAACGAGTGAGGGGAAAGGCTTAGCTCGGATACCTTGAGTGAATGGATATTGTAAATATTGTACAAAAGCATGTCTGTATTTAAATAGTTATTTTGTTAGATTAGTTTATTTATGTTTAGATTAGTATCTTTTAGTTTATATACATTTACGTTAAGTATTATTCTATTGCTGTCTATTTATTTTTATTTATTGTGCATCGTATGAATGAGCTACTCTTTATCACTATTACTATTGTCTTTAAATGTGACAGATTGTAATATATCTCAATAAAGAAATTCCCTAAAAAAAAAAAAAAAATAATAAAGTTAAATAAAGATAATATCTTAGTAAATATAATTACATAGCCCACGTAGATCAAAAATCTATTTTTTGAAATTAATCAACAGTTAGAATTCTACAAACGTGCATGATCAATAAAGTTATAAATGAAAAATATCACATTCTAATAAATACATCATCAATTCTTTCATAATAAAGCTTTCAAAGAAATAATTATTTTTAAAAAACTTTGATAATAATATAATAGAATAGTTATACCTTTCACGCTGACCTTTACCTCCACCACAACTAACCGAACAGTCCCAGCCCTCCCAATCTGACCAACCTCCATTAATGGGTTCTATATCTATTTCTGAAAATAATAAACCTATAATTAACAGCCTACTATGAACATAAGTTTATTATACACACATACACACACACACACACACACACACACAAACACACACACACACACACACACACACCACACACATACATATATATATATATATATATATATATATATATATATATATTTATTTATTTTTTTCATTTGGTGCTACAGACCATGGAGATGTTTGACCGCGAGATGTGGTCTCCTAGACCATATCCCGATTCCCGATTTAAGTACACGGGTTAGGGTGATCAGTTCTACGCCCGGTCGTTGTGAGTTGCCTCCAGTATGCTGACGGGACTCATATATCCGGGGGGGGGGGGGATCTCGGCAGCGTGATTTTCCCTGGTGAACGGTCACCCACCCAAGAGCTAACCACACTCGGCTTTGCTTAACTTTGATAACCTATTGCAAGATCCTTGGCCAGCACGGCTACCCCAGCCCCTTTATATATATGGCCGCTATTGCTTCGGTTTCCAAAACTTTCCTTAAACTTCCATCTCAAGTTTTGGGTCCGGCTGGATAATTTAGTCTGAATAAGGATAGGACTAGGTGAACTAAAACAAAACTCTCTGAGATTAACAATCTCAGTCGTAACTTGGTCGAGTAAAACCGACCCAATACACACATAACATACTGTTAACGCCGCATAGTCATATCTTTATTTTTTTTAGTATAATTTTTTCTCACCATTCACCCCTTTTATGAATGTAACTGAAATAAATATTTATTTTTTTTTTTTTGTAATAGGCTGAGGAATAATGTCCCTGAAATGTATATAAGTTTATGGTATTTATATATTTAGGCTTATTTTGCGATGTATTATCGCGTTTGTGTATATGCACCAGCCCGGCAGTATTAGCCGGTCTTAGGGATTAAGACATCAAAATAGGGCCGAAGCCAGTCTGGAAGTAGCCTTTGTCGAGATTGTAGTGGACGACTACCCCCCCCCCCCCCTTCCAGACTCACGTCACCTCACTTGCGCCATTTAAAAGATCCCAGCTGTATCATCGCGAGTCATCGATCAGCACATCGATATACATATCGATCCCCCCACCATCGACTGCTTTGACAGCTGAACTTCAGGTAACTAACCTCTTTGGAAATATAGCCTCCAATTTGGGATATTTTCGTTCACTTCTCTCACCGTTACCAAAGACATTTTTCTCTCTTGGATTGTACTATATACTGTTTCATAATATTTACTTGTTTCATTTTAACTGAACATTATGTTATATGTTTTCTTTTATTTCAGTGAAATTGAATAATTTTCTTTCTTCTCATTTGTTTGTTTTGAATTGTATATATTTTATATCTCGTTTTTTATTCAATACATTTGTAAGCATTTAGAAGGGGTTTTTCATTTTCCATTTTTGATTTATTGAATATTTTTATTTTATATTATTTTCTATTGCATGCATTTGATTTTTTCTCTAATGTTTTACAGGTCTCATTTTTACTCTTTTTATTTTTTCCTTCTTTCCCAAAATTTAATTTTACTCTAATTTTCCCCACCAAAAATACTACCCCAGGTGAAATAGTCGGGCATTCGGAGTCTGGGGGACCCGATAGTGTGAAGTCTAGAGGAGGTGAATCGGAGCACCCCTGTTTTAAACAGGAAAGATTCATAAAAAACAAAAATACTATTTCGGCACGTATAATGTCAACTCATTAATGCAGACCGGAAAACTAAAACAACTTACATCGGAATTGCGCAGGCTGGAAATCTCAGTGATGGGATTGCAGGAGACTAGATTTACGGCTGCGGAAGCGTTTGAATCGGATGGATTCAAGATTCTGAAAGGAAGACCTGGTGAAAAGGGCCGATTAGGAACCGGTTTTCTAATTGAAAAAAATTCCTCAAAAATGTAGCGGATTTTAAAAGTGTTAGCAGCCGATTACCTTGTCTCACCTTAAAATCCACTAATAAAAAATACAGGTTAATCAACACGCACGTCCCTATCAGTGATGATAATAACAGACTCCCAGATAAAGTATAAGTCTTCTGAAAAAAATTAAAAGACGAAATTAACAAAATTCCTCCAAACCATGTGAAAATCTTACTAGGAGACTTTAACACCCAACTCGGGTGGGGAAAGAATTACAAGGGAATCATAGGGGCATCAGAGAACCAACCGGAACGGTCTTAGACTGGTCAAACTCTTTAAAAACGCGAGACTGAGAATTATGCCTACTTTCTACAAGGCAAAACCCAGAAAGAAAAAAAACTTGGGTGTCCCCCGGGAATAAAGTAGGAGAATTCCAGCTGGACCATGTGGCGATATCCAAGAGGAATTATATAGAAATTCAAAACGTCAGAGTAAAGAAAATGAAGGGATTACGCCCTAAATGACTTGCGCTGAGAAGTACTTTGGCACTGACGGATGAGAAGAACTGCGTGATTCTGGCGAATTATTTCGAGAAGCTTCTAAATTGTGAGGTACCTAGTGAGAAACTGGAGATAAGAGAAAATACTCCACAAAACATCGACTCGGATCCACCGGACGAGGAAGAAATAGAGGAAATCATTGAGGGGCTAAAAAACAATAAAGCTTCTGGTGAGGATGGCGTCCTAGCAGAAATGTGGAAAAATTCCAGTGAGGTGTTCAGGAGAAAAGTCATAGAACTACTAATGGACGTCTGGTAACAAGAGAAAATACCAGCAGAATGGAAAATCGCACTAATCCACCCTCTTCACAAAAAGGCGCGAAAACCGAGGTAGACAACTACAAGGGGATCTCTATACTGCCAGTTGCCTACAATTTTTTTTTCTAAGGCCCTACTAAACAGGATTGAGCCCCAAATAGACCACAAAATAGGAGAATATTAGGAGGGATTCAGGAAGGAGAGATCCTTCCAAGAACAGATACTTAGTCTGAAACTTCTCATGAAATAATATCTGAATAGACTGCAGAAAAACCTTTACATCTCTTTCGTGAACTTTGAAAAAACATATGACACCGTAGACAGAGAAACCTTACTGAATATCCTGAGGGAATACAGCGTTGATCAAAATACCATAAACCTAATAAAAGAAACTCTAATAGAAACCAAGTCAAAAATTATGAAAGATAGGTGGAAGGGAAACTGTACTACAAAGCTCTGAAGATCAAAATCATACACAGTTTCTTAACTATCGGTATTAGATTAGTTTAAAGATAAACAGAAGATGATAGAGAAGACAACAGATTTTTTGGGGTACCCATTTAAATGAAAAAAAAGTAATCAAAAGTATTATGCTCTTGGAGTATAAAATGTCAAAATAATTTATTTACCATTTCTAAATGATGTTTGCAGTAATTCTTCGTTATCAAGAACTCCGGAGTATTGTAAATGGATTTAGAGAGAAGAAAGGCAAACAGGTGCGACATGTATAAGTAGTCTGACAGAGGTGGCCCTGATTGCTGACACCCAAGAAAGGCTTCAGATGGCTGTCAATGAATGGTCAGAAGAACTCCAGAGGAAGGGAATGGAAATAAATCCAACAAAAAGTAAGGTGATGCTCGTCGGCCGAAATGGGGAAGACCAAGTTCTCATAAAGAGTAATAATGAGCCATTAGAAAAGGTAGGTAACTACCAGAACTTGGGCACGATTTTCAGCAGAGATAAAAGGATCGATCAGGAGGTTTTAAATAGAGTCAATAAGGCCAATGGTGTGTTTTACTCTATCCAGACTACGATATTAGGGAAACAGGATATAAATAACAAAACAAATATAGCTTTTTTTAAACAGTAGCTTTTGTATGGTGCAGAGAGTTGGACAGTCCTGAACAAACGTGCAAGTAAACTAACGGTCATTCAAATGAGATATCTCAGGAGAGTTCTTGAGAAAACAAGAAGAGACCGCTGAAGGAACGAGAGAATAAGAGAGAAACTGAATATAAAACCTGTAAGTGAAGAGAAGTGCCAACTGAAGTGGTTTGACAATGTGTACGGGATGGGTGATAACCGAAAGGCAAAATGGTTCCTACAAGCAAAACAAGACGGAAAGCGACACAGAGGCAGACCCAGCTGCTGTATTGTGACGTGGAGAGACTCGGGCGAGCCAGAGCTAGCACCAAGGTCTATATGAGAAGGAGTGTCAGTGACAGGGATCAGTGGACGAGATGGGCCGAGACAGTTCCTCCTCGCTGATAGCACTAAGGAGGTGGCAAAAGAAGAAGAAGATCCTGTCAATGTAGTATTTTAAAAGAAAAATGACTGAAGAACGCGAATCTCGAACAATAGAAGTTGGCCAATAGTTTGCCGACATTGCAGTTTATTGGGAAAGGGGTTACGCATCTGGCTATTAATCGGCTGACTAAAAAGCCTCTGGTGTCAGCACTCTCTATAATCTTCACCTAACTGAACAGGTGGCCAATATAATGTGCTGAACTCTCTTGGGCTGTTATAATAATGGTAGATTGTGCAAAATATCCTGAACACATTCCGGAATAGGATGCGGTAAAGGAGTGAATTGAGCTTAATAAAAGAGGAGACAAATCCTCTATCAAACGTGGTTCCGTGATTATTCTGATATACCATTCTAAAGTTTTGGAAACGGAAGAGGACTGAAAAAAAATATTTTACTTATGAATTATACAGATTAAAATTTAAATAAATAAGTAAATTACAAACTTATGATTCTTTTCTGTTTTTAGTCACTTAAGAATCATCTAAATAAAAAATATGTAAGCAAACCTGGAGGGAAGCTGTTCGCTGTCCATGTGATGTTCCCATAGGTCTGAAGTCTGAAATAATAAGCGAGAAGAGGCTTAGGGTTTTTCCAAGAAGAGAACTCATCACCGTTATAGTAAATAGTCACCGTTTCTTCTGTCATGCTTAAAACAGATCAGAAAAGGTTATGAAGCAGAAAAATAGAAAACAGATCATATCTACAAAAAATAAATTAAAATTAATAAAAACAGCTCTATAAAAGTCATTGATATAGCTCTATTAACACAAAAAGAGTTCGTTGAATCAAGGTTCATAGAGTTCGCTGATAAAATCCTAAATAGATTATTTTAGTAATACGATATTATTTTATTTATAACAGCATAAAATAGTAAATATATATATATATATATATATATATATATATATATATATATATTATATATATATATATATATATATATATATATATATATATATATATATATATATATAAATAGGAATTTTTCACCATGCTCCATCCCGTGACATTAAATTTAATTTAAAGGAACAGCTGTCATATTCCTCACTTACATATGCAATATGCAACATCCGACGAATCACCCACTGTCCTCTTTTATGAAAACATTGCACTAATATCCTATTTCCAAAACCAGCCGAACCTCCCAACAGCTTGATGTCTTACAGACCAATTAGCAATCCCGGCCTTAGACATTCGGCGCCCCCCAGGCAATGACGTCATCTCTCCTCCCCCTAAAAATATTAAATTTATTTCTTAAGCTGTAGAATATTATGTAATAAATGAATTAGATTGCATTCAACATTTCTGTAAAAGTTGATTTATAGGTGAAATAA
Source organism: Nezara viridula (assembly GCA_928085145.1). NCBI lineage: Eukaryota > Metazoa > Arthropoda > Insecta > Hemiptera > Pentatomidae > Nezara > Nezara viridula. The sequence continues at coordinate 121,287,597 of OV725078.1, read as the reverse complement.
AATTTATTACTTTTTAAACAGTAGAATAAAACAATCCAAATTGCTTTTATTGAGAAGAGAAATTAGGAATAGTATAGGAAATAAGGACTGTAAAATTCACGTAAGGTGAGATAAATTTTTATTTGATGATCAAATTTTTACGTGGTCGGAATCAGAAGGCTTGCTTCACGAAGGTAAAGAGGCTTTGAGCTTACTGGAGGCACTGACTGGTCTGGAATTATCTCAGCTGGTAGGTCGTCTTCGCAGTGACAGAGGATTAGCCAACGACAACATGCAGCGTTAAATAAACAAGAATGAGAAGAGTTCGTCTGTCGAGGTTTAAACCACGATTTAGTTAAGGATAAATTTAATTTTAGTTCTAATATGTTTAATAATTTGTTTTATAATGTTAAGGGCCTTGTAAGTAAGAAGCATGATTATTATTTTTCAGATTTTTTAAATGATTTTTATATAATATTTTTAGATGAGACATTTGTTTTGAGGGAGGAGACATCGATGTATAAAATTTTATTCAGCAAAGGGTTTTGGGTGCCTGATATAAAAAAAACATAAGTATGGGAAAGGTAACGGTGGCTGTGGAATATAATCTAAATTATATCCTGAAATAGCTGAGTTTGAAATTATCGGAAATTTTTTTTGTGCAAAAATTAAAAACAGGGATGGAACCATTTTGTTATACCTTTGTATCTAAATTGTAACTTTTGGAAAAATGATTTTCTTCAGTTGGTAGAAATATTTATGTCAGGACAGCTTGATAAAGTATTTCTTATTGGGGACTGTAACGTGAATAAAGGGAATTTACAAATACTGAGTAGCGAGATTATCGAAACTGAAATGATAAATATAAATAGGAATTCGGAAGATAGAAAAGTTGATGGGAAAGGGTGTAAATTTGTTGAATTCTGTGATGATCACGGCCTTGTGATACTAAACGGAAGAACAAAAGGAGATGAGAACGGAGAACTGACTTATATTTCAACTAACAGAGAATCGATAATAGATTTGTGTATGTCGTCGATAGATTGCTTGAAGTATGTATGTAGATCAGTTTATCATTTTAAATGAAACATTCTCTGATCATATGCCTCTTCTATTAAAAATAAATGTTCCTATCTGTGAAACAATAAATACGAAAAAAGAATTTATATCTTTGCCACCAAAACTAAAATGGAATGAAAAAAAGAAAGATAAATATAGGATAAAATTAGAAAAAAATATCAGAAAACTGAATATCGATACCGAAAACCCGGAGAAAAATCTAGAAAATCTGATTAGTTGTACACAAACGGCTTCTCCAAAAATAACAGAAAATAAATGTGGAGTTGCTCGCAATCATTGGTTTGATTGGGAATGTACACGAGCAAGATTTAAATCATTCGCGTTTTTAAAATTATTCAGAAAAAGCAAATCACTTATAATAAAAAAAATTATTTGATTGCTAACACAAAATTTAAATCAATTTTTATGTCTAAATAGAAATTGATATTTTACTAAAATAATAACTAAACTAAATGAGGCAAAAGATTCAAGCGATACCTGGAAGGCAATTGAGTTCTTTAGGCAGCGTAAGTTTGTTAGCGGACCTCAAATAAAATCACAAGAAATGGCGACTCATTTTGCTCAACTACTGACCTCTTCTCCTCGTTCTGACCCGATAGCGTATGCGGAGATTTTTATTGAATGCGAACACATTGAAAAAAAATTACTATTGAGGAAACAATAGCAGTGTTTTACAAATGTAAAAATAATAAAACGCGTAATGGATGGAAACGCGGATGGATCGCGTAAGTTATGAGTTTTATAAAAATGCGACACCGAGCTTCCTCGAAAAGATAATTCAAGTATTCAACAGTATATTTGAGAATGAAAAAGTTTAAAACCTAGATGTTTTAAAGAATCTATTATATCACCTATATTTAAAAAAGGAGATTTAAATAATGTGCACAGTTACAGAGATATAGCACTCCAAAACAGCATTTCAAAAATATTTACCGGAATATTGTTCCAATGATAATGGGTATTATCGGCAGAATGATTAAAATTTATATTTCATTCGGCTAATTTTTAAAGCGAGGGGGGAACTCTTCAATCTAAATTATCAGCCGTGGCAGGATAAAAGGTGAAATTGTTCTTTGCGCAATATGAATGCACCGGAAGATAACTTTCATTTTATATCCGTATGCCCAATAGTAAAAGAGTTCAGAATAGCATTTTTAGGTAAGTATCAACTAAATAATATGGAAACGATAAAATTTTAAACGGCCCAGACTACTCAAATCTTTATTTGTATTTAAGAACATCCACTAATTATAGATGTGAATTAGTGAGAGAATATAATTTAGAATAAGAGGTATCTAAATTTATGTTCATGTATATTTGTATATTATGTAGGTATATTTATATTATGAAAGTATTTTTAGTTAAAATTAAGATTTTTTTAATTAAGCAGATAATATTGCAATTGGGATCTTGTTATATTAAAACTGTGAATTCTCAAAAGATAAGATATCTCCACGAATAAACTAGGCGAACACCCCGACAGACGAACATAAGCTCATTGTCGAATAATCGTTTAATTATATTTAAAAAATTATATACTTTATAAACAAATAAACGCTTCTATCTATCTATCTATCTATCTAATTATAAATATTCATTTCATAATAGTTCTTATGAAATAATAAATATTTTATTTTATTTTTATAACAAACAAATTTAAAAATCATCAATAATGATATTTTGAATACCATCGATACTTCCTCACATTTTCCGATCAAAAGGAATATGTATTTTTTTCATTAATTTTAAATATTATATCAACAACAACTGATGTAGATCAAGTCATAAAGGTTCAACTAAATTCTCTCAGATTCAATTTACCGTTATGAAATTATAACGACATTTAAAAAGAATAAGGGTTAGAGATTAAAAACAAGTATATTTTATTACTAACAGACAGTAATCTTAGTGGAACAAGTAAATAAAAGTTGTTTTTTTTCCTTGAAGCCGTCTTATACGGGTAACAATTACCTTTTATTTAATTTTAAACTTGAGTTAATTTAACGGTGTTGTGTTTGTTTATTTATTTAGATTAGAGCGAAAATAAAGGATGGTTATTTACAGTTAAAATAATAATATAAATGTTTAATTCTTATCTACGTAGACAAAATTAAAATTTTAAAACAATGAAAACGAAGATTTAATATTTTATGTAAATTTTTTATTATTTTTTTGGTTTGAGGTATTTTTTTGAAAGAAATAACTACAAAACCTTATTTTCATTATGTTCAATACAATTCTTAAAACTAATTTTAAGAGCATGTGTAGTTTTTAGGAGATATTGGTGCATACCTAGAAATTGTTCGAACATTTATAAATACAAAAATAATTTTAAATATATTTAAGCTACCTTTGGGCGGACCATGCGGTTTAAATAATTAATAATTTATCTTTAACAGTGACTGCTAAAAAGTTGTAAGAAATCAATTTTCCGAAGGATATCGGAGGATTTTTTAAATAGCAGTATTTGTAAAAAATTGATTTAAAAACATCTATTTTCTTAAACAAAAAAGAAAAACGCTGCCAAAGATCAATAAGTCTACATATAGCTCATATATATATATATATATATATATATATATATATATATATATATATATATATATATATATATATATATATATATATATATAACTTTATACAAATGATATTTATGATTGAGACAAGTCCTACTTCTCGGAGACTTTAGTACGCTAGGAAGTTTAATCTATTCACTCTTAAGAAAATCTGGAGGTGGATACACTTCGTTTGGGGTATTCCAAGAGAAGCATCTGAGTGTAAATATCCCTCAGTTGTACCTCTCCCTACCCCCAACTTAGAAGGCATAAACTCTCAGCTCGCTGCTCGTTGTTGGTTTGTTGGTTGACCTTCGTTACCTCTTCTGCACAGATTAACAGTTACTCTCAAACTAATCGTAATGCGTAAAGACACCTCATACTCTATACTCTAGATACTCTAGATGGTTGATACCAACAAGGGTTCGAAAACAAAGGTAATTGGACCGAAGCCATACTTCATTATACGAACAAGCACCTTGGAAAAAATTGAAGCCTGGGAAATCAAATGATTCCGGAACAGATGTAGTGAGTTACGAAATTTGGTATGAATTAAACTAAAAGTTTCATCTTTGTAAAAGAAAAAGTTTAAAATTATTAAAACTGAATATTATGAACAAGAAGAGTTGAGACTTTAAGCGGCTCAGGCGCCAAAGCACATAAATAATATATATATATATATATATATATATATATATATATATATATATGTAGTAATATTATTAGGTGAGGTCTATGAGGTGTTAAGGTAACTTGATTTGCTTAGAAATTCTTTAAGAGTTGCTTGAGGAGGCGGCAGTCCAGTCAGCTTGTTGGATTATTTTGGTAAAGGAATTGAAGCCATTGTTAAGGCTGTAGTGAGTTTTCAGGGATACGTTGTGATCTATTTTGTCGGAGAGGATTTGGCGAAGAAGGCAACAGTTAATGAGGACTCTAATGAGTGATAGTGGACAAGATTTGGGCACGGTTCTTAGAGAAACATCATAAATTAATGGACTGTGGTCAGAGGAAGTTCATTTAGATGTGTAATGGAACAATTTAGGGCACCTATGCCGCTGAAGAAATCAAGGATATCAGGATTACGTTAGGATTTATGAGCCAGTAGGTAGGAGAGTTGGGGAATGGAAGTGAAAACATTGGGAATTGAGTGCAGACAGCTGTGTTCGACCACGAGAATTCGTTCTCCTTGAACCCAATTTTTTTATGCTTAGCATTTAAGTTTAAGTCTGCACCCAGGATAAAGTGATGTTCTACAAGCTGAGGAGAGAACTGAAAAGGGTATTGGGTATGTATCGGTTAGGAGGGCAATACGCTGATGCAAGAGTGGCCGGAAAGAAAAAGGTATTGATTCCGATAGTGGTGGATTGTAGGAAATCATGAGTAATAAGAGTGGTTGATAGGAGAGGAATCGGAGTACAATGACAGCAGTGCTCTTCCGCCAGCGTGGTCAGCACCATACGTCAAGTATTGCGAGATTTTGAATAGCTCTTTAGTCAAGTAATAAACCAGATAGTTCGTCGGTTCGTGCGTGGTAAAATAATGGAACTTTTTTTACATATTTCTGATCTTCTCCTACTCAACACTGGAGAACAAACATTCCTCAGCTCTAGCTATGGAACTAATTCCGCACTTGACCTTTCATTTTGTAATTCCGCCCTTTATAACGTTATAGACCGGATTGTTTTACCCGATTTATACTGTAGCGACCACTTCCCTATCTTTATCAAATTCATAAATACGAACTCCGCATACAGAAATTCTAGATGGGTACCAAACAGAGCAGATTGGTCAATCTTTGCTTCTTTGGCCTCTCCACCTCTAACCTCTGCCGCTAAGCAGCACCAATTACACGAAGCCGTAAATATCCGGCTCATTTTCCATTGGTCTCCAATTCTGCGCTGAAAAACAAAGTGCCTCCATGTCAGTAAAAAGTAAAATACTCCTCCCTTTCCTGACATTTACTTGGGCAATTCCCTGATCCCTTATACAGTCACAGATTCTTGATTGTGGTATCTGACCGAGGGCTGACATGGAAAACTCATATTTCAAACTTAAAAACGCCCGTAACCAAAAAAAATAAAAATATTAAGATAATTAGTTGGTACCTCCTGGGGTTCGGATAGAATCACCCTACTAAAACTGTATCGCTCATTAATATGCTCAAAGCTGGATTATAGTTGTTTTATCTACAGTTCTGCATGGTTCCGGCCCCTTAATAAACTTGATGCAGAACATCACGCTGGTATAAGGATTGCGACTGACGTGTTTCTCAGCTCGGTTGTCAGTTTGTGTTCTGAAACAGGAGAGCGCCCTGTTTTATTTAGGAGAAAAAAAAAAACTGGCCATTAATTATATTTCTACAGTATACTCTCAAACCGAACGCCCGACATATTTTCGAAAGTTTATGAAACGAGAACAAAGTCAACCCTCCCTTTGTCAGAAAGAATTAAAACCAAGAAATTACGATCCTTCGTGGATAAACAAACCACGAAATACCATACTAAACTTACCAAAATCATCGGAAAACGAAACCTCACCTTCTGAATACAAAACTAAATTTTCTCATCTTCTTAACAAAATTCCGGAACCATTTCTAATCTAATCTATATCGACGGATCAAAATCCGAAGAATCCACAGCACCTTCATTTATAACTCATAAAATATAAATGCATAAATTATGCAGTATGTACATAGCTAAACTACTACATACTAAAACTAGGAGATATTTTCAATAATGATGAAGTTAAAGTAATGTCGGTAATAATGTTTTTTAAAGTTAATGATTTGCTAAACAAAATTTAGATTTGAGATGTTTTTATATATTTATTTTTATTTAGTTAGTTTTATTTCCACATTCCCCTTCCCCCCCCCCAAAAAAAAAATTAGTATTGAGATAATTTAAACAAAGATTAGATAGGCGTTGATTACCTCGGGGTTTTACGCCTCTAAGTGTTAAACAACAACAAAATTTCGTCAGTATAAAGTATATTGCTGCGGCAGGGTCTCACTAATAGTTTTTTTTTTTTTTACCTCCTACTAAATGTGCGAAAGACACCCTTAGGTCCTCGATTTTTGAAGGTTCTCTTCTTGATTCGGATCTTTCTGTTTCTTCTTGGTACAGGGATTTCTGGTATCTTGATTTGATATTCTTGTATATCTGACAGCCTTTGTAGTATGAATAAGTTAAATAAGATCTTCTTTCACTTTTGTGCACTCGCCAGATTTATTTATGTTCTCCACATAATAAATGATGGCAATAAATTTTGGTGTGGCCATATGTCTGGCAATTGTGGCTTTTCTACTACCACATTTGTGTAGTATATTCTCCTTATTTCGAATATTTTTTAGATCCCTTGGGTCGGTTTAAAGTGTATAAAAAATTTAGGGAGAGGAACTTTTACTCCTGGCTGTTCATTACCTTCTTTTTGAAAATTTTTAACTTGACATGCCTTGAAACCTAAAGTTTTCAGTTCTTCTTCTCTTGCTTCAGTAGGTGTTGAGGTTTCATATAACTATCCTTAAAGTTCGCATTTGCTGAAATTGATAGTATGAAAATCCGCTTTGGTTTCGTTTAGATTTTTCACAATTTCCCTGTAGGTTTCAGCTGTATCTGGTGATATTTTAGAAATGGCATATAACAAGCGCAAACAGAGTTTCATTCTCTATTTCAAAGGTTTTGCAATCCCGGAAACTTCTCGGCTAAAATTTTATAAGGTATTGAAAGAGAAAAATACTAACCCATTAAGAAAAAGATCAATAAGGAGCTGTATACAGAAACCGGTCAATCAATATTTCATAACATGAAGGCAAGATGGTTAAAATGGACGATGCATGTAGCTTGAGGCAATCCATCTGGAAATCTCAGAACAACAATAAATGTCTCAATAGTAGACAAAAGACCACACAGAAGGCCAAAAACAAGATGGATAGATCGAATCGAAAGAGATTCAATAGAGCTGCATGTAGATAACTGAAAAGATAAATAGCCAAAGATAGGGAGAGAGGGAAAAGGCTGGTTGAAGGCGGCAAATGCTATTATTAAATGTATTAGTTGAATGGTTCGTTACCTAATTATGAATTCAGTCCAGTTGGTATTGTGGATTGTCGGTCCTTCGGTTCGGTTTACTTCAAGAGGGACCTCATCGCCCCAAACGATCATTTTACTAATCATGCGGTCTTGTAGCTCTCCAGCCCCTACCTCTATCATCATATCGGGACCCATCCATATTGCGCTGTAGAATGAAATCAAAACGTTTCCTAGAGCATAAAGGTATTAATTGTATTTCTGAAATATTAATAAAAAGTGAATAAATAAATTGTATAGAAGTTTTTTATAATTTTTTTTTTAAATCTATTTATTGAATAATGATACAATCAGCCACTGCTGGAGGGCTATATTATATATTATAGGGCATTAGGGCTAAACGTTCTCATTCATACAATATATACAAATAATAAAGAAATAAATATAAATATAAGAAGTAAATAAATAATACTGATGAAGAAGGTAAATAAAAAGAAAAAATATAAACAAAAAATAAACAAATAAAATAAAATAAAAACTTCTAAACACAATAATAACTATATACAATATACAATACATTCGCCCAAGAATCTCTGAGACCGGCTTTTTCCCCCACACGTGGAAGGCAAAGCAAGACTCCGGAAGATCACAGTGCCACTTTTTCAGCCACATCACTAGTATTAGAAGCCAGTGGAGACTGAAAGAGGGCACTAGAGCCACATACGCTCAGGACATTAGTGGAGAAGCTGGCCATTGCCAGGACTCCAAAGGCATATTTACAAAAGATCTCGAGGCCACTGACATTTCAACCTTCGAGGGGGATGGTATGGATGCTCGGAGCTGGATAGGGATTGCGCTAGAGGATTGGGATGATGAATGAGGATCTGGTGAAAGTTGGAGAATCTGGATGGGATGAGGTCATGGACATATGGGATGTTAAGGTCTTGTTCGTGACATAATATGGAGCATTGACTATTGTTCGAAGGACTTTGGACTGGAAGGATTGGATGAGTTTGATATTCGATGATTTAGTTGTCCCCCACAGTTCAAGTCCGTAGGTCCAGATAGGTTTCAGTATGGTCTTGTAGATTAATAATTTGTTTTCTGTTGAGAGATGAAATGTTCTGTTTAGTAGTCTATATAGCTGACCAAATCGTCGATTAAGCTCTTGTCTTTTAAGTCTCGTATGTGGGTTCCAAGTCAGACTTTTGCCCAGAAGGAAGCCAAGATATCGGAATGTGTCTGAGTAGGGAAGAGGAATTGAATTAAAAAGGATTGGCAGACAGGATCTGCGTCGAAGAGTGAAAGTTACATGTTTGCATTTTGATTCATTAATTTTGATGCGCCAGTTGTTGCACCACTGCTCAATGAAGGAGAGTTATCTTTGCAGGTTCTGGGACGCTATTAGAGGATCCGAGTGGGAGGAAAGGATGGCAGTATCGTCAAAGGATGTAGAGAACTGGGCCCAAGACACTGCCTTGTGGAACACCAGCCTCAATTGGATAATGTTTGGAGAGTGCCGCAGCGGTCTTGAAAGGAGCGATTTGAAAGGTAGGATTTGAGGACTAGGTACAAGGGTTGAGGTAAATGGGTTTTGAGCTTGAAAAGTAAGCCATCGTGCCACACCCGTTCGAAAGCTTGAGCTACGTCCAGAAAGGCACCAGTGCAATATTGCTTGTTTTCAAGTGCAGAGGATATGTGGTCCACAACGCGAAGGCCTTGTTGGACAGTGGAGTATCTTGATCGGAATCCAAACTGATGGGAAGGGATATTGTGGGATTCGAGTATGGGTAGGATGCGTTTGAGAAGGATTTTCTCAAAGATTTTGGAAAGGATCGGAAGTAAGCTTATCGGTCTATAGGATGATGTATAATTAACAGGTTTACCTGGTTTAGGAAAGAGGATAATTATGGAGTGTTTCCACACCAGAGGAAAGTGGGTTGTGCGGAGGATACTGTTGAATAGGTATGTAAGGAATATAATTGCTTTTTTGGGAAGTTATCTGAGGATCTGAGAAGTTGTCTGAGGATCTGGGAAGTAAAGAGATCGTGTCCTGGAGATTTGCGAGGTTTTAGGTTCTTTAAAAGGAATTTGACCTCAGAGGGGTTGACGGCTGTAGGAGGTAAGGAGAGAGGAATCGGTGAAGAGACGAATTCTTTAACTTCAGCAGTATGGGGGTATGGAGTTCAGGATGAGGAGTGAATGTGTACGATAGATGTTTAGCAAACTCTTCTGCTCTATTCTCATCTAACGAAGCCCAGGAACCATCATCACGGAGGAGGAGGTGGGAAATGGAATTGGATTTTTTGGAATTTAAGGATTTTTTTAGTTACATTTCAGAGAGAGTTATCACTTGCAGATAGTGAGGAAAGATAGGAATTATAGGATTGGGATCTAAACGTAGCCAGTTTTTGTTTTACCTGCTTGGAATAATAGTTATATGATTTCCGATCATCAGGATGCCTGGTTCTTTGCCAGATGGTCCTAGAGCATCGTTTTCTATTAATAAGGTCCAGTAGGTCTTGGGGTAGAGGATTTATTTTGCGGTATTTTTAGAAGGATCAGGTGAAGATGCAGTCCAAACTGCTTAATGGATCAAGGTAGTCATGGTATATACTGCTTCAACTAGGTTTGCGGGTGTTTTTAAGGAAACTCTGAGGTCAATATTATCCAGTATTTGACGGAAGAGGTTCCAATTAACTGGCCCTCTGATAAATGAAGGTGGAGGTGGTTTGGGAATTGGTGATGTGGAGACCGTTAGGATTAGGGGACTATGGTCTGAGGAAAGATCATCAAGTCTTGAAATGCTATAATTAAGGGACCCTAGACCTTTGTGGATGAAAAAATCTAGGAGATCGGGATTGCGGTTAGGATCTGTTGGCCAGTATGTGGGAGAATTGGGTGAGAGGATGTTGCTGTGATGGGAATTAAGTGCAGATAGCAATGTTCGTCCTCGGGAATTTGTGGTTCTGGCTCCCCATTGCTAGTGTTTAGCATTTAAGTCTGCACCTAGAAGGAAGTGGTGTCCTAAGGAATTAAGGAAGGAAGTTAATTGGGATTCTGAGATGAGTATTTTAGGCGGGTAGAATGCTGCGACTACTGCTATTGGTTAAAGGGAAGTTTGGATTATCACGGAGTGGATTGTATGAAATTATGGGTTAGCAAAGGGAATAGATGATGGGAAAGGGATTGATGGATAATTATGGCAGTGCCAGCATGTGTTTTTCCATCAGGATGGTCGGTTCGATAGATATGATAGTTGGGGATGTTAAGTGGTCGTTTGTTGGTAAGTCGAGTTTCAGTTATTAATGCTATATCATTGTTTTTGTCCTGAAATAAGATTGTTAGTTCGTTGATGTGATTTCGAATACCATTTGCATTCCAAAGGAGAACGGAGAGGGATTTGATTGGGGACATTTAAGGATTTCTCGGCAGTGGGATGAGGTTGGATACAACATTGGTAAGTAAGGAAATGAGAGGAGTGATGAGTGACCTGAATTCAGAGAGGAAAGAAGTCAATAGGCTTGTGAGGTCAGTGGCATTGGGAGGAGGAGGAATGAATGTCTGGTTATTACGCCTAGGTTCAGAGATGGGATAAGTGTCTTGAGGTTGAGATGTGAATACTCGAGGTTAAGGTTCTTGTGGCAGGACCTGAGTTTGTGTGGGTGCAGTGTTTGCTTTGAACATCTGAGCATAGGACACTCTTGTATTTACAGTTCTAGGGGGTTGTCTTGGCGGCCTGGATGGCCGTTCTTCTCTTGGAGCTGCATAAATTCTTGCTTTCAGTTCCTTATATGTTTGGCAACCCTTGTAGTTCGCTGGGTGCCCTTGATGGCATAAAGCGCATACTGCTGGTGTCCTTCTGGACTTCTGGCAGTCCTCTGTTTTATGTTGATCACCGCACCTGACACATCTAGGAATGTGGTGGCAATAGCGTTTCGTATGAACATAACCCTGGCAGATATGGCATTGTACAATGTCGCGCTTAGTGTAGGGTTTTTCTACAACAACCCTAGTGTAATAAAGGCGTGTGACCTTGTAGATGTCTTCGACCTGGGGCGTTCGGTCAAGGTCAACGAAGAATAGTGGGAGCGGTATTTTATTTTTTGTGCCAGGCTGTTCTCTTTCTTCCTTGAATATATTCACTATTTGGCGAACACGGAACCCCATCTCAGTTAGTTCTTCTTTAATGGCATTTAGCGGTGTTGGTGGGTGTAATATCCTGATCACCACCCTGATCGCTCTCTCTTGGCTGATATGTATGATAATCCACCTTAGTGTCAAATAAATACTTGACAATTTTTCTGTACGTATCTGGGGTGTCAGGCATTAATTTCGTGTCATTAGTGCAGCTTTGGCATAAGTATTCACCTGAGTCCACTATATCATTTAATTGTAGACACATTAATTGAAAATTTTTTATATTTCTAACGAATATTGGAGGAGGTTTAGCTTCACTAGGGATGGGTACTGCTTCCATTTGTACATTCTGTGTTTTTGACAGCACTTGGAATGGATTAGCTGTAAAAAAGGGCGATTCATCTAACGTACCTTGTATTGGTATAGCTTGTGTTGACATATTTTGTGATGATGTACCAGGTTGATTTTCGACTTCGGCAACTGAACTCTCTGGTGTAGCTGGCGGGGTATTTTTTTTTTTAGAGCGTCTAGCCCTTTTCTTGATAGGTGAACTCTTTGTGGTATCGAGACTCCTACCTTTGCTCGACATTACCATGTGAAGATACCGCATCTCATATTACTTTAATTAGAGGTAAATGTAATAATTTGCAAAAAAAAATGTCCTTTATCAATTACGTATATATTACGCGAGTTTGTAGAAGACTGAATAACGTAGATCTGCCTCCGCCGAAGGGCAGCAGCCCACTGGCCGGATTGGCGAATGTATATGGCCGGCTTGTTATCTATCACCAACCTCAGGTCTATTTACACTGTTCACAATGCCGTTATAAATAAGTGATTACCTACCTTATTTATGTCCAGTTTCAACTTAATTGTTAATTTAACAGTTTACACTACTTTTTCACATATAACATGAATTATTTCAATGTTAATAAAGTCACTTTATAAGAGACGAAATAAAGAGTGTATGTGTAAGGTTAACGCATGCGCAGAACTGTCTTTTATAATCAGCTAATGTTTTTTTCTTTTAAATAAACAAGATTAATATAAAATTGTAACAGTTACTCGGTTGGGAGAGAAACATAAGGATCTTTTTTTTCCTTCCACGAGTAGAGGGAAAAGCTTGGTTAGGAGTCCCTTGGGTGATTATAAATATTGTATATAGATATGAGTGTATTCTAGATGACATTTTTTTTATTTGTATTTACTTTTTCTGTAGCATATTAATTTTGTTATTATGATATATATATATATATATATATATATATATATATATATATATATATATATAATATTATTATATATATATATAATATATTATTATTATATATAATATATATATATATATTATATATATAATATATATATATATTATATATATAATATATATATATTATATATATATAACACGGGCGGATCTACGGAAGAGGCTTTCGGGCTGAAGCTCCCCCCAAAATTAAATTCTGGATCCGCTAGTGTATATATATATATATATATATATATATATATATATATGTATATAAATAAATATTTTTTTTTTCTGTTGCCGCTACAGACCTAAGATCTTTGATTCCTAGACCACATCCCGATTCCCAATTTAAGTACACGGGGATAGGGTCATCAGTATATTGCTATATATAGACTAATGACACGCCCGGTCGGTGTAAGTTGCCTCCAGTATACTGACAGGTCTCACATCACTGGTGGGCATCTGTATTTTTATATGTGAAGTTAATATATTATTTACTTTAATCATTTTGTTTTTATTACTATTTATCATCATTATTTTAAAAATTTTAATTTTTACTTTTTTCTAAATTATTTGTTTATTTTGCTTTAGTATGTAAACAGGATGCTTGCTTCATTAAGTAGGGGAAATATATCTAGGAGTGATAGAAGACCTCAAGAGCAACAAAAAAGTGTATATAAACATTGGTTCGATTTTCTGCTGAAAAGTTGGAAATTTAAGTTTTGTTTTTTTATAAATAAGTCATGTGTTTGGTTAAATAAGAAGTGATAACTAAAAAAAAATTCAATTTAAGTAATTAACAATTACTTCAATGCAAACTAGACAAACATTTACTTCAGATAAAATTAAAGTTTATTATTGTTAAATCCATTTAAAGAGTACTTTTGATCCATTTACAAATTAATTTTGCTTTTGAAAACGGTATGTTTTATTTACAATCCTTTTTTATCCTACGTTTAATAAGCTTCAAGTCTATATTAATTAAGTTGATGTTTATTCGGGAAATACGTGATATTCACCTCTATATATATATGTACCCGTATTTTCAGCAAAATAACTACAATAAGTTATTGCAAAGCTTTTATTTCTTATTTTTCGAAGATCTTGGATGTATTATAAAAACATAATTACCTAATCAAGCTTTTTATTTATTAAAAAAAATAGTTAAAATAATATTTTTTTTAAATATTTACATGTAAAGTGGTTATGGAATTGTGTTTGCTCCCTCTACCTCTATTATAGGAATTGATCATATTAATTAGTGACAAAATAAAATTTCTATTCCTAAAATTTACGTTTTCATAAAAATAATTGAAGCAATCAGCAAGTTTCTTTATTTTAAATGCAAATTTTAGGACTACAATACGGATCAATTTCTGTAATACAGATTTTGTAAAAAAAAAAATTTCATTATCACTTTATATGATGAATAATCGAAAAATCGTTATATTTTACTTTTTTTCAGAAATAAAAAGTGTGTTTATGCATGTATATTTATAAAGAAATATAATTATACATCCTAGGTTACAGAGAAAAAGAAAAAAAAAAAGAAATTCAAGCTTATAAATAATTTATTGTAGTCATTTATTGTAGTAGCTGAGTACACAGGTACTTTTAGGTGGCAGGATACAAAATCACATTTTTTTTTTTCAAACAACAACTAGAGGTTGATTTCAAGTTATTCCTTAATAAACTTAAATTTAATTAATACGGACTTGAAGTTTATTAAACGAAGAAGTTATTATAAATATGGGGTATCTGCAGTATAGTTGGGAGATAAAAAAAAACAAAACGAGAATTATTTATGATTTATTTTTTAAAGCTCAAAACTTAACTTAGTCAGCCGCTTAAAGTTCCTCTTAACAAAGACAAACTCTATTTTAGTTTGATACAAATATAATCTAGTTTACAATGAAGCAATTTCTAATAGCTTAAGTTGAATATTTCTTTATTTATCGCTTCCAATTCAACAAAAATGTGATTTTCATAAAAAAAAAACAGCACAAAAATTGAATTTTCTATTTTTCTACTGAAAATTAAACAAATATTTATATAAACATATTCGTAGCTCTAGAGATCTGCTATCATTCCTATAAATATTGCCCTTTACTTACTCCACGTCCTGTATGTTGTATAAATGGATACCTTTATTACTATCGATAAATACCTTTATCAATTATTGTCCTTGGGTGCGGCAAAATGTATTATTTTTCAATAAATAAATTTTTAAAAAAACATATCCAAACAATAATTATATTGATTTATGTTTAAAAAATGAGCAGATGTTACCTGTTCCACGAAAATTTAGTGACAAAACCTTGGTCGGGAGGTACAGACGTTCATTTATCCCATAATTTATAGGGTAGTAAGTGCCTTGTTCTTCAAACGTCAGAATTTCGAGAAAAGGATCTGAAATTAAGTAAACCCTTTTATTGTTATAACTGTTTCATTAATATAAATATGAAGTTATAAATCTCTCTATATATTTCCAAGGGTTGTAGGAGCCTTATGGTACGTATAGACATTTCGCAAACTATGGGAAACACAATTCTGTAACTTAACTAACAACGATATTAGCGCTAAGGCAAACATTATATTTTTTTTTCCCCCTGTTACGGACAGCAGACGGAAAATATCAAAATCAAGAAACAAAACCAGTAGCATAGGGAAACAACCATTTACATATTTGTTTTTCCCACAGTTTGTGAAATGTCTAAACGCACATTGAGATTCACCCGACTTAACTGGCACAGGAAAATGAGGCTAGAGAGGATTGAAATATTAATTTTAGAATTTCGTAAAGCATATATGCCCATGTATTTCGAGAAGAAATATAGATGCCATCCTGTCTGTGGGTATATGCCTATCCTCATAGTCGCCGGCACTTACGAAATATTGGGGAAGCGAAGGTCAGAGTAACATGACAAGAGTTTAATGGGAGGGGGTGGAGGATAGAACACCACGCATAAAGCAGTGTCTCAGTAGTCAGTTTATTACCTGTATATTAATATATTATTTCTCAAGGAGCCATCAGATTACCTTTTCCATCAGATGGAAAAGTAAGCAACTCCCCAGAAAAATCAGGAAGAAAGTTATGAGGGAAATTATACAGGGTGTTTCGTAATTGCACGGAACTATTTTAGGTATGCGTTCACCAACACAAAAAAAAAAATAGTTCATATTAACATATATCTTAAACAGATTTATTATTTTTTTACTAAATTAAGACTGACTGTACAAAGTTTAACGTGTTTAATACTAAATAACAGGTTTTAATCACCTGATAAACAAATGAACGAGAAACAATGACACTAGTTGCTCATCCGTTTGTCTAGTTCTGTGTGTTTTACACAGTTCAATTTATGATTATCATGGGAGACGCCATAAATTTATTCACTTTTGCATAATAAACAGACATGCTTTTGACTTATGGCAAGGTACATAGAAACGGTGCTGCTGCTGTTCGAAGATACCGTGAAAAATTTCCTAACCGAAGAATGCCAAATCGTAAAACGTTTGAGGCCATTAAAAGAAGCCTTAGGAAGAATGGCACACTAAAACCTATACGAGTAAACACCGGGCGACAAAGATTTTGACGAACTGCAAACGTTGAGGAAGAAATACTCGGTGATATTCAGTTGTCTCCTACTACTAGTGCCAGAAGATTTCACGTCATTTCAATGATTCCTCTATCAGCGTATGGCGAATTTTACGCAAACAACAATTGTATCTATTTCACGTATCGAATAGGCAAGATTTGTTACCACAACATTATAACAAGGGCAAAAATTTCTCACAGTGGTTAATTCGACTATGCATACGAGATCCAAACTTCCTGAACTGCATTTTGGTTACTGATGAATCTTGCTTTACTAGAAGAAGGGTTCTTAATTTTCGAAATACCCATACTTGGGCTGAAGAAAACCCTCATACGACTGCTGTTGAACATTATCAACATAGCTTTTCTTTAAATGTCTGGTGTGGTTTAAGCGACAACATAATCGTCCCCTTCTTTTTTTCCACCTAGGCTGTCAGGCATATCTTATTTGCACTTTAGCAAAATAATCTTCATGAACTCCTAGAATATATTCCGCTAGGCATTAGGCAAAGGCTATGGTTTATGCATGCTTCAGCTCACTTTTCTAATAGTGTCACTTATTATTTAAATGGAACTTATGGAGACCGGAAGGTTGGTCGAAACGGACCTGTTAAACAGCCACCACGATCTCCGGATTTAACGCCATTGGATTATTTCGCGTGGGGCTGGATGAAGTCTATCTATGGTTTCCGCGGCAGAGCTAAGAAATCGGATCGTGGAAGTAACTATCAAGCACCATCCTGATCCTATACGAAGAGCCAGAGAAGCATGGATTCGTCGTGCTGAATGTTGCATTCAACAAAACGGAGGCCTCTTTGAACAGTTACTCTAAATGTTGTAATAATAATAAATAAATAGTAATAATAAATAATAAATCTTTAACCTTTGATATCTGTTTAATAAATGAGTTTGAGATATATGTTAATGTGAACTGTTTTGTTTATTTTGTAGTATTTTTAATAATTCAAATAGTTCTCAATTACTGGTGCTATACAGTTACTCAATATCTTATTTGAGTTATGCCCAAATAAATTTCCTTCATACCATGATTTTGAAAATTTGAATATGAAATTCCCTACAAAAAAAAAAAAAAATATATATATATTATATATATATACATATATATATATATATATATATATATATATATATATATATATATATATATATATATACATATATATCCGATTCAGACCGTTTTTAACAAATATACAACCAATTGTATTCTGTAAATATGTTTTGGTTTTTTTTTTAACCGAATAGATGTAATCGTCGAAAAATCATTCCTCCTATAATGCATTGAATTTACTTATTTCCATACTATAATTCCCACTGACCGATGTATGGGCTTTTTAGATGACAGAATGACTCCAACTCCAATTTCAATATTTTTGAGGTTAAGTCATTTCAGTGATATTTCTGGTCAGAAAAATTATAACATCTGTACAGACAGTGAGCTAGTTGATTCCAGAGTAGGTGATTGCAGTGTTAAAATATAGAACTGTGAATAAAGGTATACATTTCCCCCCTTGAAATATCACTAAAATTAATAATCAATAATGTTGAATTTGGAGTTAGTCATTATATCAACTGAAAAGCTCATGAAATACTAAGTGAATTATTCGCACTAGTAATATAATTATTGTCTGCAAGATTTATTGAACTTTGTGTGATATATTCGTTTTTTAAATACAAAACTGCGAAATATTGAAGGGACTGGCCCCCCTTCTAAAAAAAATTAGGGAGGGAGCAGAAAGTTTCTTGCTTCACTCCTCTCCAGAGCCAGCGCACAGTGGGACCGATAGCCGATCTTTTCTCAACCTTATAATCAGCATCATTATACAGTTCACTCAGAGAGTCCCTGATAATCGCTTCCTAGGTGTGATTTAAATTTCCCTTTTATTTCCTTTGTTTTTTTCTTTCCTTGTCTACACAGTCTGAAAATATTTGCACTCTTCGAAAATCCATAGCCCCGTAAAAATGTGCTCCTCCAAGATTTTGCTGACGCAACTTGCGCTATGCAGTCCCCTCCTGGAAACCTCTATTATATTTTACCCTTTACTTTCCGCTCATTAGTTTTTCGAAGCTAACAAAAAACGTTTTGCGGCCATTTGTCATGTTCTCTCGAAACCTCGAGAAGTCTGGTCGTTGTAATCAATTGTTATCAGGTCCAGAAAATATGCTGCAGCTGTGACACATTTCTTTAAAAAAAGAAAATAATATGAGCATTTTTCCAAAGCTCATTTATTTTTTATGTAAACAGGGCTACATTGTCTTTCAAATCTGTATTATATAATTTATTATTATTATTATAAACTTTAAAATAATTTTAAAAAATTATGCTTAGTGCAAAGCTGCGGAAAATTTGATGATTATTTTTTGAAAGAATATAAAAAATGTAGTAAAAGGAAGAAAAAAAAATTGTAGCGGCGGGATACCGGGGAGGGTATTTCATAGAATATCTAGGCGTTATTTATGAATTTCAAAGAATTTATCAAAGCCATTTTTTAAATGTAATTGTAACCAGCATCAAACTGGTT
Organism: Nezara viridula; assembly: GCA_928085145.1. Lineage (NCBI taxonomy): Eukaryota > Metazoa > Arthropoda > Insecta > Hemiptera > Pentatomidae > Nezara > Nezara viridula. Next base: position 121,268,431 of record OV725078.1, on the reverse strand, counting down.
GAACCTAAATTAGTCCAATGTAAAAGAAAGACAAATAATTGAATTATCAAAAGCAGTCTTAAGCAATAACGCACACAGGCATTGATTTATACTATAAATAAAGTATTGCTGGAACTACCTAAGTATTTGTCAACAGGAGCTTAGAAGGCCTGCTCGCCCAAAACTCCCTCTTCTGCACTGTGAGATTTTAAACGAACTTTGAAATTTTACCAAGCTACTTTTTAGGTCACCAATTGCCTATAAAAAGGATGATATATTATATTTCTCGTATTTTGAAAGTTGTTGTTGTCCTCCTAGATCGGCGATCGGCCCCACTGTCACGCACTCGAATCTCCAAAAGATGACTTCCATACTGGTAAGTGACAGCAAGAGGGAATTAGAGTAATTTTGCTTTAAAAATCTAACACCAGTATTAATCACTGTCCACTAAACATTTGATTAATCTCATTTACATTGTTGATGTAAGATGTGATATGATATTATCTCTTCCCTCCCGATTCGGCGGCACGTTTACTGGTTACTTATTTACTGAAATTTGATGTTGTTAAGGCTTTGTTTGTGGAATCTTACAATAACATCCTAATATTATATATGCGCATTAAAAATATGATTTTATTAATATTGATGTTAGATACCTGATGGTTCAAAACTCATGGCCATGACTCCTGCATCGGTTTTTTCGAAAACTATAAACTTTGCAATAAACTGATGGGATGGATCTCTACCAAGGAATGATCGAAATAAAGTCGAATACTCCCAATTGAGGAAAGGCAAAGAAGACTCTCCGACCGTGCTGAGAATCAAGCGTTCTGGCCTGAGAGTCAGGTGGTAACCAGTCCAGTTGTTCGGGATGAATAGAAAGAAGTCGTAAGGCGCATACCTTTCCACCTCTATTGGTTCTTCTGTAAAATTTAATAACAGCTTTAATATCTTAAGTTAACTTTATTTTAAGCTTCAAAAAATTATGTTATGTATGCATGTATTTTATTTTCTTAAGATCTGAAATTGTTTGTCAAGCGCTCAGTGGCATCTTATGATGAAAATAATAGATGAGGCTATCCCCACGTGCCATATTCATAACAGTATAATTTTCCATATCTATACAAAAAAAAACACCATATACATGTATAAAAAAAAAATTATTTTTACTTTAAACGTCAATGAAAAACTTAAATAAATCATAAAAATGTGTGTATTTAGTTATAGGTGCCTATGCCCACTTATCCATGAGCCAATATCCACCACCAACAAATTGTAATGAAAATTTATATATAAGTGAATATACAAATAAGAAAAAAATCAAGTATTTTCAGAATTACGGTAATTTGAACTCTTGAAGTTTTAAATACAATTTGAGTTCAAAATTCGCTTGTACGCGTTTTGGCATTACCATATAAAATCATGATTTCTTGAACTGGAGCTTTCAAAATATATTCATTTGTTCAATTGATACAGAATCAAATGATACCATAAGTATTAGATTTGTAATTTATCGTGGAAGGTAAAATAATTCTTAAACATAGGTTTTTAACTGTTCATAGGCCTGTGGCGAGATATCGTGGAAGATAAATATTTTGAAGTAACATTGTTTTTACCATAAATATATAAAATAAACGTACAATTACAGACAGTTTTCTTTATTTCATAAACTTCCTCCTTTTTTTATGAATAAAACATTTTTATTGTTCAAAATATACAATTTTCTATTAGGCTTTAGCAAATTATATACATGCTTTGGTGTAAGTGCCTTTTGCAAAATACTAATGCCATGTTTTGTAATTTTTTTTATAATTACTTATGATTTGTTTTAAACAGTAGGGCAAAAACAAAAAACAAAAAAAAAAATCTGCACAATAATATAAAGGAAGTAAATTAACACAATTTTAAATAAAAAGAAACACGATTTTTAATAATATTAAGCTATAATAATATAATATTAATATTAAGCTACACTACAAAATAAACAATCGTGTAGATCCTAGTCACTATCCTATATCCGTATTTTTCTCATTTCTCGATCACCTACGCCCACAATAATCCGGATTTTTTTTTCTCTTGACACTAAAGACCATGCAGATCTTTTGCCGCCTTAACAAGAAATCTCTCTCTGTCTTGGGCTATTTCTTTCCATTTATCTGCAAGCAGACCTATTGCATCTTTGTTGGTTCTATCTATCCATCGGCTTTTTGGCCTTTCAGGTGGTCTTTTGTCTTTTATTGAGGCATTCATTGTTAAGTGGTGGCTACGAGCTACATGCCCCGTCCATCTTAACCTCCGTCCTTTCATATCATGGGATATTGATTGACCAGTTTCTGTAAGCAGTTTTTTATTGGTCTTTCTTCATATGTTAGTACTCTGATTCCAGATCGCTCCGGTTATCGTGCGGATGATTTTCCTCTCAAACACTTTTTGCTAGGGTGCTGGTTAGCGACCTTGTCTCACAGCTATAAATTAGAACTGGCGTTATCATAGCACTGTACACCCTTAATTTGAGATTTATTGGGATTTCAATACTTTTGAGATGGAGAAGAAAGCTCTGTTTGCATTAGTTATACGATGGTCTATTTATGCCCGTTGCTCGTTGGTCATTCAATGAGGTTATTATGGTGCCTAAATATTTTAATCTTTCTACTCTTGGGAGTGGTCTTTTTTCCACGCAGATATTGTTATTGGCGTGAAATTTTCGGCTTATTATCATATATTTTGTTTTGTCATTATTTACTTGTAAACCGATCTACTCTGCCTCTCTTATCAGTGTTATAGCGAGTTTCTTAATGTCTACTTGATTACCTACAAGGCAGCTATATCATTTGCGTATCCAAGGATTTTATGATTCATTCCAACATGGACCCCTCTATTTAACTGTGATGTTGCTCTTATTACCTTCTCCAGGGCTAAGTTGAACATCAGTGGTAGTCCATCTCCCTGCCGTAAGCCTGTTGAAGGCTTCAGATACTTCTCCTTGTAATAGGACTCTACATTTGGGATCATTTGTACACGCATTTGTCAAAGTCACCAACTTACCGGGAATTCCCAGTTGAGTCATGATTTTCCAAAGACAGCTCCTGCCCACAGAATCATAGGCTGCTTTGAAATCGATAAATAGGGCTTGGACATCCTGAGCTACTTCCATCGTTTTTCGAATACTTGTTTTAGGATGAAGATCTGGTCTACCATGCTCCACTGGTTTTGAACCTTTTGGATAGCTATTTCTACATCCAGTATATCTGTTTTTTCAACCTGTACTGGGTTAAGGTCCTCAGTTTGGTACATGTCTCCTTCGTTCGTGGGGTTCCCTTGATTGAGAAGGTCCTGAAAACGTTCTTTCCAGATGTTTAATATAATTTCTTTAGATGCAGCCAGAATGTCATCTTTTCCTCGCATTTGTGTATTTCTCGCTTTATAAACTACCCTTTCTTTCCTGATGTCTGCGTAGAATTCGCGTATACCTCCAGCCTACCAGTTGTTTGCAATCTTTCTTTGAGGAATTCTCTTTTTGCCGATCTTATAGTTTTGTTTACCTTTTTCTTGGCAGCTGTGTAGTTGTCCTGAGCAACTTGATCAGTTGTAGTTAGGCAGAGGACTTTCATTTTTCTCCTTTTCTCTACTGCCTTTTAGCATGCTTCTGTGAACTATATCTTAGCTTTTCGATTCTGCTGAATACCGATCACTTCCTTAGCTGTTTCTTTTAGTCCTTTCTCTATTTCTCCCAGTGTTGGTCCACCGTAAGGCTAGCCGAATCCAAAGGTTCGAATTTATTTTTGAACTCAAGTTGGAATTTGGTTTTTACTTCAGGAATTTTCAAATTATGAACTTCATACCTATTTCTTTCCACTCGGCCCCTGTTGTGTGAATTCGCTTCAATCTCTGACATAGTTTAATTCTAATCAGTGAGTGATCCGAATCACAATCTGCTCCACGATAGCTTCTTACATCTTGTATTGAGCTTTGGTGTCTCTTGTCTACCAGCACATGGTCAATTTGTTTTTTCGCTTCTTTAGGGCTAACCCAGGTGTACTTGCGGATATCCTTGTGTAGGAACATTTTACTGATGACGACTAGACATTTAGCTGTATCCAGACTGATACATCTCACTCCATTGGCAGTCAAATGAATATTAAATTATAGAAATAGTATTATTTCTCTCACGCTCAACCATCTCTACATCATTATTAATATTTATGGTTTTACGGTGATTGGAAGGTTATGCGAGGTCTATAGTGTAATTGCCTATAGCTTTTGATTACGTATTTTCTAATTATTTATAGTGTTTTTTGTGTTAATTGTTCTATTTCATAATAAGTTTCTGTTAGTTTGTTCATTAATTATGTTTTTTTGTCGTTACTGTTCCTGTTAATTTCGTTTTATTGGTGTATATAGTTTTGGACTGTTAGGTTAAGTGTTTCTTTTAATCGTTATTTCTGTAGTACGTTTTGTAAAGTTCTTCAGTAGTGGAATATTGGGTTAGACATTGTCGTACCTTAAGGTAAGTGTCAGTGTAAGACTCGTCAAGTTTATTTCACTATAACCTTTTGTCTACTACTTAACATTTTTCCAGAAAATAGTTTTATAGTCTGTTAAGGAAAACTATTCGACCCCTTGGTAGCTAAAACTACCTTAAGCTTCCCTAGGAAGCCGAAAGACTCTTTAGGAAAGATAAGTGAGTTTTCTTTTATTTAAAGGTTACGTCACTTTTAATTTACTATGTTGAATGATAATATAGTTGAAGGAGTGGAACCTCGTAAAGAACGAAAACGTACGATAAAGAGGGCCAGGAAGGGTTCCCCTGTTGCTAAAAAGAAATTGGAAGAGGGCTCTAATCTATTTCTTGAAGCCAAGCGAATACAGGAGAATCTCCGTTTATACATGGTCAAACATGAAAACATGCCCGTAAGTAGTGTTAGGGACCATATTAGCAACAAGATTCAATGTCTTGTTAAGATGATTGAGACCTCAGAAGACGAAGATACTCAAGATAGTTATGACAGTGTACTTACCCTTGTCCAAAGAGCAATAAATGAAACATTGTCATCGGAAAAGGTGCATGAAATGTTAACCAAAGTTATCGTTGAGACTTCTATGCCGAAGGTTTTGGAGGCTCTTTCAAGTTCAGCACCTCAACATTTACAGCCTAAGGCAGGACCCTCTGGAGAACAGCACCAACTTGCTAATCAAGATATGGATCATTGTCCGGAGTTAACAGCGAGATTCGAAACCGTCAAGAGTAAGAGAAGGAGGAAAAAAACTAAAGCTACTAATAAAGCACTTACTTCGTCAAACAGAGTGATCTCAATAGAACCGAAAGCTCTAGAACAACGGCAAGAGAAACCAATAACCATTGCGGATATTGTGAAATCTTTGCCTACAAAGCCAACTCAAACTGAGAGATCGACTTATATCACTATAAGCGGAACTGGCAAGAGACCAGCAGATATAATCAATGGGTTGCCTTCACCAAGCGAAATTGGAGTAAAGGCCTCCATTGTCCGTACGACCAAGACTGGCTCCGTGTTGGTCCGCATGGATAATAGTAGTGATGCCACGAAGGTGATTGGATGGCAAGGGCTAAGAGACAGTGGCCTTCAAGCCAAACTTGCCTTGAGGAAGAAACCTAGATTGGAGGTTCAGGGCGTCCCCCTCTCATGGGATTCAGCGGAGTTGGTGAGATTTTTATGGGAAAGAATACCCGAGAAGTCGGTCCCCATTCCGCTGGTCGTTGATGATATCCGGCCACTTTTTTCCTCAATGGCAAGAAATGGCTTTACGAAGAATTGGGTGATAGAAGTGCACCCTACAGTTCGATTCCTGCTGTTGGAAATAGGAAGCTTAGATGGAGGATGGTGGAGTATTACAATCAAAGACTACCTCGACGCTCCTCGATGCAGTAAATGTCAGGGATATGGTCACGCTAAGGCCACTTGCATATCAAATGCCGTAGTATGCATTTGGTGCGCTTCCACTGGCCATGTTATAAAAGATTGCCCTAAGAAAAAAGAACTGGCTAGCCCATCGTGCATCAACTGTGAGCGGGTAAATGCGCCTGCTAGTCAAAGGAAGCACAAGGCGGGAAGTCGGGAGTGCCCTGTGCACCTGAAGTGGGCTAAAGAGATAGCGAAGAGGATCTTTTATGAGTGAGCTTACCATCCTCCAGCTCAACATGGGGCGCCGGCATATAGTGGCAGACGAACTCCGGGCTCTTTATCCGCGCTACGATGTTATGGCGGTTCAAGAACCGACCTGCCGTGGGAACTTAGTAACGGGGTTTGGCCTCACATCGAGAGTTATAGCTTTGGGCAGTAGAGAGAGGAGGCCCAGGGCTGCTATTGTGATTAATAATCCTAACCTCGATGTGATGGATCTGAGGCAGTATACCACGGCGGATTGTGTCGCATGTCATATCAAGTGGCGTAATATTTCCTTTACGCTAGTTTCATCATACATGCCTAATGGAAATGACATAGAAAGGGACATAACCGCCGTGGAGATGATCACGGCTTGCACTCGGAACGTGATCATCTGCTCAGATACCAACTCTTGGAACACGGTCTGGGGGTCCAATCGAACCAATAGAAGAGGCGTCCAGCTTGGTGAATTTATAGCAAGGAGCCAGCTACTAGTCATAAACGATTCCTTCGCTATTCCAACGTTCTCCAGTGCAAGAGGCCACAGCTGGATCGATGTGACTTTGGCATCACCGGTGCTGGCAAACCGCATCATCGATTGGACCCTTCGATCTGAGACGAGTTCCGACCATCAGGCGATATCTTTTAGGCTGGTGGAAAGTTCATTTAGTTCCCACGGCACAGACAAGGGTTACATAACCCGAAGAAAAGATTGGAGCGCCTTCCGGTTGACTCTGGAGGGAAAATTGGTTGATGAGGAATGGGATGAGACTGACATGGATCAGACTCATGATCTGGATTACAGAGTATCCAGGATCACAACTGTCATCCGTGATGCTGCTGAAGAATCTCTCCAGCATCGGAAGGCGAGAGTTCGACCTGTCCCATGGTGGACGCCGGCCTTAACTATGATGAAGAGAGAGCTCTACAAGGCCCGGCGGTCGTACCAGAGGTGCATTTGTGACGAGAGGCGCATTACACTTCGTGACGAGTACAAGTCTAAAGCCAGGGCATATCGAAATGAGGTGCGCTTACAAAAGCGGAAGTCTTGGGACGAGTTCATTGTTGAGGAGTCATCAAAGAATCCTTGGGGTATTCCTTACAGAGTGGCTCTGGGTAAGCTGACACCACAACAAGTGATTGCTGCGCTCAAGTGCGGAGCTACCCGTGCAACCACTCTGGAAGAGACATCGAAGATGTTTATAGCAGAAATCTACCCCAGAGATGATCCGTCCCAAGATAATGAAGAAGAGGAATTCATAAGGCGCACTACGGTATGTCCACCTGGTACGGACTTGTGCCCACCATGGGACATAAGGGATCTCCGTGCTGCTGTGGACAGGCAAAAGACTGGTCGTGCTCCCGGTTTAGACGCAATCGATGCGGCTATGCTAAAGAATAGTATCCCCTATATCGAAGATACATTGTTGGAGTTATTCAATGATTGCCTTGATAGGGGATACTTTCCACGAAATTGGAAAATTGCCGACATAAGGCTCCTTTACAAGGGAGGAGACAAGGACAAGCAATTAGCCAAGTCTTATAGGCCTATATGTCTCCTCCCTGTTATGAGCAAAGTGCTAGAGAACCTACTCCTGGTGAGCCTACGACCAGTCTTCTCAAGAGCGAGCCATCCACGGCAGTACGGATCCACTAAGGGTAGGGGAACCGTGGATGCCCTGCTGAGAGTGCGGAATGACGTCGAAGAGAAGGCAGAGAAGTATGTTATGCTCCTCCTGTTTGATATCTCCTCTGCCTTCGATAGTGTTTGGAGGCCTTGCGTACTCCAGCAGTTGCAGAAGTATGAAGCTCCCAGCGACTTGTACGGGCTATTACGGAGCTATCTTCAGTACCGAACTTTAAGAATACGGGGTAACTTCTTCGAAGTTGAAGACTCCATGGAAAGAGGTTGTCCCCAGGGTTCTGTTCTAGGTCCTGCCCTATGGAATTTAGTCTTCAATGAGTTGTTGGGAGTACTACAAGAGGGGCGGTTCCCCGCTACGGCTTATGTAGATGATCTGGCCGTTGTGGTAGCCTCGAACAGCAGAACCCGACTGAAAGAAGAAGCTGAAAGGTGCGCCAACTTAATAGAAGAGTGGTGCGAGAAGAAGAAATTCAGGATGGCCGCCGCTAAGACTCAGGCCATCCTCTTGAAAGGCACGACTGATAGGGCTCACCCTATAACAATGGTTGTACAAGCATCAAGAATACGTCCAAGTGAGGTTGTCACCTATCTTGGGATTAGGATAGGAAGAAAGTTCAACGTGACACCTCACTTGGACTACTTGAGAAGTAGAGTAGCCCTAACCCTTAACGGACTCAGTCGTATTGGGGGCGCATTTTGGGGACTCAGGTACCCAGCAACTATGACCATTTATAAAGGTGTTATTGTGAGTATCCTGAGGTATGCATCCCCTGCCTGGAGCCAAAATCTCTCGCACAGACAGAAATGTAGGTTGGCCACGATTCAGCGGATGGCTCTGCTTCGAGTATCCAGATCATTCAGGACGGTGTGTCATGAGGCTGTGCAGGTCTTGGCAGGAGGAATACCTCTCGACCTCCTGCTGAGAGAAGACTACTACCGTTATAAGATTAGGAGAGAATGCTTAGCGGCTCTACCGGATTACCTCCGAGTGAGAATAAGAGATGATCCAAGAAACTGGAAGAAGATTCTCCGGGAGGATACAGTAGAGGACTGGAACCGAAGGTGGTTGACGACTCCCAAAGGAGCTACTCTAAGGAAGTACTTCCCCACCGTCAGTTCGCGACTAGAAGCGACTTGAGTCCTCCCGGACTACTGGATTTCACAGATTCTCACGGGGCATGGAGGTTTCCGAGCAAAGCTCGTTCAGGATGGTATAAATATCGATCCCCTATGCCCAAGTTGTGGGGTACCGGAGACCGCTGAACATGTTGTGCTTACCTGTACGGTCTATGAGTCACTGAGGGCGAAACTGTTGAGAGAAACAGGTCTCTTTGTCCTAACAGAGAGAGATCTTCCTCAACTTATGGACAAAGAAAGATACGATCATTTTAAAAGTTTTATATACGGATGGAAAGAAGTTGTTCTACCAACCCACTTCTCTTTGGGAAGAAGAAGAGAAGCTGCACCGGGGAGACCACCAGAATAAGAAAAAAAGTATACCAGATGCAAGTGAAGAGAAGAGCAAGCTGTGTGCACAGCTCAGAAAAATAATGTAATAGTCAAAAATGCAGCAGTGGGTTGTTATGTAACAGTAACATCCCACTGCTGCAAATACCCGTATTGCCTTCAGGCAGGGGAGGGTTGAAAAAAAAATAAAAAAAAAATAAAAACATCTCACTCCATTGTCATTGCTATTTTCGTGAAGTCTTTGGCCTCCGATAATGGGCTTGAATTGTGGTTCGCGTCCTATTTTTTCATTAAAGTCACCTATGACTAATTTTATGTCATGCCTATAAGTTTGGTTCACAATATTTTCGAACTGATCGTAGAATTCATCGTTCACCTCTTCATCTTTATCTTCGGTTGGTGCATACACATTAATTATCGTCGTATTAAACCAAAGACCTTTAACTCGTTACACAGTAATCCTTTCGTTTAACGGGGTGAAGTTCACGATTGATTTCCTTACCGCTGAACTACATACGTTCCAAGATCTAATGTATAGTCCGTGATTCAAAGCCGAGGTCGTTACCGTGTTTACGAGGGTTAGTTTAGGTTTCATAATAAGTTTTTTTTTTCCCGGGATATGTTTATTAGCCCTATGCTCAACCACCAACATAGGAGGACCCAATAATCCGGATATGTAGATAAATTAAATATCTATGTTTCATCCACTCATTCACTAAAAACATTTCTGTCATAATTCGCTTAGTTAAACATTGAAAAGTAATAAAAAAAGAAAACTATTTTTTTGCATTGAAAACATTTAACTTGAATGTTCCTCTTTAATAAAAAAAAAGTTTTCATAATTTAAATATCCAACAATTCAATATTTAATAATCACTTGTCAAGTCATTAAAGTTTATATATTATTTTACTGTATAATTTATTTTATTTATTGTACATAGAGTGTAAATGTGATTTGTGAACACTATTATAAATGTCCTTGAGACAGATTGTAATATTTTTCAATAAATAAGTTTTAAATATATATATACTGTAAATGTGGTATTACCTCGCTATGACAAAGGGACAGAATGCTATGTTACATTAAGAAAAAAAAAATTTTTAAAAATGGCTCTTATAAAATATATAGATTAAAACATGTATGAAATGAACTAAAATATATAATAATATTATAATATTTACATATTCATTGAATACGAACCTTCACCCTTAACATAAACCAGTATTATTTTAGAAACGTTTTTCCCATCAAAAATGATCTGGAAGTATTCCATTCTGTTAGCTGGTAGCAGTGTCAACTTAAGTCCAGCATCAATGTTACGCTCCCATCTCTTGACCCAGAATTTCCAACCCGTGATTCTCCACATCGGTTTTACGTACGTCTCGTGTTTAGCATTTGTTGTCAACAATATGATAGTTTCAACTGGAATATTCAATTTTTATATTATAATGAGGTAAATAAAATTTAAAGTCGTATTTGAACGATTTATTTCCACATACATGGTCGATCACAATCTGGCACGTCGCATGGCTCGCCCTTCACGTTGGGGTCTAACGTAAAGCACCATGGTCCTGATATGTCGTTATTCGGGTTCCGACAGAAGTTTTCAGAAAGGTTTATATCAAGCAAAAGTCTTTTAAACTCGGTGGTGTTTTCATCTACGTAGAACATTGCTTTGTACTGAAATATGATTATATTTACTAGAAGCTTACATAATTATACATGAAACACGAATTATTAATTATAAATTATAGTAATTATAAATAACACAAGCCAAAAGCAGTTTTTGTGCCAGGGTATTTGGAGTAGATTTCATATGAATTTGGTGCCCTGAATGCAAATATGTCATTTGTTTTTGCCAAGAATATCAAATATCTGAGATAAAACATTTTAGTAAAATGTACGTTATACGTTTTACTAATAAAATACACCTAAGTGTGTTTTATCTCAGCTAGCCCAGAGTCACAAGAAATAAAAATATTTGTTGTGGACACTTTGCTATTCGAGGAGAAAAGTTTTCATTTTTAAGTCCGCACAAATCACCCATTGAAATTCACGATACCATATCTTCTCCAAGACTAAAGCTATGGTGCTATATGTTTCCTCTATTGCCGTTGAGTGAGCAATAGTTATTGAACCATATTTGTTTCCATTAAACAGAATAACACATTTCAAACTTAGCTTTGAGCTATCAATAAATAGGCGCGAATAATCTGGAAAATTTTCCGAAAAGACTCATCATTTTCAGGAGTATTCTAATATCGTTACAAAAATACAATATTATCTCCTTGAGAGAAGAGTGTTAGCAGACCCTTTTCTTTAGGACGTTAATAAATAATTTTGTTATTCTTGTTCTTATAGGTGTGACTGTTTTTAATTTACTTGTATTTAGGTTATTTTATTTTTTTTATTGTATATAGTTTTTATTTATTATTATTTAGTTACTATTTTACTTTTGTTAATTTTATTTATTTTTTTTTTTGTATATACGGTGTGAATGTGTTCATATATCAATATAATTATTGTCCCTGTGACAGAATATTATATGTCTAAATAAACAAATAAAAAAAAAAAAAAAAATCTTGTGCTAGTAAATTTTAGCCGTTCAACCTGGAAACCAGTAATTTAGAAGCTTCTTCTGAAAAGTTAAGATATCTGACGAGACCATTTAACTCGTCCTGGTTGAAACGTTGAGGAGTTGTTGCTACCCCCTCATAATCATTGTCACCTTCATTAGTATCAGAAGGGTAATTATAAGGACAACACAAAAAGCTCTGGAATTTGGTGCTGGGATCGGTATTTCCTCTTAGTAAGGTACCGGGCATCCTGCAGAGACTAAATCATGATAAGTCCACTTGCTACAGTTGTATAGATTGATTTCAGTAATATTTACTAGACACAAATAACAGTCATCGATGTGGTTTTACTAAAAACACATCGATTGGCGCTTTTACTACATTTACGCTCCTGGACTAGCGATGGTGTGAAGAGAACATTAAGCGGTTTTATGTTCCCTCCAAACCATCCGTCGCCAAATTTCAGAATTTTTCTTTCTCCACTAGTCCAGTAGCGTAAATGTTCTGTACAATTTTTAAAAGCTAATGCGGTGCCCAGGATTCCTCCTGACCATCGAACATAAAATCAAAGTATTTATGATAAGCTCTACATTGTCATTAACAGTCTCTCTGTTATGTTTTAGTGTGTATTCTCCGCATATGTAGCATATGTAGCATAAGCCATCAGAATGATTTACATTTCTTCTACTTCAACTCATTAACTGATCTCAAATTTAGTTGAAGCTATGTAATGAAGGATGGGAGCCACAGCGACTAAGAAAGAATTCTCAGCCTGGTCAGCTGGAAGGAAACGGCTTTAGCCAACCAGACAGCTTCGCTTGTTTTTCAAACTTATCTCAAAAAGTAGAGCTGATAGAAATAAAAAACAGATTTCATATTTAGATTTAGTGCACCAAATATATCTAAAATCAGTTTCAAAATCCGAGGCACCGAACACTGTTTTTGTCTTGTGGGCTTGTTTATTAAATACATATACGATTATATACAAATGTATTGTATGTATATATAAAAGAAAACAAACTTTATTCTGGTAATAGGTCCCTTAAGAATAACAAATATCTACATATTAAAAAAAAATGGATCTTTTCTACTTCAAGCACACCAATGAATTTTTGAAGTGTTCTTATATTTGGATTAAAATATCCCAGAGACTAAAATTGGCACCTGCATATTGTAAGGAAGGAAATTTCAGAATTTCGTCTTTTTCGTAATGAAATATTACTCAAAATTGTATCTTAACGCCAAACTGTGTTAAAGAGGCGAAAAGGGAAAAATACGATTTATCTTCGTGGAAACCCATAAAGGGTTAGAGAGCCAAAAAGGGTTAAAATGAACGAGTTTTATTGAAGATATGGTTTGAAATATCTCATAAAATAAAATTCGGACCTCCTTACTGTAAATGTTCATAAACGAGGTAAATGTTCACCATTAATCCTCTTATTAATGAGCTATTATTAAAAACTGAATCTTAACGCTACGCCGTGTTAAACAGGCGAACAGCTGTATAGACTACTGAATAGAAAATCTAAACTTTCTATCGAAAACAAATTACTGATCTACAAGACAATACAGAAACCCATCTGGACCTACGGACTAGAACAGCTGTGGGGAACAGCTAAATTTTCTGACATCAAACGCATTCAATCCTTCCAGTCTAAAGTCCTCCGTACAATAGTCGATGCTCTCTTCTATGTAACCAATAAAACCCTGCATATTTACCTTAATATTCCATTTATTCTTCAAAACTTCACCAGAACCTTACTCATCCTCCAAATCCCGTAGTACAATTCCTATCAAGCACCACCCATTCCTACAATCCCCCTTGTAGGTTAAAGCAGCAGTGGCCCCGAGTCATTTGTAAATATGGATATATTTATTTATAGGTTTCGGTGCGAATAATATAGAAGCGTCAATATCAGTGAAGAAAGTTAGGCAGTTCCTAAGGGAAAAGTCATTTGAAGATTGGAGCAAATATAAGTGGCAGGGAATAGGTATACCCCATTTTAAGTCAAACCAATGGTCTAACAAATGTATCTATGAAAGGAAAATTCTAACTGGCACAGAGTGAATAATTGCTTTGAAACTAAATATCAACTATACTCCTCTTCGAGGAGTTCTAGGTACCGGAGGCCAAGACAAATGGAGATGTCGGACCTCTCTGCCACAAATGTGGCCGAGAGTCAGAAACTCCAGCTCATGAATTGGGCAAATGTCCAAATAACATGCTCCTCGTCACCCGCAGACACAATGATATAAAGTATTGAATATTCAAATTCCTGTGGATGAAAAATTATAGATACTTCCTCAAAGTGGATACTGAAGGTTCAGAAAGATTCTTAGACATCTTGGTCTTTAGGACAAAAGGAAAAGAGGCTCTTATAGTTGATCCTACAATTAGATATGAGACAAACGACGGCAACAAGGTCTTAAAATACAAATTGGGAAAGAGGAAATATGTAAAAAATGCATTCCGTGCGTGAAAGAGAAATATAAAGAGGAATTTGGAGAGAGAAATTTTTCGGTAAGAGGACTTCGGTTTGGAACAAGAGGGGCAATTCCTCTTTCAACAACTAGTTTTGGGAAAAACTAGGAGTTAAAAGGAATGAGATATATATGGCGGAGTCCATTATATTGGACTCACTGGAAATTCTGCACCGTCATATCGATTTTTTTTTTTAATTCTTTATTAAGATACATTACAATTTGTCACATCTATGGACAATATTAATAGTAATAAACAGTAGCGCATCTCCATTAAATTAGGTCATTGCTTTATGGATCCAGGTGACAGAATCGAGAAGAATGAGTATGAGAACAGAAACGAAATAACAAATAACATTTTTAGATAAGAAATGTATCAATCATTGTAATTGTTAGATTATTGAATTGTTAGATATTGTCAATCAGATGGATTAGTATGCTGTGTCAGTTAGCTAGCAACTCAATTCAGCTGAGCAACATTACAATAAATTGTAATTGTCTCTTCAAATTTCAAGATTGGAGAGCTCCTGTTTGGGATCTGTGGAAAAAATGGAAACGGAGGGTGTTTGCTTTACTATGCCAATCCCTTCCAAGGCTGTCAGGGATATTGTCATAATAATTCTGCTTTAAGAGCTGGTGATAATTTATTGCTGTGGACTGTAAATTAGAGAAGTTAATGGATTAAAGAAGTGAATATGTAAAATTGATTGCTTTATTTTATTACATGTGGTTTTATACGGAGGTTAAATATAGGTGGGTTGGGATACTTGCATTTTCTCTTTTCTTGTTGTGCCAGTCTTCTTGTTCATCTTCCCTCTCTTCCTTTCTTGGCCCCTTGCCGGCCGCTGTAGTGTTTTACTCCATGTTTAATAAATCAGTGGAATCACAAAATTTTCAACTGGCCAGTCTAGTCAATCACGGTACGTGAGCGTCTACACTTCAACAATGGCGGCGTCACAACAATGACTTAGGCATACATGCAGCATTTTCGAGATAACAGCTGTGATGTGCTTACTTGATTTGATTCAAATATAAAGTTTGATGTGTTCCCTAAACAGAGGGATTTCAATGAAGATAGAAAAGGATTCCGTCATTATTAGATTATAGGTAATTCCAGAAAGTAGAATATCAGTTAAAAAACGAAAGGTTCGAAGGTTTTAGTTCTGGGGGAAGAAGTATAGAGGTCTTAAATATGGGATTTTGTTTTATGAGAGTGGACCCAGGGTTTGAATTGTAAAAAACTGTAGATGTAGGAAGGGTGCTGGAAGTTGATAGTTTGATCCAAAAATATCCTAGAAAATATTGTTGACAGGAGGAGGGCAATTGCCTCTTTAGCTCTCCATAGAGGTGAAACACATGAGACCTCAATCTACCGAAAAAAAATCTTAGTGAGCAGTTCACTATTCGCTTCGAACTCAGTATAATGTGTGTTTGCGAGAGTAATGTAAGCCTTCAAAAACAAGAAAATATCAGTACAGTGGGCTCTTTACGGCGCACTACAGAGCAACCGAAACAGTCCGTTATAAAGATGTACCTCCTTTTCTTTACAGTTCGTGCTTAACAGGTTTTTCTTTTCTTCTTTATTCTCTTCTGAAAAAGATCTATATTCATCCGCAAGAATTATTATAAAATAAAGTCGAAAAAAATTCAAAACATGAAACAAGCCTATAAAGATAGAAACAATTTAGAAAAAATAATAGATTAATTTCTAAGAAATTGTATTTACCAGATTAATCTATTTGTAACGCATTCTAATTAAACAACAACGATAGTTTATGGCCCTGTCAGATCAATCTTCTTTTACATATTATGAAAAAGTTACAGTCATAGATAATAACTCTTACTCTTAATTTTATCAGTTTTTAAGTAGTTGGATGGGTCACCTCCCGACATTGTTGACCGCTTAAAATACAAAGCCACGCTGATTCTCGACCGCGAGTAATTGAGTGCCATCATACAATAGGAGACAAAAGAAGTGCAAAGGTGTGGTCGATGGACAAATTTTCTGCGCGAGAAACCATAATCCGTGGATCTAGACAGATTGTCACTGTCATTGAGAAGAAAACACAAACGCTTGTAGCAACGTGAGGTTGATTGAACATATCCAGATTATCTCCTCAAAACAAAAAATATCTGAAAGAAAACCACATCGCACGTCCAAAAAAATTTATGGTCTGTGTTCCAACAGAATTAAAAATTTCACAGATTTGAACTCGAATGAAAACCAAGTACTCATTATTTTGAATATACCTCTTCATCAGCGTCCGTCCAATATTTACATTCTCGACCAGAAATGGTGTTTGTTATGTTCAACAGGTTTCCAACACCTGTTCCATATGTGCGGCACACTAAAAACAAATATGTCAATTATTATCTAAACAATTATTAACAATAATCACAATTTAACACACCAATTTAAAGATGCCTTACATGGGAATAAACATTTAGGAATGAGACAGCTCTCTCTTTTGACAGTCCTATTGGAAAGCCTGACATAAACGTAGCAGTAAGCTGAGTTCTCTTCAAGAACGTTTCTACAATAGTTTACGGCCTCATAAGTATTATTATCAACAAACATTTTCTCTAGGGGCTGAAAGATATTTTAATATGAATTATTAATTTCAAAAATAAATAATGAGTAATTTATATAATCTATAGTAGCGTTAATTATAAATTATATTTTTAAAAAATGTACCACATGAAGTGTATTGAGTGATTAATGTATATATTGAGACATGAAGTGTATATAATATTTGATAAGGGAGTAGTGTTTTTAGACCGACTGATGTACAAGTAAATAATGCAATAAGTAAATAAATTCAGCACATAATAGGAGCTTTTCCATCTATTCCATTGAAGGGTCGAGTGTAGTCCATGGTCGATCCAAGGTTGAAAAAACGAATTATTTTCTATTATAATAGGCTATGCGAGAGTTATACGTCCAATGACTTGACCACTAAGCTCCATATACCTTAAACACAACTTCATATACCTCCCATCTATCGTTTATTCATAGATAATAGATACCCGCTGTTAAAAAAAAAAAAAAAAATTAAAAATCATAAATTTTTTTAAGCGTGTCTATAAAAGATTCAATAAACGTTTCACAATTGTTACAAATGGTTTTTTTTTTTCAAAAATTCAATATCTTAAATTATATAGATTCTAATATTTTGGATTAAAAATACCAAAATCGGGGATGGGGTGGCAGAGCGAGCCAACACGTGTGCATATCGTAGTAAAGTAAAAAGTAATGCATTATGTAAAAAAACATAGGTAGATACACCACTTTGAAAATATATATTTGCACATTCCTTTCTACCTCCCCTCCCTGTATTGCATGAGCTGTAATACACATCACTGGCCTTTTTAATTCGGTTAGAAATTTCCTGGTCGGCCCTTCCATTCTTGTTTATTGGTGCATCCAGCTGCGTGTAGCCCTCAACCATTTTCAGTACCTGTCCTTAGCAGTTAATTTCAACAACCTCCTCATCCCGTCCGATATGTATTATTTGGCTCTTTCCGACATTAATTGCCAAGCCCTTTCTCACTAGTTCGGCATCCCATTCGATCACCAGCTTGCTGCATATTTTCCTTTGAGTCTGATATGAGAAAGATGTCGTTTGTTTATTTGCAATTAGTGAATCAATTTTGAACAAATAACAATAAGATATGAGCATATGAGTTTTTTTTAATTATTATTTTGCTGAGTGCAACCCACTCCTGAAGTTATCGCGTTTCTCCCGACTCACTCTGTATACATAAATATATACACGTAATATTATTATACTATATACTGTTTAACATAATTCAGGTGAAAAATACCATGACGAAATCAGAAATCCAGGGTAGACAAGCCCGACCTTTCTCTGTGACCGATATTTGGCCCCTGTAATCAACGTCGTTGATTGTTGTGCTGCATTCAAGTCGTTCGTTGCCAAAAGGTAGGAATGGTACGCTTGTCAAATCATCTGAAAGACAAAATATAATAAAGATTATAATAACATTCCTCATAATAATCCAGTATGGCAATCAAACCAAATTAAAAAAAAAAAAAACTGTATTGTTACATTATCAAAAGCTGTGAAAATGGGAAAAAAATAAATCCGAAACGTCAAGATAATAAATAATTATTTAAAAAATATGAAGACCTAGGTACTTTATTTTCTAACTCTTAATTTAACATTCGCATTTTAATAGATAATTTCCAAACTTGTCATTTGAAGAAACGATTGTTTTAAACAAAATTGTATGTAAACAAGTTATTCAGATAGTTATTCACCGTTCTATTGTATTGAATATGACGAACACATAGATCAATATATAATACTCTTTATTTTATTAATTATTAAATTAAAAATTTTTATGTACAATCCATAAATAATTAATTATTAATTTAATGAAAGTATTAAAAGTATCCTTGAATGTGACAGAATGTAATATTTCTCAATAAAGAATTATGTATATATATATATATATATATATATATATATATAATATATATATATATATATATAATTTAAATTTAAATACAAAGCTAGAAAATTTATAAAATAGTCAATATCATTATGTTTAAAATCATGAGGGCAGTGATGAAAAGAGAAGAAAGAATTTTTTTTTTATTTTTGGTTGGAGGAAGGGAATCAGTTTGTATTCAGTTATACCTTAAAATACAACAAATAAAAACCATTTAAAGTGGTCCATCACAAAACTTATACTTACCACACTACTTTTAGAAGATATTTTATTTTTTAAGCTAATAAATCTTAAGAATGTTACTTTAATTGTACATGCAATATAAAATAACCCTAAAGTCCCTCCAAATGAAGTTAAAAGAATGAAATTTTGAATGCGAATATATTAGGTGTTAAATATGTCAATTTTGGGGATCTTGACATTGTTTTCTTGCTCGGGCCATAATGTTATATAGATTAAAATAAAAAATAAAAAAGCAGAAAATACGACCTTTAATGTCAATATGTATTATTATTTTTTTCTTTTTATTACTTTCTTTCTATAGGCCTTGGAAATAATTTCCTATTATGACCTTCAACTTCCTAAAGGATGTTTTCTGTAAAAATGAATTAAAAAATAACTCATTTCGGCTTTAAAAACATCATCACTAGATACTAATGCCTCTTCAATCAACACCCTTACTTTTCGGGTTTGCACCAGTATATCCCACGCATGACCTTAATTTTGTTGTGATTAGCTACTTAATATAGATAATTTCATCTTCACAACCCATAAAGTTTTGTTATGAATGAATGGAATGCTAGATAGTAAATATAAATTAAAATCAATATGACTATGAATGATTAATGCGATACTTTGTGTAAAATGTAATTTTGTAATATTTTTTCTATATTACCTGGTGAGCATCCAAGCGTCCAATGTGCAGTAGATACTGATGCTATTGAATAATACCTCAAAGAGGCGAAATGCTGATTTTTTAAATCGAATAGATAACGTACGCCTTGAGGAGAGTGCATCGATAGTCGTAACACACTACCTCTTAAACTAAAAAAAAAAAAAACATTGTGTGTACGTACATATGTAAAGGAAATAAATTTTCTTTATTAATGAATATCGTGAGCTCCACAGAAGCTTATAACACATGTGAGCATAATTTTAATTATATGTTGATGCCAACCTAATTTCTGATCCAAGATGAGACCTAAAAACTTAACCTGCTTTTGTATTGGGAATTTCAGATTGCTGATGTTTATGAATTCTTGATTTATTTGTTTCCTTTTGGTTTATTATTTCAATAATTAACCATTGTGATCGAACAAAAATTCAAAAACTTAACCCCCTCACAAAATTTGAGGTTTTACATTTCAGAATACGTACAATTCGAAAAACAGTTAACGAATCGGAGGCAGTGAAGACTTTATAAGTAATGATTTTATTCATGACATTTTGACATGATATTACAAATGGCTTTTAACATCCAAACTAACATACTATGGATATATGGGTTGACGACACGAGTTCACTCCAGATCTCCTACAGTGAAGAGTGTGACTTCAGGAATGTAACTGCATCAGTGATTAGTCCAGAGGAGCTGGGGTTTATGTGCCCTAGAATAGCAAGAGGATGAAGGAAAGTCGGAAGAGGACGGCAAAGGAAGTTATCGATAGTTAATATTCTTAAGATGAGGTCTGTGAGGAAATGCCGTTTTGCTGAAATCGTTTATTGTTCCCTAAGTCTTGATAATGGGTATTCTGTCCACTCGGTACATTCTAGATAACTATTTCCAAGCTATCAGAGATAGCTTGACCTGGCTTGTTCTTTTATCCTTGGAGTCGTGAGAAACTGCAATATAATACATGATTCACTAATTGGGATATTTAACAAAATAAAAGTTAAATTAATATCATTATTATTATTATTATTTGTTACGGATTCAGTCCATTCCGTAACGAATAAAAATTTTCGCCGTACGCTGAATTTCCTCTGAAACTAATGGACTGATTTTTTTTCAAATTTGGATTTTAAATCAAAGGTCACCCGAGGATGATCCTCCTTCATCGATATTTCTATCCACCTTTTCCTTTCAAGATGGTGACCGAAAAGCCTGCGTTGCTATAGACTGTAGCGCCTAAACGAATGAACCAATTTCAATGAAACTTCGCTAAAGTCTTCTTCTCGATGCCCTTTAAATTTATGTACACTGACAGACAAAAAATTTCACCCACTTGATTTTTTCATCTAAAAATATTTCTACTTTGGATTAGTCTATTGGTTTTAATGAATAATAGGTAATCTTTTTGTTTGTTTTCAATTAGGAATGTTAATATAGAGGACAATAACCCTTAATCCTTAATTCAATGAAATTGTTCTAGATTCCAATGTTTACTTTCTATGGAATCAAAATGTTTATTCAGTATCATTAGTCCAGTGCCGTTTCTTGCAGCACATTTCTTAGTCTCCGACTTTTAATTTTTTCAATGTTAAGTTTAAAAATGCCTCTTAGTGCTGAGGATGTTGCGCGTGGTGTGGCACTTATTGATGATGGACGTTCCGTTAGATATGCAGCTAATGCCATCGGAGTTCCATATGAAACTTTACGAGACGCCGTCAGGCGTTTTCGGGAAACTGGTTCTTACAATACAAGGCCCGGTTCTGGACGGCCTACGGTAACAGAACCATGGGATGACCGGTTTTTGACTTTGAGAATTTTACGAAACCGGCACCTTACCGTTATTCAAGCGAAGGATAGCCGATTTCGTTGAGGACAGGCAACACATGAGGTTCCAAAATCTCATCTACATAGCTAATGGCCGTCAAAGACCCGGCACGAACAACAACCAATTCTCTGCGGCGCTCCATTGAAATCCCAGCCCACACCATTAAGGAACCACGTTGGAAAGGTTGGCTCTGAGAAAAATTGCAGGCTGCATATCTTTCGTTTCTTCTCCACACCCTTTCACGCCCGTCTGGAGATCGAAGAGCGAATCTTGACTCATCTGTAAAAAGTACAGCACTCCATTCGTCCATAGTCCAATGGCTGTGTTCTCGAGCAAAAGCCAGCTGTGTTACTCTATCAGTTCTGGTCAACTCTGGTCCTCTTACTGGACGAACAGCCATTAATCCATACTCATTTAATCTTCTCCGAGTGGTACGTTCAGAAATTTGCACACCTTGAACTTCTTCGAGCTGATGAATCGCTTGAACAACGGTAAGGTGCCGGTTTCGTAAAATTCTCAAAGTCAAAAACCGGTTATCCCGTGGTTCTGTTACCCTAGAACTCCGATGGCATTAGCTTCATATTTAATGGAACCTCCATCATCAATTAGTGCCACACCACGCGCAACATCCTCAGCACTAAGAGGCATTTTTAAACTTAATATTGAAAAAATTAAAAGCCGGAGACTAAGAAATGTGCTGCAAGAAACGGCACTGAACTAATGATACTGAATAAACATTTTGATTCCATAGAAAGTAAACATCTAGGAAAGTAGGAATCTAGAATCATTTCATTGAATTAAAGATTAAGGGTTATTGTCCTCTATATTAACATTCCTAATTGAAAACAAACAAAAAGATTACCTATTTATTCATTGAAAACAATAGACCAATCCAAAGCAGAAATATTTTTTGATGAAAACATGAAAAAATCAAGAGGGTGGAATTTTTCGCCTGTCAGTGTATATAACATAGTTCAACGAAAAGAAGCTGGAAAAAAAGTTACGAGGGATGGTAAAATTAGATTCTGAATAACTCAAAAAGTATACACTTTTTTTTGTAGATATTGTACGGTTATTTAAAAGTTTGCGGAATTTCCTTTAAAAAAATCGTTGATTTCGGACAATTAGGAGCACAGATATGGCCTCTAAATGTTTTTTTAATGTTCTACTGCAGAGGTTATATCCTTTGTTTTGGTTTTTGATTTTTAAATATGTTACTGAAGTAATGCTGATTTTTTTAGTATATTACTAATAATTAAAAAAAAAATATTTAGTCCAATTATTGGAATCACCTTTTATTTCTTTTTCTTTGTCACTAGGAAGGTAATGTTACTTTAGACGTATAGTTGTTTGGAAATAATAACCATTGTGAAATAATTTGCAGCGTTTTCTATTAAAAATACATCCTCCCGATTTTTCAGTTGGTATAGATAAGCATTCTAAGGATGCCCAGCTAAATATATTGTCTATTATTGGAATTAGGGATTGGAAACAATCGTTATCTATAGTATATAAATATTATAATCAGCGTATTGGATTAGGTCACGGGTATCTGTTACATTTTTATTTATATCGGCTGCGTAGACGACGTATAGAAGACAACGTAAAATTCCTCCCTATGGCAGACCTATTCGTGGACGTGTTCAATAAATAATAATGTAAAAATGCAGTAACACACGCATGCCTCCCCGCTATGAACAAACTCTCTGCCTATCGGCTCCCATGCACATGATGGTGGATGATTCCCAGGGAGTCGAGGATTACATTCTCTGCTAACTTTGCCATGTCCTTTATGTCGACACCAAGGCCCTCCATGAAGCTCCTTGTTGAGTTAGGTATCGTTCCGCGAACACCGAACCAAAGGCATCTCACGTGGAACTCTCTCAGCCCGAAACTCTTCACTAAGGAAAGGGACGCATTTCTCATACGTCTGTTTTTTTCTCCTTTTCCACTTTGCCTGCCTGATCGAAGTCATTGGTCTCATATCTGACGGTTGGATCCAAAATCATCGCCGACTTTCCCTTCTAAGGGAATGCTACAATGTCGGCATACCGGGTGGATCCATCCGTATCTATGCAATACACTTCCTCGAAACAGGCGTAATCTCTCTCTTTAAGGAGCCTCATCAGTTCATGTTTGACTCTGTGGTGACGGCGCGTTATAAAGAGGGAGTTGTTGGGACATTTTCCAAGCACATGTGCTGGTGTTTCTGGCTCTCTCTCGCATTTGCGACAGAGGGACCCAACTTCTCTTACCTGTCCGCTGACACCTGGGACGACTCCACGGAGTGCATTATTAATATTTAGTTTCAGAGCATTTGAGCATTCAGACCCAGAAAGTATTTGCTTATCGTACATGTATTTATTGGTTTTCGAGGTATCTTTAAAATGGCGAAATCCAATGCCCTGCCACCAGCGAAAAAAAAAATCGATTGGAAAATGGCATCGGGCACATTGGACAGTAGCTGAGCAATGGATAAAAGTTGTAGAGGATCCTCCCATTGGCATTGGATTAATCCTAATCCTCGATACCTCCTAGGAGTGTATAACATCGCCGTGAAAGTAATTCATAGAATTATGATCGTTCAGGTAATGATTGGACTCTGTCCTTAAGTCTAACCATAGCTTTAGATCAGTACTGCTAATATTTACATTTTCTGTTACTTTCAAAGTATTTAAAATCAAAAATATAATATGAGAAGGAGTTAGTCGAGGGTGCGGTCAAATAAATAATAAATTAAAATATATTAATTATTTTAATTTTTGCCGACGTTTCGACCCACTTTGCAGGTCGTCTTCAGGGCTACAAAAGATACAAAACATGTTGAATATAAAAAATAAATATAAGTATATATAAAATAAGAAGAAGTTGTCAGATACAGAAATAAAAGATGGTATCAGAGATATAGTGGGTGACAATGTAGTTAAATATTAAGAATTATATATGTAGAAGATACAAATAGATGGAAATACATACATAATTATTAATTTTTAACTACATTGTCACCCACTATATCTCTGATACCATCTTTTATTTCTGTATCTGACAACTTCTTCTTATTTTATATATACTTATATTTATTTTTTATTTTCAACATGTTTTGTATCTTTTGTAGCCCTAAAGACGACCTGCAAGGTGGGTCGAAACGTCGGCAAAAATTGAAATAATTAATATATTTTAATTTATTATTTATTTGACCGCACCCTCGACTAACTCCTTCTCATATTATATCAACGGTCAACCATCTCTACATCATCAAAAATATAATATCTGAAATCGAATCAACGTTTAAGATTATTCTCTCATTTAACGAAATTTTATCTTAGGTTTTACGGGGATTGTTTGTTATTGGGTCACTTATAATCGTAGGGTGAGAAGTAATATTTTTATATTCTATTAAAGTACTATTAAAGTATGTCTTCACTGGGTCGTGATGGAATAGGCGAAGATATCCTAGCCCTTTTAGGGGGGACTCGGTTAGCCTGCTTTAAATCTGGAAACGAATTATTTATTTCAAAATTTAGTATTATCATTATTATTTAAAGCTGATTTAAACGATTTTCCCATGATCAACTCCTTTGGTTCGACAAAGTTTATATTCTCATTGGCCATTAGATTTCTTATTGAGAGCTGCTTGATAAATTCTAGACATTGCTCATAACAAATCGATGAGTGATTTTGATCACAATGTACCTATTTAATTAAATTTTCAGGAGGGCAGTCCTCCACTTTATGAAATTTATCACACTTACTGCAACGTAAAGAATTCTTACAATTTTTCCCAACGTGATCCCAGCGGAGACAATTATAACATTGAATTGCACGTGGAACGAAAGGATCTATTCTATCGTTCATATGACTTTATGAATATATAAAAAATTTGGGAGTTCTTGACCTCTGACAGTTACCACTGCTGATGCAAAAACTTGTATACTCTTTTATTTCTTTTCGCATTAATCTTTGTACAGATACTATAAGATACTTATTCGACTGATATATCTTTAAATACGCCTCTCATGATACCTTTTTTTTCCACAATAAATTTAGAGGCACAAGCTTTCAAATTCTCAGTTTTATTATAATTAATTTCCGAAATTAATAAATTTGCGTTACCTTTATTCCTTGGTTCAATTTTTATCCGGTTTCTGCCTATTGATTTGACATTAATAATAGATTTGTTGAATTGGGGAAAATTTTTGAAGAGTTTGCTTCCAAAACTTATTAGATGAAGTTTTCCAATATTACGCCCCACCAGAACATATTCAACAAATACATAAAACGGACCTGAATCGAAGTTATTGTAGTTCAGCGTAATAAATTCTTTAACTTGCGAAACTTCCGACGAGCCGGTATCTTTCGACACAATATCTCTCATTTCTACAAGATTATTCTCCCCAGATTTATCTGGAGATACATATTGAGGATCCTCATCCTCTGGCATGTTTTTAATTTATGTTAAGAATATATATAAAACAACAATATAAATAAAAAACAACAATCGTATGTATTCCTACAAACCATGCCAAAGACGGCGACAGCTACACAAATCGTGATGTGAACTCTGTGACAGCTGAAACAGGACTGTTACATATATTCAAGTCCATATATTTACCTACCCTTATTCATAGAAGTAAGAGATGGGTCAAGCTGAGCAGGCACTGGAGTAGAGTTACTGCTGCAGAACTGAAGTATCTCCGGAGAAAAGCAGGCAAAGCAAGGAGGGGCAGAGTTTAGAATAAAAGGATACAGTGAGACCTAGGAGTGCCAGTTTTGAGGGAAACAGTTGAAAAGATACAGCTGCGATGGTTTGGTCAGGCAGAATGGATGAGGACCGTGATCCAAAGAAATTTATTGAAGCCAGGCCTGTCGGACGCAGTCTTCGAGGAAGATCTTGATTGCTATGTATAGATCATACCTCCAGGATTGGTGAAAAGAAGGGGAAGTACATGAATTCAATGAAAGCGCTGGCTCGGGATTAGGGAGCTTGGCAGTCCAGGATCGGGGCACCTCCAAGCTGAGAAGTACTAAGGAGGATGATAAAGAAGAAGGGCCTTCTGATGATATAGGCAAGTTATGGATAGAAATCAGGGATAATATTAAAGCGGTAATAACATAAATATATATATATATATATAAGTTAGCTGAGTATAAGCCATAAACAATAATAGGAACTGTGTTACTAATAAGATTAACAAAGCATTGTAAATGAAAACAAACCGTATTTATATATATTGGATAAAGTAGATAATAAAGTTAGTTGCTCACGAACCTGTGTACTGTTACTATGCCCTAAAACCCTTTTTTTTCGATCAGTCTTTCAGTCTAATCGTAAGTTATATATATCATTGAGTTCTAATAGATTTATATTGTATAAAGAATTGAGTCTTGATCTTGAAAATTTTGAAATTCGTGGATTGCTGTTGTAATATATATATATATATATATCACAACAGCAATCCACGAATTTCAAAATTTTCAAGATCAAGACTCAATTCTTTATACAATATAAATCTATTAGAACTCAATGCCGCTAATTTACACTTCTCCCAATGTAGCTGAGTGATTGCAGACCGTACTGTTGCCAGCTGGTCTTTCCATATACCAATTTTTAAACCAAAAGGTATTACGTTTAACACTTCAATGGCTATAACTCTGGAGAGACGACTTTCAGGCAAGCACAGCAACTTGAGACAATACTTAAAATGCAACTGCAAAATGAATACCTAAAGTGGATTCGTGGTTGTTTCTAAATAAATCATATTATTTGGTGTCATTGGAGGTAACGAAAGCAATCTCTTAATGAAAATTCTCTGAAACTTTAACCAGTATGTTAAATCACTGAAAACCCCAGACTTGAGCCGCATAGCTTACTATGGAGCGCAATATCGCATCAAATATTTGTTTTTTGGCGGATAGTGGGATCAGATCTTGAGCAATGAAACTTGACCAATTCCTAAATATGGCTCATTTTAACAGCCGATGCACGATCTCTCAAACGGTAAGTCAATGAAAGACTGGAGCTTAGCGTGAGACCCAAATATTTATAAGTATTCACTACTTCTATTGGTAAACCCTTAAATTGCTGTTTATCTATATCAGCTTCTATCAAAACCATCATTTTGATTTAGAAAGGTTTACTGTGACATTCCAATTATCACAATAGACTGCCAGAAGGTTATATTTCTTTTCAGTGAAACCCTATCTATCTTCAGCACAATATATCTTTAGCACAATGTCTTCAGCATAGCAGCACAATGTCATCAGCATACATTATACATCAGCATGTTGATACGGGTGCTGCCTATACGAACTCCTCCTTCAAGCATAAGAGGATGATCATCTAAATACAAAGAAAAGAGGATTGTACTATGTGATCAACCCTGGCGAACGCGATTATTCAAAGGGAAAATCTCCAAATATTCCTCTGCTCCACGAACCGCCGATTCTGATTGTGAATAAATATATTTTAAAACATTAATGAATTTAGTTGAGACCCCCAAATTGTATAATTTCAAAATTAAAGAGTTTTTAGAGATAGTATCAAACGCTGCTTTGAGATCTACAAAAAATAGAAAGATTTGTTGTTCTTTTTTAGGGCTCTATTTTTTATAATATTTAGCAAAACAAATAAATTGTCAATTGGTGAGTACCCACTTCTAAAAGCTATTTGGTATTCAATGAGTTCATTCTCCGTGACGAAAGTTTCCAAACGTCGCCAAAGAATACCAGTAAAAATATTCGCAGACGCATTCAAACATGATATACCTCTATAATTATGAACATCATTGAGGCCGCCACATTTAAAAAGAGGCAATAATATGGATTTGCCAAAGGAAGCCGGAGCTTCGCCAGTCTCATGAATTTGATTATAAAGAGAAAGAAGTTTATCCAAAAATACAACGAATGCATGTTTGTAAAACTCGTATGATATTCTATTAATGCCTTGTTATTCTTTAAATTACTAATCACTACTTGCAATTCACTTAAAGTAAAAGGAAGGTCTGGAGAAGTCTAATCAACATATGGTTCAGCATATAACACAACTCCACCATTACCAGGAGCTTAATTGCAAGTTTTGAAAATGGGAAACTAATTTGTAGAGATCGATATTAACAAAAGCAAAATTTCTTCGCATAAAATGATTAGTCAAGTGCCGAAATTCCTTACAATCGTTTACATTTTTAACTCTTTCGATTACGATAT
The DNA here is from genome assembly GCA_928085145.1 of Nezara viridula. Classification (NCBI taxonomy): domain Eukaryota; kingdom Metazoa; phylum Arthropoda; class Insecta; order Hemiptera; family Pentatomidae; genus Nezara; species Nezara viridula. The sequence goes on along the minus strand of OV725078.1, from coordinate 121,239,743 downwards.
TAAGATGCCCCTTTTCCTTTTTAAAACATAAATCCCTGTTCGCTTCCTCACAATTATACTTGATGATATTGGATCTAATTCGACGAAAAATATTCAACAAGGCAAATGACGTATTTCTTGCGCAGAGGCACTATTCATCAAACCACATATTTTTCTAATGTATGGAGATATATGTTTCTAATGTATGGAGAATATTTATAATAGAAAAGAGAAGAGCTTCTAATACAATCAATTTATATGTCTAAAACTCGTTCAGGGTCAGGAAGAAAGTATGAAATTTCTTCAATCACTAATTTCAAATGAATTTTTATAAATATCTGAATATTTATCCATCTAAACTAACTGTGGCAAAAGGGGTAAGACATTACATGTTGGAGTGTCTATAAATCACAAACAAGAAAATGGTAAATGATACGAAAATGGTTTTGCTAAAATCCTGAAATCAACAATGCATGAAATATAATCAATTGTAAAACAAATAAAATCAATTACAGATTTACCCATACTACTACTGAAGGTTAATTCACCTTCAATATCATTAAATCTACAATTTAAAATGATAAAATCATGGTCATCACACAGTTTTAATATTTTGGATCCTCTGCCATTAATGACCCTACCTCTAGATTTCCTGGACAGGTTACAATTAGGACAATCCAAAATTAAATCAGAGAGTAGACACTGATAATCTACAATCCTATTAATAAAGTTCCTAGCTAAAACAAAATTTAATGTGGGAATTTTTTACAAGAAAGTTTGCCAAACTAGAAAAATCTGAGTCCCATGAATCTCCACGTAAATATATGGGCAGAATATATAATTCAATTAGATTTTTAACATAAATCACTTTAACGTCATCAATATACAAAAATTGAACCTGGCGTTGTGGTAAATTAGATCTAATTGCATACGTGCATTGTAACCTCCCTTCATAACAAGGCCAAAACGAGCCTGCCTCGTGGCAGAAATATAGCACAAACAATATATATCAAAAAATTTACTGTAGAAATTAAATTGTATTATAAAATTATAAAAGTTTCGAACAATATAAAAATATCATATTTCTTGAGAAATTGTAAAAAAAAAAAAGCACAAGTCAAATCGTTTAATTGAGATTTTAAACCTGCTACATTGTATACAATAAGAGAAATTGTTGTAACGGAAGAAGAGAATTTTCTACCGGCAGACTGGTCTATTTCATTCTTTACGGGATGAAACTGATGTTGTAGCAATATTTTCAGATACAATTACATTTGAGGAAGAATAATCTTTTGGTGGAGTATTAGTGCGAACAGCAATTATAAAATTAGACAGATTAGAGCCTGCCAGATCGTTCAACACCTTCACACCGTATTCGCCCCCATACTTTAAACCAAAATCTTTATACCAATTAAATCTTTTGTTCAAAATAATGAGACGATGAGAACGGGCAATAACGTTAATTTTATTATTTAAGTGTCCGATTTTCTCTCTAAGTGACAGGAGTTTACTTCTTCCCGTCTTAGACCTTTCACCAAAATCCTGGTGTATCATAAACTCCGTTCTTCGCAGCCGTTTCATTATTAATAATTAATATTTATATGTTATAACCGAGACCATAATTGGTCTATTATGGGCCTTTGCTCGTCCTAGAAGGAAAATATACAAACATTCTTGCACAACCTATGCAGGCAAATATCTGGGAGTTAGGTTGGATACAAAAATGATCTGGAACAGACAAATTGAAGAGATGGTGGATAAGGAGGAAAACAGGCTAAAGCTTCTGAAACGCATCGGAGGAAAGACATGGGGGGCCATCCAGGATATAATGTGCCTTGCATATAAAACCTAACGACGTACGACCAGTCCTGGAATACGGATCTGAGGTCATCTGTACTGCGGCAGATGTATCCCCGAAAAGTTGGACGGCCAGCCGAACAAAGCTCTGCGTTTGATTTTGGGTGCACCGCGCTCAACCCCTGTAGTAGCTATGGAACTGCAGATCACAGCAGAACCCCTCTCGAAACGGCGTGAGCGAGCTGCAATGTGCCTTCAAGAGCGAATAAAAAGAATATACCCAGAGTTTTGGAAAAATTACAAAATGCCCACCCAACGGCACATGCCACAAAAATCCGTCATGCTGAAGGCGATGGCACTACTTGAAGAAAGACGGCTTGACTACCATTTATACCATTTATACATCCACAGTAACCAATTCACAATCACGCATGCAATGCAGAACTGCAACTCCTTCATAAGGTGGATAAGAAAGAAAAACCTGAAAACGAGCTAAAAGCATTAGCACTAGAGACTAGAGCTCAAAAGTACCCTCCTCAAGATTAGCTCCATATCTATACCGATGGATCATCTGAATCAGCAGGTAAAAATGCTGGAGCTAGGGTTTACTCAAGGGAATTCCAAATCAGCGGTGTGGTGGGTAAAGATGGAACAAATTGTCCGTTTTCTTCATCGACTCTCAAGCAGTCATCCTCGGAGCTGCAAACACGAATGAATGTCTATCGAGTGCTATATTGGAATGTAAATCTCTCCTCTCTAACCTGACACTCCGAAGCACCAATGTGGTCCTACAGTGGATCTCCAGCCATTGTGGAATTCCGGGAAACGTTGAGCCTGATAGTCTTGCCAAGCGAGGAACAGATTTGCCTCAGCCAATACATCCAAAACCTGACGATTAAACACGGCGAATGGTAAAGATGGTAGTAGAAGAAGAAATTAGAAAAGTACACTTGGAAAAAGTGGAAGGGAAACGTTATGAATGTTTGAAAGATAATCCGATTCGAGCTGAACTGCCGAGAAGAGAGGCAGTTGCCTGCTTCCGCTTGGCCACTGGTCACGACTATCTGCAGAATCATCTCTACATGGCGTAGCTGAGGATCCTAGTTGTAAATTGTGTCATCAAGGAACAATGGATGCAGACCATCTAGACACATGTCCTGCCTTGACGGACATAATAGATTTAATATTTTTAAATATATATATAAAAAAATCTAAATTATAATGAGCAGCAAGATGTCGGATGGCGAAATGACCAACGACTGGCATAAGAAAAAAAAAAAAAAAAAACGTTCTTGCTCTAATTGGACTTGTAAAACCTCACTGCAAAAATTGGAAATAATTTTACAAAAAAATATTATCTTGTGAATTATAAGTCAATCCTTTAAATATTAGGTTGTTTCAGCGGTTTTTATTATCTAACTCGTCAACAAAATTTTGAGTCCTAATATTAGCCTTCTTAATAGCGGGTCTTTCATCAGCCTTTACTGGTCCTTAATACCAGTAATGCGGTTAAGTGCCAGGCGCTGGGATCTCCTAGAGTCCTGCCTTTATTTCCACGAGAAGGGGGAAAGACTTGGCTCGGAATTCTTCTGAGTGAATGGATTCTGTAAATATTGTGTAGTATGCATGTGTTTTAGTTGTTATTTTGATTAGTTTATTTCTTTTGCTTATATACATTTACTTTTATTATTATTAGTTTCTGTATTATTTATTTTTATTTATTGTAAATAGAGTGTTAATGTGCTCTCTGAACACTATTATAAATGTCCTTAGTTGTGACAGATTGCAATATTTCTGAATAAAAAAAAAAAATCGGAGTAACTCAAATTTCAATTACACAATTTCAACTTCAATTTTCTTTTTTAATAAATTAATTTCATTATGAATGTTAAGAATATCTTCTTTGGTGGTCAGATGTGAAAGCTTGGAATCAAATAATTGATACATACATTCCATTAACTGATTTGTCTTTAATTGACAATTGTCTTGGGGGTTTCTACAGGATTTTTTTATTATTAGGATTGACACAGGACTCAGAGGAATTTCTGCTTCTTCTCAAACAGAATGTATTTGTTGACTGTTCTAATTTAGGAGGCATGCAGCAATTAGAAGAAGTAAATAAAATATATTCTCTGAACTCCTGCGTAGCCAAAATGAAATAAAAGACGAAGTTGAATAATTACTTCTATTATTTCTCGCATGAAGTTTTTTTTTTTTATTTCTTAAAGACATTTACAACTGTATTAAATAAATAAATCTAGTAAATTAGAACATAATGTATATAATGACATGAAAAACACTTGCTGAGTAACTACCCAATGGTAGCGCTCTAATGAAATGTTTACATTAGGAGATCACGTGACCATCTTCTTTTCAGACGCCTCGGAGGGTTATCAGGAATTGAAGAGGAAGCAAGGTTAAAAACGAGAGGGTTGGGATGATTCTGAAGTTTATTATGGAAGGATGGGTATCTGGGTTGGGCCAGATCTGAAACAAAAGGAACATTAAGGTCATTATGGATGGTTTTATTTGTAACAAAGTAGGAAGCATTGAGGATTTTACGAAGGATTTTGGATTGTAAGGATTGGATACGAGAGGAATTCGATGGTTTAGTGGAGCCCCATAGCACAACTCCGTAAGTCCAAATAGGCCTTATTATAGTCAAGTATATGAGTCTTTTGTAATTAATTGGAAGATTAGAGTGTTTGTCTAGTAAGTGCTGAAGTAATCGGAAACGTCGAGCGGTTTCTTGTCGTTTCAGTCTAGTATGAGGATTCCAAGTTAGTCGTTTGTCCAGGTGGAGTCCTAGGTATCGGATTTGCTCAACAGGGATAAGTGGAGTATTGTTAAAGGAAACTGTAGGACAGGAAGTTGTAGGTTTACGACGAAGGGTAGAGGTAATTTGGTGGGATTTACTGGAGTTTATTTTAATTCTCCAGTTTTGACACCATTTTTCTAGATTTATGATGTGTGATTGAAGCATTTGGGATGCAATTGCTGGGTCATTATTTACTGATAGGATACACGTGTCATCGGCATATGTGTTGATAACAGTGTTGGGATAGGTAGGGATGTCAGCTGTATAAACTGTATAGAGGATAGGTCCTAGGAAACTACCTTGAGGAACACCAGCGGACTGGTCGCGTGAAGTTGATTTAAATAAATATGATTGTTTGTATTAATAATAAAGTTACTGATACCTTGTCTACTGTGTACACGCAGTAATATCTAAATGACCTGTGATCCCATACTCCAACTTTTCATAACACCACAGCACTGATATCCTCGATTATCTTATAACACTAATTATAAAGAATTGGCTCGACATATTTTCTTAAAAATTCGTATAATGAAGCAAATATTGTTATCGAGCACGTATGCCGATTTTCACAAACAATTAACGCTTTTAACCATTTAAATGTAATGCAGTTTTAACAAACTGTACCACAACTGTCGTCTGACTTCTCATAATCATTCCCTCAATTATAGAATACTAGATTATCAAGCAGCGGGCACCTTTCTTTCAATCACAAGGGAAGCCTACGGATGTGGAGCCACCGATTTCAATGGCACATGCCACTGACTTTTTTTGGTAATACTATGTCGAATAATATTTGAACCATGTCCGATGATTCTTGCGAATGCGCCCTAGGAGCCGAGAAATATTTTTTTATAAAATTGTTTTATTTTTGATATTACTGTCTCATGACTTTACTCTGCATTGATTTCTAAGTTATTATTTACCATTCTTTTTTTCTTTTTTGTCTTTTTTTTTTATTAATGCTTTATTGAATATATATATAAATTATGAATTTCACAAAATATACTACAGAATATTTATACGGATTATTCATCTGCCGGAAATTATATGTTTTACTGGCACAGTACAAATAAAGACTTTATTATAATTACATATACATGAATAACTGATAAATACTAAAACAACAAATACAAATATAAAATAATAAATATTTTGAATAATTTATATTTCAGAAATAATAATAAATGAGGGAAATCATAAACAATAACATGAATAAAACTGACCACAAATAAATTAGACTGGTCATTGCCTATGCTGCATGTAGCAAATTAAAAGGGTGGATCCACGCATGTCGAGCAAAACTAACAATTTTACGACATTAGTTCGCAGAGGCGGCGTTCAGAAGAAAAATTAAGATGTCATTTCGAACCGGGCTAGTTCCACGAAATTAGATACGAATTTGACTAATTATTGAACATTCAGCCAAAAAATTGGAACAGGTCCTCCTTTACTGGTAGGTTACAGAGTGGACATGGTTTGTAATCCAAATAAAGGAGTTCACACCAAAGCTTAAACATCCAGCTCAACTCACGCCCACTCAAATCCCAAGAGCCCATCCACGAATTTCAAAATTTTAAGATCTTGACTGATTTAACTGATGATGCATAGACTTCCAAGTTATTATATATCATTCTACTTGAAATCTATTTCTAGTATTGTAATGTAAAGCAGTCAATGAAAGTAACGGACATATAAGTTTATAACTTTGGTTAACATATATTTAAATCAATAGAGGTAATATTATAGAGTTATATTATGATTAAAGACGACGTATCTTAATCTGCTTATTTAATGATTGGCAATTATTAAAATTACCTTAACGAAAAGAATGTCCAAGTATAAAGACCGATGTCACCCACAGTTTTTTCTTCTTGCAATATTTCTTCTACTGATTCCTGTCCTGCCATAGTAAAGTTTTTATATGTGCGCTGAATAACTCGAGAGTGAGACCTTCCATTCAAAGAAATCTTTAAAAAAAAATCCGCATAATTTACAATTTATGAATTCAAATGTTTAATTTGTTATTACAAAGCATAAATACAATTCATCAATAAATTTTGAAATAGTTTCAGTTATACTTACAGTATTGTTTTAAAAATACTGAAATAAACTAGATATTGTAATAATCTACTGACCAAGACCTCTGCAAGAGAGCAATTAATTGGTGCCACTCTCATTAACAAAAAAGAAGTGAGTGTAGACTTTAGTGCAAATTGCAATATCCTGACCGGACCATCCCGGAAAAATGGATAAAATCTTGCATAAACTTCTTCAGTAGTAATTTGCTCTTCACATCCTAAAAATAAATATAATTTAAAATATGCAGTATGATCACATAAAAAAATTATTCATAGAAAAAAAATATCAATATGAAATATGCATCAGGAAATTGTGAGTCATATAAATATGTCTTAAATTAGTCATCCTCATGGTTCAAAAATGCTTTTTTTTTTCCCTTAACCTAGTAATGAATACATCCTCTCTACCGAACCCTATCAAAACCCAAATATACAAGATGGTAGCGCAGGTACTGCAAGTTAGTAGCGCAGTACATGCCTATACAAAGCATGTTTTTGCAGACTGAACCACAGTGTATCCACCACGGAATTACCACAAACTAAATTTTACCCGCTGTCCCAATGTTACCCAGCTAGTCCTAAAGTTATCCTCCCAGTCCCAAAGTTACCCTCCCAGTCCCAAAGTTACCCCATCTTACGGTGCTAATGTAATCCTTTCACCAACAATTCGTTCGTTCCTTCGAATATATCTGTTAGATGAAAGCTTACTACCTTTTAGAAATTCGTTCGTTATCCATTTCTTCAGCAATTAGTTTGATTGTATATATACTAACACAGAATGTTCAGGATGAAATCAAAACTCAAACATGGCAAAAAATATAACAGTTAAATAAACTTCCTTGAAATTTAAGATACAACTATATCTATAATTCTACTAGAAAGTGAGCAAATTTAGACTAATTCCCTTGCATCAAGACGGGTAAGGAAATTATTGAGGGGACCTAAACCACTGTGGATGTAAAAATCAAGAATATTAGGATTACGGTTAGGATCAGTGGGCCAGTAGATAGATGAGTTGGGAGGAAGGAGGCTCCCATTGGCAGCGTTCAGTCCCAAACCTCGATACCTCCTCGGTACATACAACATCGCCGTTGATGTACTAGCGGGGAGTCCGATAATGGTCATGATACTCCTGCGAATATTTTTATCAATTCCTTCCAATATCGCAGGACGTATCTTTGTGAGGGGCGTCATCTAGAGAGGGTAGATAAGTCCAGGGAACACGTATTGGTTGACAACGTTGATATATTGCTCTGGTTTAAGAAGGCAAGAGCTTAACTATTTATCCAAATAGTTGCTTGATTTGGTCACCATTTCCTCATTCTATACCAGCTCTCCCGAATACGTACATTCCTGTTTTAAGTTCCTGCGTTATTCCTGGCATCTTTTATAATCAAGTCGATGATTCTTGCTCTCACATGTGCTCCCGGTAGGCCCCTAATGAAGCCTCGATGAAGGAATCTGTTTTCTCAGTTGTTGGTCCAGAACGTTCTCAATGATTCGGCGCACAATAGAATAAATGGTATTGATCTCCATGTAGATATGCTATTGGCATTTCCTTACACCTTATAGACCAGGATTGTGCGCCTTTGACGTAGAGGCTCAGGTTCATAAGCCACATTCAGCATATTCTCCGCAATAGTCTTGATGATATTATATACCTCGAAGTACTTTATCGTGCGGATCAAATATAAGTAAGGAATAGAATGACTTTCCGAGGAAGCAGTTTTAGGATATGGGATTTAATTAGGACATGTCCAGAATCTTTTGGGGAAGGTAATCTTTGAATGATATTGAATATTTCTGATGGGTAAAAGGCTTTAGGTAAAAGAGACATTTGGAATGGCATATCCAGTTCTGCTTCAATACATTCAAGGTGATTTGTGTTAATAATATCGGGATGTGGATTAAAGATTTTGAAGAAGTAGTAAGCAAATATTTGGAATTTTTCTTCAGATTTGTACCAGGTTAAAAAAAAAGATAAATAAAGAATTTTGTGATCATACACACACTAAATATCATCTGTTCTGATGCAGCATCATCTTAACCTGTATTAAGTGAATAATCACAGAAATTCCTCTGAAAAGTAGGTCGATTCTGGGACAAGGACAAGGATGACAGAAATGTCATCCTCACAAGTTCACGCGTCGACATAAGAGAGTACGCCAGAAGAAATTGTACTATATTTATATTTATATTATATACATTATAATATGTAATATATATATATATATATATGTATATATATATATATATATATATATACAAACGCACATTCATATTAGGGGGGGAGCAAGTCTAGATAAAGGAAAATCTAGATAAATGATTTAAAACTCTATAATACTATACTAACATACGTAGTTTATTTATATTACAATTCATAGTTTGATACTTTATGGTGGCCCAGCTTTCTTCAGCAGCTGCAAAAATATGATGTCCCCAGCAACCTATTGAAGATCAGAGGCAGCAATAACGAGATAGAAACTTCCGTAGAAACGGATGTCTTCAAGGATCAGTGCTTGGTCCTTCTCTATCCAAGCTGGTTTTTGATGAGTTGCTGGGAGTGCTTGAAAATAAGTGGTCCCCTGCCACTGCCTACGTTGACGACCTAGCTGCTGTGGTGGCATCCAATAGCAGGATGAGAATCAAAGCAGCGGCAGAGCGATGCGCCAACTTTGTAGCAAGGTGGTGTGAGGGAAAGAAGATGAGGATGGCAGCTGGGAAGAAGCAAGCTATCCATCTGAAGGGCACGACTGATAGGGCATACCCTATCCACATGGATACACGGGGTCAAAGAATACGTCTAAGTGAGGTGGTTACCTATCTTGGTGCAAGGTTCGGGGAAGGCCTAAATATAACACCTCACTTGGACCTCACTCGTGTCGGGGGTGCATTCTGGAGCTTCTGGATACTATCGAGCTCGTGGTAACGACCTTTCTTCGTTTGTTGAGTAAGAAGAACTTCCCGCGGTTTAAGAAATTCATTTATAGCTGGAAGGTGGCAGTGCCTCTAGCCAACTTCCACCTTGGAGCCAGGAGAAGAGGACCAGCGTTGAGAAGACCGCCGGAAGACGGCATTCTTCATTGACAATAGTTCACCGATGAAAAAGTGTTTATGGTGAAAAGTCTTGAAATGAAATGAAAATATGTTTTATAATCCTGGGTCTGTTGTCTCTTTACAACAAATTATAGATACAGAAAATATCTTACTGTTCAAATGTGTACACTGTTTTACTTGCAGTAGTAGGTTGTTATAAAGTCATGCATAACATCTCACTACTGCAAACGCCCGTATAATCTAATAGGCAAGGGAGGATGGCGAACAAATAAATATTACAATTCATAAATATTTATATATGAAACACGTTATATACACAGAACAACAACTATTTAAAATTATTTGTCTTGAATTTTCGGCAAACCTTTTATATTATCGAATATTTGATGGTTGACGTTGGTATATTATTGAGTAAGAAAATGGTCCGGAGTGGCAGTCTTACTTTTATCTTATCATATGTTTTATTTTCTTTCAAATTATTTGGAGAAGCGCAACGGCCCCCCTGCTCTCCCCTACGTAGACCCATGTATATATAATTCATTATAGTTACCTCCATCGGGCAATGTAATTCTCATCAAGGTCTCTGAGCCTAAGACACTGACATACTGAAGCCTATTCATATAAAGACCACGTATGGTATCAGCTAGGTTTGGTTCCCTGAACTTGTAAAGGACGGTGCTCTCTTCGTCATGGGTAATGTTTACATTAAGTCCACCATCATCCCATTGTAGAGTAAGGTGTGTCCATCTCATTCCCGACAACAAACCAGGAACTGGAATAAGTATGGAATCCTAAAAGAAAAACATAAAAATTAATCAATATAATAATCCTTTCTCCCTATGTCTCATTTTTCCCATCCTTCATGAAGGAGTATTTTGTAAAGAAAAAAGAAAATTTTATTCTGGAATATTTAGTCGGATAGTTCAAGTGCAGGCGTTCCTATATGCAGAGACGATATCGTGCTGGTGCCGACTCTCAAGAAACAGGCCATTATAGAATGGCAGAAAAAACTCGATCGTAAAGGAACGTGTATCAACAGCCGCAAGAGTAAGGTCATGATTGTAGCAAGAGATAAGGGAGATGTGAGAAATATAAGAATGACATGAAATGGAGAAGAGCTGGAGAATGAAGACTACTACTCGTACTTTGAAACAATTTTAACAAATTTCGGAAAGTATAACAAAAAGTTTCCAAGAGGATAAAGAAAGCAAACAGTATATATTACCAGATTTGCAACACAATCGTTGGAAAGAGAAAGGTAGGAAGAAATGTCAAACTCCACATCTATAAAGCAGTATATCTCCCTACATTATGTTATGGCAGCGAAAGCTGGGTAAGCCAAGACTTCAGCAGGATTACTGCTGCTGAAATGATTTTTTTTTTTTACTAAACAAACAAATAAAATTATAGATAAATAAATATCAGTATGATTACATATATGAATTAATAAGCAACATAAATAATATAACTGTAGCAGTAAAATGAGACTGAAATTACTAAAATACAAACATTTTCTTTAAAAAAAGAAATTCTTACATATATTTAGAAGATTAATTGCTGAGAAGATGGAAAAATGATCGGTGAACTTAAAGATGAGATTTTGCATATGGGAGTGGATAAGGAATTCCAAAACATCGTAGCACGCATTATAAAGGATTTTTTTAAGGAAACAGTCATGAAAAGGAATATACAGTATTGTGGGATGGGATATCGTGTTTAAAGATTGTACAGAGGAACAAAGAGTAATCAACTCGAGAATGTAAGTAGGTTTTTTGGTTGTGAATGTTTGGAAAACGAATACGATACACCAAGGAAATATAAAATAATCTACTTCAGATAACTAGATACAGCTACATCAACTCGGCATACCAACAAGAGACTTGGAAGCGCCTGAGGTCTCAGTCAGTGGTCATTGCCGGCCTTAGACACTTGGTAGGGCCCGGCAATGACGTCATCTCCTCCTCAAAAAAAAGTTAGAATGTTTATACAGAAATATAACTATCTGTCTCAATTAAGAACATTTATAATAGAGTTCAAAGACCATATTTACAAAATCATAAATAAATAATGTTATAACAATATAATACACAGAAATCAGAACAAAATAATAGCATAAAGAGAAAAAAGTTTTAAACACTGAATCTGGCCATTGCCAGTACTCCGATATATACACATTTATAACAGGTCTCGGGGCCACTGCCGTTTTAATCTACGAGGATTGTAGGGATGGGTCGTACTAGATAAGGATTTTGATGATGAGTAAGGTTCTGGTGAAATCTGTCTGGTATTAGAATAAATGGAATATTAAGGTAAATATGCAGGGTTTTATTGGTTACATAGAAGAGAGCATCAACTATTGTTCGGAGGACTTCAAACTGGAAGAATTGAATGTGTTTGATGTTAGAAAATTTAGCTATCCCCACAGTAGGTTCAGATAGGTTTCAGGATTGCCTTGTTGATCAGTAATTTGTTTTTAATATAAAGTTTAGATTTACTATTCAGTAGTCCATATAGCTGGTAGCTAAATCATTTCCATTTTGTCTGTTAAGTTCCTGTCTTTTAAGTTTAATATGTGGGTTCCAACACATTCGTTTGTCTTGGAGAAAGCCAAGAGAGCGGACTATTCGGTCTAAGAAACGAAGTTAAAAGTTAAAATAAACCGGTGGACTGGATTTACGACAAAGGATAACATGTTTACTTACCTAGAATTCATTTACCATAAAGAGCAATTTCATACACCAGTGTTCAATCACGGGAAGGAGCTTTTGTAGGTTTAAGGACGTTGTTGCAGGATCTGAGTTGGATGAAAGGATAACAGTATCATCTACGAATGTTGACAGGAGGATGTATCGGGATGGGCAGGGATATCTGCGGTAAAGAGTGAAACACCAACCTTAATTGAATAGCAGTCAGAGAAATCAGTAACAAAACGAACTCGAAAGGAGCAGTCAGAGACGTAGGGTCGAAGTATTAGATATAAGGACTGTGGTAAATGCAATTTAAACTAGAAGAGCAATTCAGCGTGACATAACCGATCAAAAGCCAGCACTTCCAGACGCTGTCCAGGACTATTACCTTGACGAAGGAGATGAGAAATAGCGGCGGTCCTAGAATGCTTAGTACGTTGTCATAATAATCTTATACGGCGTTTGATGTGGATTAGGTCAAGGAGCTTTTGAGGCAAATTGTTTGTCTTAGGGATTCTGAGGAATGGTCAGAGGAGGAACTGCCAGACTGCTTCTTGAATTTTGGTGGTAAAGGAATTTACGGCATTTTCCATGTTTTCTGGGATTTTCAGAGTTATTCTGAGGTCAATTTAATCGGAAAGGATTTTACAAAAGAGTTCAGAGTCAACTGGGCCGCTGATAAATGAGGGTTGAGGAATGGGAGCTAGTGATACTTGGAGTATTAACGGACTGTGATATGGGAAAAGTTCGTCAAGACGTCCAAGGGTATAGTATGTGGATAAACAAATCGAGGATATAGGGATTACCGTTAGGATCTGTGGCCAGTAACTAAGTGAGTTGGGTGGAAGGAGTGTAAAACATTGGGAATGTTCTACTACGAAAATTCGAATCCTATGCTTGATGCTTGGCGTTTAAGTCTGTACCCAGGATGAAATTATGTCCCAAGAAATTGAAAAGAGAAGTAAACTGGGAATCGGAGATTGGTTGGTTAGGAGTGCAATGCCCTGATGCAATGGTGACTGAAAAGGAAAAAATAAAATATTATAATAGAAGTAGATTGTAGGAAATAATGAGTAGGCAATGGGAGTTGCGTGGTTTCATAAATCCGGCTTTGAGAATTTATAAATTTTGCAAACTGAATGACCTTCCAGACAAAGGGCTTTTTATTAGTTAGGTGCACTCTCCACACTTACATTTCACCGCATTCCACGAAACGTCGTGGCCATAAATCTGGCAATTGTGTCACTGGACGATTTCTCTAATCGGGTATGGATTTTCAACGTTTTCGAGGTTACGGCCATTATAGAAATTTCTATTTATGTCGCATATTTTTTTAACCCCTAGTGATAGCTCTCAACGTAAGATAGGGGCAGTGGGATTTTATTTTTACTCGTGAATCATTATCTTTTGAGAAAGATTGGAAGTAACCGTGGTGCTCTGGGTACCATCGGTGTAGACTCCATCCATTCTCTGTCATTTTGAAGCACCTGATATGGTTGGGTTTAAAAAAACAGAGATATTGAGGTCATTTCTTGCGAAGTTGTGCCTGCTTTTGGGTTGAGATACAGACTCAGTGGAGGAGTACGGTGGGGGGGGGAGGGGAGTGTTGCGACGTGTTTTTTGTTTAGAAGGTGAACCACGATGGGTATAGCCAATTGAACGGGACCTCTTAGTAGACACCTTACTTGACTTAACTTGATGAAAATATCGCATGTTTAAAAAAAAAAAAATTAATTAATAATAAAAAAAGTTCGTCTACGTGAACTTGCCATTCAATTAATGACGTATACAGACGTATGGAGTGCTCTCGAGGAAGGCAGCAGTCCAACTGAGCTAAGTGAGTACGTGGTAGGGATGAGTCACAGGAACTAGACTGGGAACCTAATCTCATTGTGGAACGGAACAGTTCCAATGACTGAGAATTATCGATACCGCCGGATTGGTAAGGAGGGGGGCGGTCGGTTCGATAAGGAGTGGGGAGGCCAGTCCGTTAAGGAACGGAGGAACGATTAGCAAAAGCGTTCCAGACCTGTTCCAATTCTGTTCCAGCCGGTTCGATAAGGAACAGTTGACAAAATCGTTCCAGTTCTGTTCCATCCGGTTCGATCAGAGAAGTTATTGGTGCAGTAGCAACTGCTGCTATTTAAAATAATTATCTTATTTTAATTATATCTTACACTATTTTTTTTATTTTTAGAACAAATAAATTTTCGAAAACATTAAATAATTATTTCTGAAATAATTCTAGTTCAAAAATGTTTAAAGCCATGAACACAAACATATTGTAATATTAATTATTCTAAAAACAGGAGTGCATGAAACTTTTTAAATATTTATTTTATCATACATAAGTACATTGTCATAAGTAGTATCTGAATTTCTATTAATTTTGTTTTGTACATATTATTTTTTAAACATTTGTAATAATATGTAATATTTTTAAAAATGAAAAAAACATTGGAATTTGAAAAATACTTTATCTCTGATAACTTACTCAATATAAGTAACTCAATGAGGCTTCTTTACACACTAAAATTTATTTAGATGTATTCCGTTTTAAAGTTATTAATTCAGGATAAAATTATTTGATGAAATAGTAATTCAAAAGAAAATTTATGTGCTGGAGAAATTTATTAAAATGATTGTCAAAAATAATTTTTTTGGTCTATTCATGGATTACTAAAATATTGGAATTAACCTGGGAGGGAGGGTATATAAAATTATCAGGATTTGGAATGGTGTTGAGCTCAACTATCATCCTGTATGCCTTCAGGGTCTTCCGGTTCTAGAAGAAAATATATTTTTTAAAACTATATATAGAACGTTCTGCAACTATTAGAAATAATTATTAATTGACTTATATTGATTTCTTCTTAATTATCCTGCTTCGAAAGATATAAACGAAATTGCAACGTAGAAGCCAAAAGATATAGAAACGAATCCTTTGAAAAAATTTTTATATTATTAAAAATGTATTAGAACTTATTACTATTATATCTACAATTTTATGACAAAAACAATTGCATTTTTAGGCACCAACATTCATCCATATAAATTGTTTTCTTTTCTTTACTTTTAATTAATTTTCTTTGTTTTCTTTACTTTATTTGCAATATGACTATACCCATATTATTGGATTTTCAATCAATCTTTCAATTCAATCTTGTAATGATCGAAACATAAAATTTATAATTTTAAATGTTTTATTTCATATTAATGTCACATTTCACATAAACGTTAATTTTTTTTTAAACTTTTATTATGATATTTACAACTGTATTAGTATGAATACATCTAGTAAATTTGTACAGAGAAATATTATTACATGAAACACGCTTGTTGAGAAACTACCCACTGGTAGCACTCTAATAATTTGTCTACATGAGAAGATCACGAGGCCATCTTCTTTTCCGACGCCTCGGAGGGTTATCAGGAATCGAAGAGGAAGCAAGGTTAGAAACAAGAGGATTCGGATGGTTATGAAGTTTATTATGGAAGGATAGGTATCTGGATTTGGCCAAATCGGAAACATATGGAACATTGAGGTCTTTATGGATTATTTTATTAGTGACAAAGTAAGGAGCATTGAGGATTTTACGAAGGATTTTGGATTGTAAGGATTGGATGCGAGAGGAATTCGATGGTTTAGTGGAGCCCCATAGCTCAACTCCGTAAGTCCAAATAGGTCTTATTATAGTCAAGTATATGAGTCTTTTGTAATTAAGGGGAAGTTTAGAGCGTTTGTCTAGTAAGTGTTGGAGTAGTCGGAAACGTCGAGCGGTTTCTTGTCGTTTCAGTCTGGTATGAGGATTCCAAGTTAGACGTTTGTCCAAATGAAGTCCAAGGTATTGGATTTGTTCAACAGGGATAAGTGGGGTATTATTAAAGGATACTGTGGGACATGAGGTCATAGGTTTACGTCGAAGGGTAAAGGTGATTTGATGAGATTTATTAGAATTTATTTTAATCCTCCAGTTTTGACACCATTCTTCAAGGCTTGTGATGTGTGATTGAAGAGTTTGGGATGCAGTAGTTGGGTCATTATTAACGGATAGGACACATGTATCATCGGCATACGTGGTAATAACAGTGTTAGGATGGGTTGGAATGTCAGCTGTATAAACTGTGTAAAGGATAGGACCAAGGATACTACCTTGAGGAACTCCGGCAGATTGAGAAAAGAGGGATGAATAGGTATTATTGTGATTTACTTTGAAGTGCCTATCAGTAAGATAGGAACTGATGATAAGAAAATATGTAGGGGGAAGGAATTTACGGAGTTTGTAAAGCAATCCTGGATGCCAGACTCGATCAAACGCCTGTTCAACGTCGAGAAAAACTCCAGTGCAATACATTCCGCGCTCCAATGCAGAGGAGACTACGTCTACCACACGATGACATTGCTGGATAGTGGAATGGGATGTGCGGAATCCAAATTGGTGATCAGGGATTATGTGGTTAGAATCTAGTATGGGATACAGGCGTTTTAAGATGAGCTTCTCCAGGATTTTGCCCATGATGGGTAAAAGAGAGATAGGACGGTAAGAGGAGGGGTATTCTGGTGGCTTTTTGGGTTTATGTATCATTTTGACTACAGATAGTTTCCAAGGGTCAGGAAAATATGTGGAACGGAGTACGGCGTTATAAATGTAAGTAAGGAATAGAATGGCTTTTCGAGGAAGTAGCTTAAGAATGTGGGAAGTGATTAGGTCGTGGCCAGGAGCTTTGCGGGAGGGTAATCTGTGAATAATATTGGATATTTCTGAAGGATGAAATGCTTTAGGAGGAGGAGTCATTTGAAGTGGAATATCCAGTTCTGTTTCAATACATTCAAGCTGATTTGGATTAAGGATATCAGGATGTGGATTAAAAGTTTTGAAGAGGTGATGAGCAAAAATTTGGGATTTTTCTTCATCAGATTTGGACCAAGTTTGATCTTCAGTAAGAAGTGGATGATTAAAGTCTTTAAATTTCAGGAGCCGTTTAGTCGTCGTCCACAGTGATTTGTCGGTAGGTGTAAGTTTTTCAGTAAAATTTAGTAAATTTTGAATTTTGTATTTTCTAATTTCTGATTTTAGTTTGTTAGTCAGTTGGGTATAATGAGTTTTATCTGTTGGATATCTAGTTCTATGCCACTTCGATCTTGCTCTGCGTTTTTCCTTTAATAAGATACGAATATGCTGTGGCAAGTTAGTCTTTTGTAAATTGTTAATCTTACTGTTAAAGGTGTTATTGTTTATACTGTCTGTTATTGATGTTGTAAGTTTTTCTATGGCACCATTAATGTCTTCTTTTGTCTTAAGCGGAATTTTCAAGTCTAGTTTGTTTTCCAAGTCATCACGAAAGTTGTCCCAGTGTACTCGTCCTGTAATCAATTTAGGAGATGATGGTTTAGGAGCATAGCTTGAATGTAGTGAAAGCAGCACTGGACTATGGTCTGAAGAAAGGTCATCGAGTGATTTGATTAAGGCTTGTGAGAAGGAAATCTGGGAGGTGATAAATATATCTAGGATATCGGGACGTTTTTTGAGTGATGTTGGCCAATAAGTAGGACTCATGGGCGAGAGGATTGAATAACTGTTGGAAGATGAGATACGTGAAAGGATGTTACCGAGGGAGTTGGATGTTCGACAACCCCATCGTTGGTGTTTAGCATTGTAGTCTCCTAAACGTTAATTTTAAATGTTATATTTTACTTTTTTATATTAATTAAATTGACGCTTATGCAGCATTTTAAAGTAACTTAACAAAGAATAGAGAGAAAATTTCTGTGGCAGGAAGTTACTGAACCATAGATACTATCGATAGTTTTTCATCAATAGTGGAAAACTATCGACTATCGCCTAACCTATGTTCTGAATTCTGGAGTAACGGCATTGGAGCGGTATCGATAATTTGGATCAGCTCTGTTTGCAGAATGGAACAGGTTGGAACAGATACACTAAAAATCTGTAATTACCCATCCCTAGTAGGTGGCGATAACGGAACTCGATACACAAGGTTCATTATACACAACTGTATACAATAAATAATATCTAGAAACCGGCTTTTAGTGCAATTGAATTAGCTTTAAATTCGATTCATAGACAGTACATTCTTTTTCCACTAGTTTTATTTTGCATGAAACTGCAGGTTTTGGGGTCACTGCACCAATTGGCATTTTTTAAGGATTCCCAAATTTTTCGGAGGATCTGAGTTTACTCCTGCGCAGTATATTCAGAATTTTTTAATAAAATTATAGAATTAGTAGGGACTTTAGAAAAAGAACAAAATTAAAGATTCTTGGTTTTACGTGGATGTGAAATATTAAACAAAAATTGAAAAAGCAGTCGATCTTTAGATCCATTTCTGATAAAATAAAAGTATTTCAATAAAACCAGCCAGCAATGTTTTCATTGTACGTATAATAATAAATTTTAGGAATAAAACATAAAATAGAATTACGAAGCAAACATACTGGTCCGGAATAAGATAAAACATGTAAGTTTTGTGTATCCCCACATCAATCTAACAAAATATGTTAAGATAAGAACAAAGGGTGTCTATCGCTTTTTTTCTCCTCGCTTGGGATCTAACAACTGAAGCTCTTGTTTATGATACAGACCCTGCTACCAGTCATAAATGAAAGATTACTAGCTCTATAGGGGCTACGATTTAAATTTATTTTCTGAAGCTGTCGTATGGATAATGTGATAAGTGCAAAAATCATATTTATGGGAAAATGCAATAACCGCATAACTTACCCCATTAGAAACAAAGAGACTTTTTTTTTTTCTAGTGATAACAATGAAAATTTTCAAAATTGTACTTATACATTTTTCACAGGTGCCATAGATATTATTTTAAATTTGGAATATATTCCATTCAATATGTCTCTAATTTATTCAGTGCTTCAATAATTGATTTTGTATTTTTTTTTTTTATTCTTAATAAGTGGTGGCCGCGCCTCGTGGTCGCTGCCCGATTACTGATGATCAACACTACCTAGATCTACAAGACGAAATGCCAAAGTTTGTATAGAATTGCTCGGATTTTTCTATAAATTTTGATGGAAACAACAACCAGCCTACAATTTAATTTATTTATTAGTCATTACTATTTTGAATTAACAGTAACTTTAAACAAACTGAAATGTTTAAAAAACCAGCACATTGTATTTTTATTTTTTTATTTTTGGGGGGGGGATTTCTTTATTGAGATATAAAAAACAGTCAAACAGCGAATTTATTCCGCTAAAATGAGACTGTTCTTGCTAAATATCCTCGCAAAAATATTTGCATAGTTTATATATTAATATCTACATGTTTCGTAAGTTCATTATTTTTAGGTGACATAGCTGTTATATGTTACATTTTATTTATAAAAATAAATAAAAAAGTATGATTTTTCGTTTCGTTTTTCTCCCAGATTTCTGCTATAGGAATTGATGCCTATTTATAAGTGTCAAAATTAATGTTTCTGGCCCTAATATTTACGTTTTCATGAAGGCAATTAAAGTAATCAGAAGATTTTATTTTTGTTTTAAACTTAAATTTTAATAAGAAACATGTTAAATAAAAATTTTGTTTAGGTTACTAAGTTTATAACAATACATCCCATATCACAGAAAAATGAAAAGCGTAAAGCGTAGCAACAGATAATTGTAGTAACGTTTGCTAAAAATACGGGTACTTTTAGGTGGTTGCATAGAAATCACATCATTTCTCCACAAAACATGAGATGAATCTCAAATTTTTTTATTGTAAATCTCAGCTTAATTAATTTGGACTTACAGCTTATTTTACGAGGAAGTTTTCTAAAAGTGGGGTAAATGTAGTACCGATAAAGGGTAATAAAAAAATAAGAATTTTGTTTAAACGATACTTAGTTGTATTAGTGCACCCAACAGTCCTTTTTAAACAGTTTTAAAAATGACAAATATTTAGTATTGTTATAAGTAAATTTTATCTTGTTTATTATGAAACAATGTTTAGTTACTTAAATGAAATATTTTTAATGTTATCGCTTCCTATTCAACAAACACCCTGACTCCCTTAGGAAAACACAAATCTTATATTTGCTACTTTTCGCCTGAAAATGGGGTAGTTATTTATATAAACTGGTTTGTAAATCTTGATGTCTTCTAT
Source organism: Nezara viridula (assembly GCA_928085145.1). Lineage (NCBI taxonomy): Eukaryota > Metazoa > Arthropoda > Insecta > Hemiptera > Pentatomidae > Nezara > Nezara viridula. The sequence continues at coordinate 121,219,198 of OV725078.1, read as the reverse complement.
CAACCTCTTAAATATTTTTCTCTACTTACACAACACTCTGAATATTGTCAATTACTTTGTTATAATCGACGAATCCTAGATGGAGTAAACAAATGATCAATTGCCGACATGTTCTTTCTAAACCCTGCTTGACTTTTGTTGTTAACGCCACAGCGTTAATTCAATTTATTTTACACTTAACTAGTTTGATTAATTGTTGATTTGTTTTATTTGAGCAAAGTGAAATCAATTAATAATATGCATATTTATGTATAAAAAATGTTTATATTAAGTATTATAGGCCCATAGCTTATATTGTTTATATTAAATAAATCAATAGTCTATACTTGGACTACTTTTTTATGGATTGTAGTAGCACCTAAATAACCTTTAATATTATTGTTATTAGAAGATATGCTTATGTGATTCATTACCTTCGATGGATAATAGTCCATTGAACATGGTAATATAGTAATTCAATATTGAAATTATTAAACGAGAATAAACTAAAGCTTATATAAGCTAATTTTAGAAATACATTATTATAAATGATAATTCTTATTAATATTAAAAAAATATTAAACTAATGAATATAAAATTCAAAATGTATACTCATTTAATGGTTTGAATATCAAGTTATAATCTTAGCATATTCAATCGGTATATTTAATTATTGTTTTTTGAATATTATATTCCTATGATAGTGTTTTTATCAAAAGATCAATCAGGCTTCTTCACATTAGTTATATATTTATATCTCAAATTTAAGCTTATTCGGTTAAATATCGGCCGCTAAGGAAGCCGAAACAGCAGGAAAAAATATTTATATATAAATATATATATAACTGACATCTCTAAATATTGTAGAATCGTGATCTAGGGGTTACAAAACGGATATAAACTCCACCTTCCACTAATGAATTTTGATACAGTGAAAATAATCTATTATTTTAGAAGGAAAATAGACAATAATAACACACAGATGATAATATCGTTTTTACGGTATTTTACGCCTTCAAACTCAAACAAAAAAAAAGGCAAATAGCGAATTTATTCCGCTAAAATGAGACTGATCTTGCTAAATATTCTCGTCAACCTTTAATATTATTGTTATGGTCTAAATTGGGTTTTCCAAAAATTAAAATGATTTTTATTGAGATATATTAGAGTTTGGCTTGGTCAGCTGTGTGAGCAACGTCGTCTCTCGAGTTATAATCTCTAGTATCAGTTACAGTGCTTCAATTTAATTGAAATTTTGCTTGAGTGTGTAGAATTGTTTAGTGATAACAAATGTAAAATACCGAACAAATTGGGCCAGTGAAAATGTGATTGAATGAAAAATAGTTTCCGTACCATTTCAGAAAAAAATAGATAAGGATCTAGATAGGATTATAGGATAGCCTCCATCTCCACCCATTAGCTCCGCCCACCTCCCACCACCAGTCCACCTTTCAAGTTCAACTTCACTGATAATTAAATCAATTAAACGCCATTTCTTTACCGCATACTAATTGTTAATTTTTATTTAACTATCTATTTTTCTGGATTTCTGGATGGTAGAACACCCGATCTTACTCAATTGAGCTTAGAAGACGAAATAGATTTCCTAATTAACTCTACCATATCCACAAAGACAGAAATTTCTTCTTTTAAAAATGCATTAGAGCATATTACAAATACTATTTCCAGTTTTCACGAAACACAAAATTATATTGTTTCGCAGTTTGAAGCACTCACCAACGGATATCAAACCTAAAAATAGAGCTTCAGAACTTGAAAAGTACTACAGATGAAATAAAATCGAATCATCAAATATTCAAATCTGAAGCCATTAAGCAAAAAATACAAGTTAAAAGAGTTCCTTTAAAGGGAGGAAAAAATTTAAAAGATTTGTGCTCCAAATTACTTAGGATTTAGACAATTTCTATAGAATAAGGAAAAAGAATTTCGTCGTATTTCAGTTTCTAAGGTTAATGGATAGAGATTTATTTTTGTCACAGGCAAGGGCAAACAGAGATAAGCTTCATCTAAAATCACTGGATCTTCCTGAATCTTATCAGGAAAGAGATTACAAAATATTTATCAAAGAATCTCTGACAAATGAAAACCGGATTTTATTTCCTAAAGCAAGGTCACTACAGAGAGAAGGACATTTTAAATTCTTATGGCACAGAAATGGTAAAATCTATGTTAGATATCTGGAAGGCTCTGCCAAGATACCCATCCAAAGTGAATCGGGCTTATTTTTATTGAAAAACACAAACGACCAATCTTATGATACCGATTCTGAAGAATATATTAGAAATGAAAATATAAATGAGAAGAAGCGTTCTTTTCCGTCATCTCACGAAAAGTCACCCAACCCACGCACAACTCGAAATAAAAAATCTAAATGTAAAAAACTTATATCTTGACCACAACCTCGGGCGAAACAATCTAGAACCGAAACCGTTTCTAATTGTCAAAATCAAAGCACAATTTTTTTCTGGAACGTAGATGAATACAAGAACTGCAGTGAAGAAAATAGACACTTTAATTCATCAACTATAATTTTCCTCTGCGAAATGCACTCACTCAAAAGACCAGTGGCGGCACCCCCAGCTATCTCAGATTTCAGTTGTATTGCATCCGATGCCATTAGGTAGAAGAGTCGAGGCAAAGGCAGTGGAGGTCTGATTATATTTTATAATACGGATGTTTACACTATAGATGTGTTAGATATAAGTGAATATTGGATCTGTGTCCATGTTAAAGAAACTCATGGAACTAATGTATTTATCATAATTTTAGTCTATTTTAAACCGTCTCTGAATATAGGTCTTGTTCTGGAGTTATTTGAGCCAACTATTATTAAATTACCAACCAAATATTCTTATAATTTGTTTTTGTGTCTTGAGGATTTTAATTCTAGGGTAGCTGATTTGAATCAGGGTGATTTTGAGGCTTTTAATGGCTCTAATTTATCGCATATTCGACGTAGCTTGGATATTCTTGAAAATAAAAAGGGAGAAGCATTAGTCGAATTCATGGAGAATAATTCTTTTGTTCTTCTAAATGGTAGATCTGTTAGTGACAAACCCGGCCAGTACACTAATATTACCTCAAATGGAAAAAGTGTAGTTGATATGCTGTGGTGCAATTACAGTTATATAAATTCAATAGCCGATCTAAAAATAAAGCATGCAGTTTCTGGTTCAAAACACTTCCCTATAGAGACAACGCTCCTTTTTTCCCAAATGATAGCCGCAATGATAAATTATTATATTTTCACAAGGGAAGATGCAAGAGGGTGGGAAGACTATTTTATGAGAATACTAAAATTGAAAGTGTCCCCGAATACATTTACTTAGAAGTGCCATTCTCTTATACTGGCTTATTTTATAGAGCCATTAAATACTATAAATCGAAGACTAGGGCAGCAATAGGATCTATTATTTCAATTTGTGCTAAAGCAAAGCTGAGAACGTGGGTTAGCAGAATAAAAGTGAATGATTCAATTGCAATCAGTATCCTTCACTATAATGTCCAACTATGGGGTCTCAGGTATATAGATAAGCTAGAAAGCGTAAGCTTAAACTTTTATAAACGTTTAGTCTCTCTAAATAAAAATTGTCCCTTCTGGTTAATGAGATTGGAATTTAAAAATGGGTTGGCGCTGTCTTGGGTTTTAAAAATGGAAAATGAGAGATTTCCTAAAATTTGTTTTAATAAATTAAAACAAATACATATTAGTGGCAAAGGGAGCCATAAATTCAATTGGTTCAATCAGTTACACACTCTGCTGTGCTCTGTAAATAAACAGTTCATTCTGGAGTTAAAAGACGCAGGTGCATTCCAGCTAGAAATGAATGAAACGATAAGCCTATTTAAAAGCCATATAGAGGAACTTGATAAACAAAAACTGATTACCCCTACTAGGTACAGTCCATTGTATCTCAATATTCATTTTATCAATATTTATTGCTATTTATTACTCAATATTTATTACTATTTGTCATTTTATTGTTTGCTATATTTAGATGTATTATTTTGAATTATTATATTATGTAGGGTATTATATTATATTTCATTGTTTATATTTAGGGATATAGTCAGATGCTTGGTTGTTATCAGGAGAGGATGTTGTTAAATCCTAATGAATTTTACTTTGTATATAAGTTGTTAATGTTTTTCATATTAATTTGTTCATTGTAACCATGATAGCCAATCTCTATTTGTATGGGGCATTCCCCGAAATATAATATAATATAATATAATAATATATAATATAATATAATATAATATAATATAATATAATATAATAATGAGATACTGAATAATTCTCATTACCTCAGGAGGGTTGACAATAACTCCAGTTCTATTGTTGCTCAGTACTAATTCGAATCCCATATCCCATCTTAAAAACTCACTACCGTTTGCCGGGATCGCCAAAACACTCAATACTATTCTGATCTCATCTTCGAATACCGTTGCTGGATTCCACAGTTTAAGAGATATGTTTATGGAGTTTCGTTCGCTATTAAAAAGTGTATAATGCGTATAATAATCAATGTTTTTTCCTACGGCGCAAAATATGTAAGGACCTGCAAACAAATAAAATTTATATTATACTTATATCATCGAAAATAAAAAATAAAAAAATAATTAGTTAATAATTAGTGCTATCTATTTTTTTTTAAGAACGTATGAATTTCACTACTTACTTAAACTGCTTTCTTTTATTTTAGATATTTATATATGTCAATATATTTTAAGCAGAAGATTACAACCAACATTATTTATTTCTGAAGCGTCTGAATTACTTCTGATGTACATAACTAGCTTACCAAGATGTTTAGGACATATAATAAATCTGTATCCAGAAATAACGGAAGAGTTTTACTCCAATAAATAAAAATATTCAATAGACTATGAAAAATTAATACATTAATATTCTACATATTCAATGAAACCATAAGATTATTACACTATTTGATATATGTGACAATTAATATCGAACTAAGGAACAAATCATCAAATTAAAAAAAAAATTATATTATAGAAAAACAAAAAAAGCAACTAATTGCAAAATTAAATTAAATTAAAATAACATGACCATATATAGTAATAAGAATTTATCTTGACTTTTAAATAAATATAATGTACAATAATATGAGCCACTGGTGAAATGATACGTAATATACAAAGTATAATTACTGAATTCTATGACCAAGGAATAATAATAAAAACAAAATGATGCATCAAAAGAAATAAAATTAATTATAACACGAAAATAAATAAAAATATGTTATAAAAATAAAGAAAATGAAATAGTTGGTATAGACAAATATTTTTTTATTTTTTATTATTTATTATGATATTTACAACTGTATAAAAAAAAATACATCTATTAAATTCCTACATGGATATAATGACATAAAACATATATATATATATATACACTGACAGGCATAAAAATCCAACCTCTTGATTTTTTCATGTTTTCATCTAAAAATATTTCTACTTTGGATTGGTCTATTGTTTCTAATGAATATATAGGTAATCTTTTTTTTGTTTTCAATTAGGAATGTTAATATAGAGGACAATAACCCTTGATCCTTAATTCAATGAAATGATTCTAGATTCCAATGTTTACTTTCTATGGAATCAAAATGTTTATTCAGTATCATTAGTTCAGTGCCGTTTCTTGCACCACATTTCTTAGTCTCCGGCTTTTAATTTTTTCAATATTAAGTTTAAAAATTACTCTCACTGACATCAGAATCGTTCAAGGATCTAGGTCTAAATCGAAGGTCAAATCTAAATCGGTTGACTATCAAGAGAAGCCCATCTAGATTTTTTAATGACCAGCCACTTCCCTTCATTGCCATCTCTTCCATCTCACTCATCATCTTCACATACATCTCACTAAGAGAATCCAAAATTAAAGAGACGTCGTAGACCGTAATGATTTTGGTTTCGAAGGCCCGATCACACGTTTCTCCTTTAACATTTTCGTATGTGGCCTCCAAAATCATATTGAATTTGAGAGGAGTCTCCGATTCCGACAAAACTTCTGATATCAGTCTACGTAGAGTGTATGTCTTATTGCTAAGAAATTCCGCTACATCAATGGATTCATAGCATGGAAGGAAAAAAGTCTTGAGATCCCCTCCACGAGCTGTCTCGATCTCATATAAAGGTCCTACTGCTGCCTCCAACCGCCTTCGCTTCGTCATAATGAGTGGTGTTTTTCATTGGCAACAACGTACATGTTTCATACACTGTTTTTGAGATTGAAAAATCTCACCGCAGTAAACGCCTTGATAGCGTAGTCTGGCATGACTTTTCATGATGAAGTTTAGCCATCTTCCTACTAAATTGTTTATCGCAATACTGACATGTGTTCATTGCTGATATTATAAAATAAGTATTTAATAAAACACACAACCACCTTACTTTTAGGAACACTGAATGAGGAAAAGCTCCGAAAAAAAAAAAAAAGCTCCTATTTATAGACTGGCTTGTTTATATTTTAAGGATTTAAAGGACACAGTCCATGTTTACGTGTTAAGGAGAGCAATAAGAGATTACAGCTCCACAGTACATTGTTTATACTCGGATAGAGATTAAGAAGACCTAAGAGGTTGTCTATATTTTAAGGATTACAGGGTCAAGATCCATGTCTATGTACGAAGGAGAACAATTAGAGATAAGGGATGAATGATCCAAAGCTGATAAAGACTCTGTGAGATTTGCATAATTTCAAAGTTCACATTTACACATTGACGAAAATTCTATGTGAGATTATTAAAAGTTCGAAATCCATATTTTCACATCAATAAGGATTCTATTCGAACTTTGATGAGCGAGACCACCGGGCATAGCCAGAAGAAACTTTAAGTTTTGTGAAATGTAAATATTCGGAGGAAATAGCTGGGAGGAACTTTAAGTTGTGCAATACATGAACATTAGATATGTCAAAGAAAATGTTTGGATTCGGGAGTTGGGCAAGTTCAGTCATTATAACGTAGATCCGTTAGCCTTCAACGGTTTGGAGGAGCTATAAGTCGGAAGATTCTTGTAAGGCACACTCAGTCAATATAAAGTTAACTACTGAAATAGGTAGCTGATCAATCAAAGGATTGGAAGATACGCGTAATGGTTAAGTAAATAAGATGGTTGCTATGAAAATGTTTATTAGACTTTTGGAAATATTCAGCATCTAAAAGGTGGGTAACTGACCCTTCAATGGATTGGAAGATGGATCCCATTAATAGTAAATATTACAGCTCAGAAAACATGTGGAGTCGGGAGACTATAGTGTCAATACCTGGCCCTTCAAAACATTAGGAATATTACATAAAATGTAATTTATATTCTCAAATGGATTTTTATTACTAATATATACTACCGTACTCTAGAAACGCTTACAAAAATATAATAAGTGCTTCATCCTTTCAAAATACAAAATGCAAATATTAGAAAAATTAAATATAATGTAAATATTGAGAAGGTTATGCAGAGATTAGATGGGTTTAGTAAACATCGAGAAGTTTACAAAAATGTAAACACGACGGAGAAATCTCCAACCGGAACAAAACCTCGGAGCTGGTGCTGTATCTGCTAGGTAGAAATATTAGGGAGTGTGACCTAATGCTCATGTGGCTACAACGGGGATGTGGTTGGGTGTTCATGATTAGGTTGAAGTACAAAAACGGAAGTGCGCTAAGAATATTTTAATTCTAGTGCAAATGTGGCGCACTTATCACGTGACCGAATTCTGGCTCGCAATAGTTTCATAAAATCGTGAAACGAGTGTCGCATCCTACCGGACTCCTTACGAATTACTGTAAGTGCTACTTCCAGGCGGAAAATGAAAAAAAAAATAAAAGATAGAGAATTAAATGTTAAACTTGTTTACAGTTCGATAATGATTTAAGGAATGGACCAAAAACGTTCAATCTTTTAAGGATTAAAGGGGCCAAAGTCTATGTTTACGTGTAAAGGATAATAATAAGAGATAAGGAAATAAATGCTCAAGTCATTTATTTATACTTAGATACGGATTAAGAAGTTGTTTACATTTTGAGGATTCAGAAGGGTAAAGTACATGTTTACGCGTGAAGGAGAACAATAAGAGATAAGAGATTACAGGTCCAAGTCCTTTGTTTATACTTAGATAAGGATTAAGAGGTTGTTTATATTTTAAGGATTAAAGGGGTCAAAGCCCATCCGCTATCTGCCCAATAGAATTATGTGTAATGTTTACATACCTAAAATTACTTAAAAATATTCAAATACGAAATCCCTAGATGCCTTTTACAGTATTACTAAAATAAATATATATTTTTTCCAAATAAATATAAAAAATTAAACATAAAATGTAGAATATCTCGAAAACGGTTGGTTTTAGAGCAAAAAGAACTTCGGCCCTAGCTCCCGAAGGGCTCTAGGAGGGTCCGTAGAATTCCATTTAGAACCCAATATCATAATAAAAAAAGTAGGGAGGTTACTGTAAGGTTATAATAATTGGGAGGAGATACGTCTTAAATATATATGATCCGGTTTACGTAAAATAATGAATAAAAAAAAAGAAATATATTATTTTGAAAAATAATAAAAAAAACATAAAATGTCGAATATCTCGAAAACGGCTGGTTTTAGAGCAAAAAGGACCTCGGCCCTAGCCCCGAAGGGCTCTAGGGGGTCCGTAGAATTCCATGTAGAACCTATTATCATAATAAAAAAATTAGGGAGGTTACTGTAAGGTTATAATAGTTGGGAGGAGAGAGGAACGCAAGATTCGTCCCAAATATATATGATCCGGTTTACATAGAATAATGAATAATAAAAAAAAAGAAATATATTATTTTGAAAAACAATAAAAACATAAAATGTCGAATATCTCGAAAACGGTTGATTTTAGAGCAAACAGGACCTCGGCCCTAGGGCGGTCCGTAGAATTCCATGTAGAACCCATAACCATACTAAAAAATTAGGAAGGTTACTGTAAGGTTATGATGGTTATAATGGTTAGGATAGAGGAGAAGCGCCAGATTTGCCATTATGAAAAAGGTAAACAATAGGGAAGTTATAGAAAAACAAAATGGCGGACAAAGTACCCCCGTCTCTCAAATCGCTGGTCACGTGACCGATCACGTGACTCTGAAAAGGTAAACAATGAGAAGGTTATATAAAAAATAATCATTAGGGAAGTTATAGAAAAACAAAATGGCGGACAAAGTCCCTCCCCCGGCTCTCAAATCGCAGGTCACGTGACTCTGAAAAGGTAAACATTGAGAAGGTTATGTAAAAGATAAACATTAGGAAGATTATACATAACATAAACATTAGGAAGATTACAGGAAAAACAAAATGGCGGCCGGGCTTATCATCTTAGAGAGGAGTGGGGGAGGAAAATGTGAGGGTCACAGGATCGAAAAGGGGCGTGACGATATACAAGGCGTAAACCTCGTAAGTACATGAAAACAATATGGCGGCCGGGTACATTCAGCCTCTTTGAGGGAGGGGTGGGGAGAAAATATGAGGGTCACAGGATCGAAAAGGGGACCTCGTGATGTCATAGGAGATGCAAACCTCGTAAATACATGAAAAGAAGATTGCGGTCGGGTACACTCAGCCTCTTAGAGAGAGGAGTGGGGGGAAATATGAGGGTCACAGGATCGAAAAGGGGCGTGACTGGCGGACCATATGGTGGTTAAGGCTGGTTGGAGGTCCTAAAAGGCAGCGTGCCGTTGTTCAAATTCAAATTCAAACTTCCCGCAATGATGACGTCACTGAAATCCTGGCTTCTGATTGGCTGCTCTTTTTGGTGGCCCAGCTCGCCCAATTCTTCTCTACTAACCTTATTTCCTCCATAATGAAATCCCAATCCAACTCTACAGGAATTGACGGAATACCTGTCAAACTGTTAAAATTATGCCTCCCTGAAATCCTTCCAGTTCTTCAATTCATTTATAACTTTTCCCTTCAAAATTCAGTTTTTCCTACATCCTGAAAAAAAAGCCTTAGTCCGTCCTATTAACAAAATCCCTAACCCCACCTCTCCTAAAGACTATCGTCCAATCTCCATCCTCTCAAATCTGTCAAAACCCCTCGAAAGAATAGTCCAATCCCAAATTTCCAATTACCTCGAAGAGTTCAAACTTTTAGATCCTCTCCAATCTGGCTTTCGCCCAGGCTTCTCCACTCAATCCGCTTTAGCTAAAATCACGAATGACATACATACTGCAATTGACGAAAGAAAACTGACTGTATTAGTACTCCTGGACTTCTCCAAAGCATTCGACTCCTTAGACCATTCTATTCTCTTGAATAAATTAAAATCTCTATCATTTTCCAATAGTTCTATCCAATGGTTCCAATCCTTTCTTTCTGACAGGACTCAAGCCGTTAGTATTCCGAATCAACCCTTATCTTCTTTCCTCTCTTTGTCTTGGAGTAGCCCAGGGTTCAAACATTTCTCCTATCCTTTTTAATTCTTACATCAATGACCTTCCTAGTTCAATCCACCATTGTTCATACCATCTATATGCTGATGACTCCCAAATTTATTTTTCCTTTCCGCCCACTGAGTTATTAGAAGCGTTTACGAATATTCAGAGAGACCTAGATAGGATAAGTGCCTGGGCAAGCTTGAATAAATTAAAGTTGAATGCAACGAAAACTCAGGCCATTCTTATAGGTTCCAACTCCCTCCTTAGATCCATTTCCACCCATCCTTCCTTGAATATTAATGACCAACCAATCTCCTTTACCTCCTCTGTAAAAAACTTAGGAATTACCATTGATCAAAACCTATCATGGAAATCCCATATTGCTCAAATCTCCAGAAGGTCAATTGGTACTCTTAAATTATTTCATCGTTCTCGTCAGCATCTCCTACAACCTATCCGCAGGCTCCTCGTTTCCTCATTGATTTTCCCCTACTTTGACTATGGCTGTGTGGTATACGGTGGCCTCTCGTTGGGGCTTGAGGACAGACTGAAGAGAATCATGAACTGTTTTTTAAGATTCGTCTTCGGCAATTCGAGATGGTTTCATGTGTCCCACCTATATGCCGAGTCAAAGTGGCTCTTCCCCTCTTCCCGCCGCCTATACTTCCTTGGAAATTTCTTATACCAAACGATCAACTCCCAGCACCCTTCCTATATCTGTTGTCTCCTCCAGCCTAAACCCTTAGTCCACTCAATAAAAACGAGATCACGTGTTTCTGACCTCTATATTCCATGCCACAGGACAAAAACCTATGAACGTTCCTTCTTAGCCCGTTCCGTCTCCTACTGGAATTCTTTGCCACATAACATCCGTCATGCCTCTTCCCTGTCAACTTTCAAATACCTCCTTTTCCAATATCTCCTTACATCCCAAACAGAAGATTTACCACCATAAATTTCATTTTATGAACTGAATTTGCGTGAAGTAAATAGTGGTGCCTACTGTTTAAGTTTTAACATAAAACAGCAATGATCTTTGTCATCTAGTTTGACTATTATTTTTACTATTTATGTATTTTTCTCTTCTCCTCAGGTTGTGCTTTTTCTTTCGGGTATATATGCTTATATTTTATATTTTTGTCTTTATGTGTGCCAATATGAGAATGTACGTATAAATAGTTCCTTTTATTTATTTTACTTTTTTTTTTCCATTACACCACAAGTATCCTAAGATTTTATTTTATCTTAGAGTCTGCATATTATTATATAAACCACTGTAAATATTATTACATTTTGTATTAAGTTAGTTTTCTATTAGATAGCCTATTGTTTATAAATTGTGTAGTTATGTATATATAAATATGTAATTTCTCTTCTTTTTTTTTTTCAACACAATTAAGTAATTTTAAGAAGATTTTATGTTCATTTGTATAAATATTTTATTTTTTATTTTTCACTGGTTAGATACTTTTTAAATAATGTATATAATATTAAAAATTTTATAAGTTAGTTTTTGGCCAGATTTGTACTTTACTTTGTATTAACTCATCATTGTTATTCTAAAGGGACTTAGTCCCAGAATAAAGTTTAATTTTCTATTCTATTCTATTCTATAATTTTGCCTGCCGGTACTGCGTAGGGGAATTTTGTTGTAGGGTATTATTTCTTACGTAGTAAGGAATAAATAAAAGATTAGATTCATTTAAGAAAAAGAGGAAGTTTTATAAAACACATACCCCTTTTATGGTAATACAATTCTCCTTTGTAGCTTGGTGCGTTGAAATATATATCACACAGAGGAATGTCGCAATAGGACTTCATCAACCAAGGATATCTTCCACCGTCATGGTATGGCTGATGAACGTAACAGTATGGACCAGCAAGATCAAACGTTGGATTTCTGCAATAATTCTTGACCAATGAAGCCTTCGCCGATGAAATATTTTCAAATGGTACGTCGAAGCTCCATTGACTACAGATTCCATATATAGACATGTTAAGGGTACCTTTGTACTCCATACCAGGACCCGTCATAATGCAATCTGAAAGGAAAAAGAAAATCATGTATATATTATAGAATCCTGACACACTATCATCACGAAATTATTATCAAATTTGTAAAGGTTATCAAATAAATAAATAAAATTATAAATTAAGAATGGAACCCAAAAAACTGAGTTATGTTCTATCGAACAAGTTTGGGCGCCGTAGCCTTAGGCTAAGTCTCCAAACTTTTTAGCACGCAGGCCTCACTGAAACCTTCACTGAGCCCCGCGAGTCAAGGCTTGTGGTGAAAAAATAAATCTTGTTCAATATATGACAATTTATCAAATTACATATTTTAAATGATTGGTAAAATTGTATCAAAGAAACATTAGCGGACCTTAGTATGGAGACCACTGCCCTAGATTATCAATAGAAAATTAAAACAAACAAAAGCATTTATTTAACATATTATCAAGCTCTGAAAAAAAACTAATTACAAACTATTGGGTTGACAAATAAGTCCTTTCGGAATTTCAGGGTGAAATAAAACTCAATGTATTATAGTCATAAAATTTATTTTAATATACATGATATTGACCATTATTTAATATGACTTTTTCCCATATTTCCACTAACTGCATAATACCATGTTCATAGAATGTCTGAAGTTTATTATTAAAAATCTGATCCAAGTGGTTTTTGATGTCCTCTTCCTTTTGGAATTCCTTTCCATTCATGGAGTTCTGCAGAGACCGGAATAAGTGGAAGTCACTTGTAGCTAGGTCTGGTGAATAGGGAGGGTGTGGCAAAAGGTCCCATTCAAGGCTCAATAATTTATTGCGACTGACCAATGAAGTGTGGGACACAACACATTGTTGTCTTAGTGGACCACAACACCCTTTCGATCATTCATAACTCATAAGATGTTCTCCAAATTTGATGTTACTATATCAGTTTGGAAAGCTGAATTATTGCTCTTCAAAGCCGTATGAATGGTTTTTTTATTTAATGCCTACATAAGGAATAAATAAACAAAAACTTCTTATAAGTTTTTTTTTTCCTTTTTCCATTTGTAGTTTTTTTACGAAGGTCCTATTGATGTCATTTTGTGTGGCCCTAAATTTCTTGTAAATAGCTAACATCGTATTTAAATTATTACATTTTTTGTGATTTCCAAAAAAAAAAATTATGTGAGGAACCCAACCATTAAGCATGAAAACATAGCTGAGCTTGTACAAATGGTTTTCTACGCTTTTGAGCGACACATTTAGGGCCATAGCTCTCGCACTGATTGGGTGGGATTTTGATCAACAATGGCCTTAGTGTTACTCGTTTCAATTTCATGTGAGTGACCAGACCGTTGAGCACCATTGATGTCAGAATTTCCTGAATGAAATTTGGCCAACCAACTTTGACAGGTGCGTTCGGTTAAGGCATCATCCCCATAAACACTGCAAACTTTTCTATGAGCTTATGTTTTAATACCAGTGAAGTGGTTGAGGAAGAAGCGCAGGGATCTTCTGAAGCCTCGCTTTCCCTCCACATGTGGGGGGACAAGTATGGTTCGGAGTTTCCATGGCCGACTGTAAATAGGTATGCCTGCGTCTAAGATGTTTATTTTCATTACTTTTTTTTAAGATAATTTTAATTCTATTTTATTCATCTATTTTTATTCTATTATTACTTTTTTTATTTTTTTTTTTTTGAGTTTATTTATTTATTGCGGTGATCGAGTTTATTGTTACTTGTTTGGTGAAAAGATAAGAAACCCATTGAAATTTTCAGAAATAAAACTGATGATTGTAGACGTTTAATAGTATGAGTTTATCACTCCGTGTGTATAACCGTCTCCAAGATGTTTTTGTCATAGTTTAGTATTGTTCGGATCATAGGTTTTCAGACGTTGGTGTTAGCTCAAAAGATCTCTGTTTTTTAAAATAAATAGATTTTTTTATGTGGAACTGTAATTCTGCTACATAATAGAGATTTTGGTATAACGTGGATAATTGTTTATCATTCCACATACATCATATTTTGAAAATCATTCGAGTTTTTTGAAATTAGTCTCGTTATGTGTAACCCCATAACGGTCAGAATAAGTGATTAAGGCGATACTGTTTTATATTAATATTAGTTGTATTTTTTGTTATCATTGTGAATATCTATTAAATATGGTACATTTAGCAGATCATGTTTTTTGCTTTAATGCACTTGTTGTTGATATGTTGGTAAAATTTAGGGATCTATCCAAGTTTCTAGCCTAAATATTTCCACGGAATGGACCAAGATCTGTACTTTTTTTATGTATATATTGGGTTTTATACGTTCTTCTTTTAGTATAAATAATGCTTCAGTATTTTTATAATTTATTATTATTTCCATTTTTCAAAATACTTGCGAGTTTTTATGAAATATGGATTGTAACTGAGAAAAAGAATAATTCTTTGAACACAAAACATATCGGACCTCGCCTTACCGTCATTCTATAGACTGTCACTGACTACACAGCTCCAGTCTACGGTAATCACAGCGCACGACTAGAGGAATTGAATTTCCACATTCTACAAATGTTAAAGAAAATTTAAACCTGTCAGTATAAGTACTCATGATGTTAAAAAATGAAGAAGTAAAAGGATTTTCAAATTAGGACTAAAGAGATAATAAATTAGTTAATTATTTTACGAAGAGAAAAATATATTAAACAAACCATAACAGGGCAGCTGAAGCAATATTGATCAAGGTTGAAATTAGTGAAAAGTAGGTTGACTAAAAACTGTTTATTATTCAGCCATTACCATGTTTGGACTTTACTCAGTCAATAATATAACGAGTGTAGGTGTTCTAATACTTATTTAATAAGGAAAGGGGATTAGACGAAGAGGGGCAAAATTCTACTTTCGGCTATGTCAGTAGAAGTAAAACTTATGGAATAATAAATGGTTACCAAAGTATAATGAAACACTTTAACACGCTTGGTCTCCACTGGCTCTTCTTTTACACACCTTGTCAATCTAAACAGACTTTGCTGGGTAGGGTATCTGCGGGTAAACATTCGGAGGCAAAATCGTATGCCATTTAGGGTCCCTAAGCGCACATCTGTATGAAAAAGGAGGATTGGAAGCTCGCTGGATATACAAGATATACTGGCAATTATAAACGTAGCGACTAGCTGAAAGTAGTTGGTAGACCAATGCACAGAACAAAGAACACAACAACAATACTGATTATTAAGAAATAGGAAATTTTTCAGTAATACATAACGTCCTTCATAGGTGTCTTTTGTTCTAAGTATTAATTTCCAACGAGAAAATTAAATAAATAAAAGGTTGCTTCTTCTAATAAGAAATTATGAAACAATAATATAAATAATATATAGGTAGACGCTATAAACCCAAGACTGTCGGTACGAGGTAAAGAAGCGCATCCTGCTCGAGGAGGCCGTGCTCTTGACTAAACCCGGAAGATCAGTCAGGAAGATCTATAAACATTCCTGGTGGAGGGCAGCAGCAGCCACCATTACTGACTTGGAGCCGAAAGCGGTATTACCTGGCTGGATGGATCTCTGTTCAGATATCATCAGGCGAAGCCGAAGAACTGCGAAGGAACAAACCCTTAAAAATGTCGCTGAAGTCGGAGATAACTAACAGAAAAGTACATAATAGACCATGAAAAGTGGTTTGGATAACAAGTTACCACAGAGTACTTCCTAAATATGGCTCAATGACTGCCTAAATGGGGAGAACAAAGAAGAAGAACAAGAATATATATATAACGGTTATTTTTCATTTCCTGATTTTACTTTATCTTATATAAATAAAAATGAAATAAATATAGAAATAGAATGATTACTTGTACGGCCACAGTAAGGAATCGAACAGTTTTCTCTTTCGTGATTATCTTTTCTGAAACACCACGGCGTCGGTGAGTTGTCTGGATTCCTGCAGTAGGAGCTTGCAATGGTTATTGATTTATCCGGGAAGTCTTTACTCGTGAAGGGTTTTATTTTCATCTATAAAAGGCACAAAATATAGTTATGATTACATTTTTCGAATATAAATTAATAATTCCTAATTAAAAAAAAAATAAAACAGTATCTTATTTTAGGGAGTGAAATGCAATAAACGGTAGAATCCCATTATGAGAGAACAATGTGTAAACTCCAATAAGTTTAGATTATAGAAGGCAGTGGATCAGCTGATTGGAAGGTTGTGCTCTCAACTGGTCTCTCAGTATTTGCCTATTTTTAAGCGGAATCTTTCTGATTTTTCATTGAATACATTCCACATGTACATCATAGCAGTAGATATTGCTGTTTGATATATTTTTTTCTCTTTTTTTTATATATTTTTTTTTATTTCTTTCTTTCTTCTCTTATGGTATGCGTTATAGTCACCAAGTGATGAACACTAAGGTTTCCAAGAGGACTCGGTCAGACGGAGTTAATTCACCAGCCAAACAAAGAACTCGTCGCTGCCTACGAGAAACATCTCCAACAACAAATGTAAAAACTTCGGAACCAGAACCTCAGCCACAACCAGGAACTTCTTCGCAAGAAATGATCGATGAATCCACTTGCTTTACTCCAAACTCCTACCAAGTGCTTCAAAATGACCGAGAGGTCTGAGAGAGTCTGCAGCTATACTCACATAGCCAAGGCCTCCTCCGATATTTGTTGCACCCAACTAAATAAAATCTGCTCTGGCAGGTATTCGTGCCTTAACAGAACCAACGATACAAAAATAGCACCAGATACTGCTGAAACCTACCGAATAATAGTGAAGTACCTTTCAGAAACGAATGCGAATTTTCATATGTACCAGCTTAAGCAGGAGAGATCGTTACAAGTAGTTATAAGAAATTTACACTCCTCAACCCCCAACTGAAGTGATAAAAGAAGAACTAGCGGAACCAACGTTCTGAAGGAGAATAAGGAGCAGCCTGGAGTAAAAAAATAAAGTGCCACTACTTTATTTTTCGTGGATCTAGAGCCATCACCCGGTATTGAGAAAATATACGATATCACGAGATTATATTACACAATGGTGAAAGTAGAGAAACCATACCCCAAGAGAGAAATCGTGCAGTGCCATAATTGTCAGGCGTATGGCCACACAAAGGCTTATTGTCACCACCTGCCGCGTTGCGTGAAATGCGGTGAACAGCACAAATCTGTGGAGTGCACCAAACCGATAAAAGATCCTGCAGTGTGTGCACTATACCTGGAGGGACACCCGGCCAACTACAAAGGATGCTAAATTTACAAGAATCTCAAATCCAGACACCAGAAAAACCGGATTCAAGATGAAGCAGGAAGACCAAGAAGAGAGAGAGAGCCTTCTAGAATAGTAAACAATAGTGTATCATTTTCCCAGCTACTCAGAGGTAAGAACTCAACCGATAACTATCAAGCCCTGCTGCAACAACAACCTCCACCCCAACCTCAAAATCCTATTGATCCGAATATACCTAACCATCAACAACAAATTCATCATATCCCTCCTCCTTCAAATGCAACAGATCTCACCAGTTTGTTACCATCTTTCCTCACCGATTTCAAGTCCTTAGCTACTCCACTCATATCACTCCTCACAAATCTCGTATCTCACCTTATCCCTCCTTAATGACTCACATCCCAAAACCCATAAACACTCTCCTTTGGAATGCGAATGGTGTTAGAAATCACGTTGACGAACTAAAGGCTATATTACTGGACAAGAACATCGACGTAGCACTAATTATGGAAACACGACTGACCAGAAAACATCATTTAAAAATACCTCAATACATAACATACCGTACGGACCATCCTGACGGTAAAGCACAAGCCGGTACTGCTGTTATTGTACACCACTCCCTTTCTCATCACCAGCTCCCATTACCGATACAAGATTTCCTACAATCTACCGCTATTGTAATCAAAACCTTCTCCTTTCCCGTCACCATAGCATCAGCATATTCCCCTCATAACAGATCCATATCCAATATCCAGTTCAGTTCTTTTCTCAACTCCTTAGGACATAACTTCATCCTGGGTGGAGATTTAAACGCCAAACACCATCAATGGGGTTCTAGAACCACGAATTCTCGTGGCAGAACATTGTTATCAGCACTCGATTCCAAACGTTTCAGTATCCTTCCTCCTAACTCACCTACCTACTGGCCCACAGATGCTAACCGCAATCCCGATATCCTATATTTTTTCATTCACAGAGGCTTAGACCCCTCAATCATTCTGTAGCGGTTCCCGCTCTTACTACAAGGAACGAATTCGTCTTCCCGCTACCAGGCAGCGCCCTACAAGCTCTTGCCATATGGAACATCAAGTTCGCCTTCCCGCTACTAGGCAGCGCTCTCTAAGCTCGCCCGTGCAACATACTAAAATTGTATCTTTTGTTTCTTATTTTTGTATTATAAAATACTGGAATTGTAAACTGAAATATGCATATTCATTGTGAATACTTTTTATTAATAAATATTAATGGCGATAACATATACTGACCAAAGCTCAAAATAACTGTTATAGTAACGGCTCTTGGTAGCCGGTTTAGTCTTGGCGGAATGAATACCCCAGTCAAACCTCAAGTTGTTAGTTCTACGGAGCTCCACCCCTTCAGGATGAAGACCTATATGCAGACGGTCAGTAGGGGTATCTTATACGCTTTTGGTTCACCTCAGTCTGCTCTTCTTATATAACAACAACATTTTACCTCTTTCCTCTACTCTATATCCATGCAAGTTAACGCTGATCCGTCCGCTTGCAGTCCTATATACTCAGTCTGGAGATTGATCAGTACGTCAGTATCTCATACTCCCACAAGTCCGGAGTTTGATCCCTCCGGTTGTGGTTACCATCCTAGCGGAGTGTTAAGGCTGATCCCTTACACCGCAAGCCGAGAATGATTGGGTGCTGATCCGCCTGTCACTCGAGGCTATCCATCTATTCACCTTCCTTCAACTATTCAGTCATCTTTACCCTCTAAATAATGAACCCAACAGATAAAACTCATTACATCCAACTGACTAACAAACTTTTTTTTTTTAACTTTTATTATGATATTTCCAACTGTATTAGTATGAATACATCAAGTAAATGTGTACATAGGAATATTCTAACAAACTAAAATCATAAATTAGAAAATACAAAATTCAAAATTTACAAAATTTTACTGAAAAACTTACACCTACTGACAAATCACTGTGGACAACGACTAATCGCCTCCTGAAATTTAAAGACTTTAATCACCCACTTCTTACTGAAGCTCAAACTTGGTCCAAATCTGATGAAGAAAAATCCCAAATTTTTGCTTATCACCTCTTAAAAACTTTTAATCCACATCCTGATATCCTTAATCCAAATCAGCTTGAATGTATTGAAACAGAACTGGATATTCCACTCCAAATGACTCCTCCTCCTATAGCATTTCATCCTTCAGAAATATCCAATATTATTCACAGATTACCTTCCCGCAAAGCTCCTGGCCACGACCTAATCACTTCCCATATTCTTAAACTACTTCCTCGAAAAGCCATTCTATTCCTAACTTACATTTATAATGCCGTACTCCGTTCCACATATTTTCCTGACCCTTGGAAACTATCTATAGTCAAAATGATACATAAACCCAAACAGCCACCAGAATACCCATCCTCTTACCGTCCTATGTCTCTTTTACCCATCATGGGCAAAATCCTGGAGAAGCTCATCTTAAAACGCCTGTATCCCATCCTAGATTCTAACCACATAATCTCTGATCACCAATTTGGATTCCGCACATCCCATTCCACTATCCAGCAATGTCATCGTGTGGTAGACGTTGTCTCCTCTGCATTGGAGCGCGGAATCTATTGCACTGGAGTTTTTCTCGACGTTGAACAGGCGTTTGATCGAGTCTGGCATCCGGGATTGCTTTCCAAACTCCGTAAATTCCTTCCCTCTACATATTTTCTTATCATCAGTTCCTATCTTACTGATAGACACTTCAAAGTAAATCACAATAATACCTATTCATCCCTCTTTTCTCAATCTGCCGGTGTTCCTCAAGGTAGTATCCTTGGTCCTATCCTTTACACAGTTTATACAGCTGATATCCCAACCCATCCTAACACTGTCATCACTACGTATACTGATGACACATGTATCCTGTCAGTTAATAATGATCCAACAATTGCATCCCAAACTCTTCAATCACACATCACAAACCTTGAAGAATGGTGTCAAAACTGGAAGATTAAAATAAATTCCAATAAATCCCATCAAATCACCTTTACCCTTGCTGCCCTATAGTATCCTTTAATAACACACCACTTATCCCTGTAGAACAAATCCGATACCTTGGACTCCAGCTGGACAAACGTCTCACTTGGAATCCTCATACAAGACTGAAACGACAAGAAACTGTTTGCATTCTTCCTTCACACGAAATCTTCCTTCACACCAGTTCGGTTCCGGATTCCGTTTTCAACACTCCACAGCCCAACAAGGACTTCGAGTGGTCGATCATATTTCCTCAGCCCTGGAAAGCAAGCAATATTTCTCGGGTGCATTTCTGGACATAGCTCAACTTTTGACCGGGTATGGCACGCCGAGCCTCTTTCCAAACTTAAAACCCATCTTCCTCAGTCCTTATACCTTGTCCTCCGTTCCTACCTCTCAGATCGTACCTTCCGAGCTCGCTGCGGCACTGAATTTTCAAATTTCTATCCAATTGAGACTGGTGTTCCTCAAGGTAGCGTATTGGGTCCCGTCCTTTACATCCTTTTAACCGCCGATATCCCTGTCCGTCCCGATACCATCCTGCCAACTTTCGCTGATGACACCGCCATTCTATCATCCGACTCAGATCCTGATATAGCATCCTTAAACCTTCAAAGACACCTCTCCCTGATTGAGTACTGGTGTAATAAATGGCGAAGTAATAAAGTAAACGAATCCAAATTCCAACACATCACCTTCACGCTCCGACGCAGCTCCTGTCCACCAGTACAGTTTTATTCCATCCAGCTTCCTTCCTCAGACATAGTCCGGTATCTTAGCTTTCTCTTAGGCAGACGACTAACGTGGAACCCTCATACTAGACTTAAAAGACAGGAACTTAACGGGCGATACGGCCAACTATGTATACTACTAAATAGAAAATCTAAACTCTCTATTGAAAATAAAATACTCATCTACAAGACAATACTGAAACCTACTTGGACTTACGGACTTGAACTGTTGAGAATAGCAAAATTTTCATCATCAAACATCAAACGCATCCAATCCTTCCAATCCAAAGTCCTACGAACAATAGTCGATGTTCTTTTCTATCCAACCAACAAAACCCTACACCATGATCTTAATATTCCATTTGTCATAGACCATATCCCAGCAAAACTAAACATTTTTCCAAATTCTATCAAAACCGTACAAATCATCCAAATCCCCTTGCACAATCCCTCTCTAGTTCCACTCATCCCTACAACCCTCCTCGAAGGTTGAAGCAACAGTGGACCAGAGATCTTTTATAGTATATATCTTGGAGTTTTGGCAATGGCCAGATTCTCCCTTCAAGACATGTAATCTGTGGGCCAGACCTCCCTACCGTGCACCCCCTCGCCCTCTCCCCACATCCCTATAAATTGCATATCGTTGTATTCCTTGTAACTATTTATTAAGAAAAAGCCAATGTTCACACAAAAAAGTGAACGAACTGTACCAAAATGGCGTCCAACATGGCCGACTGACGACTTTCACTTCAGTTACTTTGATGGTCACTGAGAATCAGCATTTGGCTTAATTGCCTCATAGTCTTTTATTAATGCTGGATAGTCATAGAATAATAAAACATGAAAAAATATTAAAAAATAATCAAATAATAAATTTTAAAAAAAATTGTTTAATTTTTTTGGACAATTAAATTATTGCATTAATATTTGTTCGTTAATAAAATCAATATAATGCAGTAAAAACGTTATAATAGCACTATAATTAAGCCATCATATTCTCCAGATGTTTTATTTCTGCGTTATTGTTGGCTGTTTAATTACAAACGACGCTTGATTTTCAACTTGATAATTCTTTTGTTAAAAAAATTGACTTTACTGGTGTTTTTATTGCCTAAGCCGATTATTTTTAAATATTTTTCATGTTTTATAATTCCCTGACTATCCAGATTTAATAAAATACCAATTAAGACGAAATTAAGCAACAGATTATTATATTTCTAAAAAAAAAAAGCTAAACAAGAAAGTTTTTCTAAAAGTGGGGTGTCTATGGTATAGTTGGAGGGTAAAAAATAAAAATTGCAATTAATTCATGATTCTTTAAAAACAGAACTTATCTTTGTTTATCCGTTCTTTAGTTATTGCTCCCTATTCAATTTAACTTAGTTAAAAAAACACAAAACTATAATTCTCTTACTTTTCTGCCGAAAATCTAACCAAATATTTTTAGCTTTAAAGTTTTGGCTCTTGAGGTCTCTCTGCTATCACTCCTATAAATATTGCCCTCTACTTCCGGGACACCTTGTATAAAATCAGTTGAGTATTCATTTGCTAAATCACTTAAACAATTGCTTGAACAAAAACTGAAACACATACCTAGATAGCTGAAAACTTCATTGACACATAATACCTTTATATATATATATATATATATATATATATATATATATATATATATATATATATATATATATATATAATATTACCTTTACTTAATATAAAAACTATATTTTTACCTGTTCATATAGCAACGGATTATTCCAGTTAATACAAATATTTTTCGATGATGTATAGTACATTCTCCCTTCATATTCTATCCCGTTTGGAGTTAGCAAGCAAGAATGCACCATTGAACTAAAAGATTCATCTAAAAGAAAAATTCATAATTAGCATAAAACTAACAATATTTTTTAGTAGGGCCTTCATTTTAAATCAAATACAGGTGAATAAAGTAATAAAATCTATGTATAATGTTTTTTAAATTTATTTATTTATTAAAACATTGTTAATGAAAAACTAACACTGGAAATGTTATGGATGTAAAAGTATATCTTTATTTTTTGTCCTGTAGTTTTATTTCGATGTAAAGTATCGTACTATTAAAATTCGATATTAAAATTCGACTACCGAAACCCGATATTTCAGTCAAGATGTTTTTATTGGATTATAACACGTTTCAACCCAAATATGTGGGTCATACTGCCTGAGTAACTCAGGGCTATCGTTCGGAAGTCGAGACAAGAACTTCGGCTAAAATATTACGGTCGAAACGTCGGCTAACTCAATAAAAACATCTTGAATGAAATTCCTGATAATTCTGTTTCATCCAAAACCTGATATATTTTCAAAAAAAGTGAAATTGAAAATATCTACAAGAAAAACCGTTTCACTTTCGAGCACATCAAAATGAACAATATATATATATATATATATATATATATATATATATATATATATATATATATATATATAAATATATATATATTTATAAAAAAATATATATATATATATATATATATATATAAATGAACATATAATCTTCTCAAAATTACTTATTATTGTGATGAGAAAAAAAAAAAAAAAATTACATATCTATATACATAACTGCACAATTTATAAACAATAGGCTATCTAACAGAAAAATAATTTAATACAAAATGTAATAATATTTACAGTGATTCATATAATAATAAGCAAACACTAAGATAAAATAAAATCTCAGGATTAATTGTGGTATAAAGGTAAAAAAAGGAACTATATATACGTACTTACTCATATTGGTACACAGAGAGACAAAAAGTATAAAATATAAACATATATACTCGAAAGAAAAAGCACAACCTGAGGTGAAGAGAGATATAAATAAATAGTAAAAATAATAGTCAAAGATCATTGCTGTTTTATGTTAAAACTTAAACAATAGGCATCACCATTTACTTCACAAATTCAGTTCATAAAATGAAATTGATGGTTGCGAATCATCTGTTTGGGATGTAAGGAGATATTGGAAAAGGAGGTATTTGAAGGTTGACAGTGAAGAGGCATGACGGATGTTCTGTGGCAAAGAATTCCAGTAGGCGCCGGAGCGGGCTAAGAAGGAACGTTCATAGGATTTTGTCTTGTGGAATGGAATATAGAGATCAGAATCACGGGATCTCGTTTTTATTGTGTGGACTAAAGGTTTCGTCTGGAGGAGACAGTAGATATAGGAAGGGTGCTGGGAGCTGATCGTTGGATATAAGAAATTTCTAAGGAAGTATAGGCGGCGGGAAGAGGGGAAGAGCCACTTTGACTCGGCATATAGGTGGGACACATGAGACCATCTCGAAGTGCCGAAGACAAATCTTAAGAAACAGTGTATATATATTAGAAAACTTGTTGTTAATTTTATATAATGATCATAAATCACCTTATTTCGAAGAGTCCAATGCAGAGATGTTAAAATATAGTGGCAGTGATATCTGGGAGAAAATTTATGACCTAATTTGATAGATGGGGATGGAAGAAAAAATGCATGAAGATTGGGCAAGATCAGCAATATGTCTCATACGCAAGCAAGGAGACAAGCTAATATGTGAAAATTATAGAGCCATTGCTCTATCAAGTACAACCTATACAGTATTGGCTTAAATAATTAAGTACTCCTTCTTAAAAAACAGATAGTTTTCACTGAAAAAATCATTGTAGAATATCAGGGAGGCTTTAGGCCCGGAAGATCAACATTTGACCAAGTATTCTTTCTGAGACAGCCAATGGAAAAGTTTTGTGAATTTAACATAGACATACACCTTCTCTTTGTGGACTTCAAACATGCGTACGACATTGTAGACAGGAAAGAACTTTTAAATCTACGGTAAATGTAGGCATATCCAAGAAACTGGTCAGACTAAGAAAAGTGACGCTAATAAAGACTAGTGAAATTTTTCGTTCTATTTGAACAATCGAGAAGTAAGCATTTACAATCGTCTGTCTAAACATCTGGAATATACCCATAATGTTGTTATTACCTCTCAAACCCAAGCAGCGTTACCAGTAACATTTCAGGAATTCGAATAACTAGCGGCTAAACTAGGCCTTAGTGTTAATGAAAACAATACAGTATACATGAAAATTTTCAGAAGGGAAATGGAAGTAAATAGGGAAATAGCTTAAAAAGATCACACCTTTAGGTCCATAAACCAGTTATAGTGTACCTAGGAGATCTGGTTATATACAATAACGAAGAAGCCGGATGGCTAAAGAAATATAGGACGCCCTCGGACCGAATGGCTGGAGAATGTGGAGGACAATCTGATAGTAAGGGAAAATTCGCTTCATCTGCTATTTTTTTTTTATAACTGCAAAAAATAGATAATCGGTTTTATTGATGCCTTCTGGAACTCTTAACAACATTTTCAATTGGCGGAATACACATTTTTCGCTGTTTTTATTGAATAGTTCAATTGAAAACCTTGTAATTTTATGGAATTTCCCGCGATTTGTAAGTTTTTTAAAACTGCTTGGAGGTAGTGAGGTAGGTAAATTGGTGAGGTAGTAGTGCTTGGAGGTGCTTGGAGGCTCATCAACTTGGTATGAGTTGATGGTTTATACTTTTTACTTGAAACTTTATCAACTTCTTACTGACATTCTGCTTAACTATGAAAATATATAATCATGTGTAAAACTTGTTTTCCTTTTCAATCGTTTTCCCTTTTTGTTAACAAAAATAGGTGTTTTTAAATCAAATTTTTACAAAGCGATTTTAAGAAAAGCTCCCATATCCTCTGGACAATTGATTCCATACAACTTTTTAGCAGCCATTCATAAAAATAAATTCGTATTAATTTAACCCGCCCTGCCCTCCTTATGTGGGGGACCCCGACCTCAGGGGACCAGGCGGGACCACAGGTGGCGGATAGTGGACTTGCACTCCCGGACCATGAGCGGCAGGCGCCAACAGGGCGGGGGAGGGTGGTCAGTGGTGCGGCCATCCTCAAAAATACTCCAGAGATCCCTAAGACGGCGACTGTAACGAGGCGAGTGTGTGCCTCCCTTAAATATGCACACCAGCGGGGACACCTAGGAGAGGGACAACTCAGAATAAAAACCCGGACGGATAAGGCACGTTAGCTGTGGCAGGCAGCTTATCTAAGGGAAAGAGACCCCGACAGAAAACCTCTGGTCCTCCAGGTTGGGGGTTGTCATTTGGGTCAGCAGCTCATTGATGTAAAACTCTTCTCGCTACAAGTAGTCAGAAAAGAGCCTCGGATTTGGATAGTCATAACGGAAGCAGACTTTGGAAACGGAAATGGACTTTTCATTTTGGTACTTGGAATATTCAGAGCTTCGTCACCAAAAAATCTCAGGTGCGGAAAGAAGTGGAGAGAGCAGGATTGAATCTGGTTGTACTCACAGAGACCAAAGCAATTCAACACTTGTATAGAAGCGATCTGTACAGAGTGAAGATTGGGAACCGCCTCTCTGAACCATTTTGTGGAATCAAAGGGCTAAAGCAGGGGTTTTTTATGTCTCCAAGCATTTTAAAGGTATACTTGGATAAGGTAGTGAAGCAATGGATGAGACGAAGTCTTGACTACGGAGTGTACTTTGACGACGACGAGCTCCTTACCCTGTTCTTCGCAGACGATCAAGTAGTGATGGCCCAGAAGAACGTTTTCCTGGAGATGGTGGTTGTCCAATTAAAGAAAGCTTATGAAGAGGCAGGTCTCAGGATAAACTTCCAAAAGACTGAGTATATGGCACTGGCAGATGAGGAAGACGACCTCTGCTCTGACCTGAAGAGGTATCCCACGTTGGAACACCGGAAATAAGTAAGTAAGTAATTTAACCCGCCATGGTCCGCCTAAAAGTAGTTAAAATTATTTTGGTATATATATATGTACCAACTATTTCTAATTTCTATTTACTAATATCTCCTATTTTTTGTTGGTGTGCCTTTTTTTCCATGTCAATTCATTCAACAGTCATATAACAATATTTTAGGTGATATATTTAATCATCCTTATCATAAATCATCCCCTCCGAAACATTATCTTATTCTAGTGGCTGGTTTAAGATCGAAACAATTAACATAGATGGCTGCTATGATAACTTTTAACCACCGATAATACCATGCAAAGTTACGTATAACTGAAATCCCGTTTTGTTCAACTTACAAGTCTTATAACTTTTTTAACAATCATTTTAGAGCTAAAATTCATTAGGAAATTTGTTAAAACTCCTTAGGGGGCTATCAAAATTCTAAAAAAATTAATTAATTATTCCAAAAGCCACTCCAAAAAAGTGCTCCCCCTCCAAGTGAAAAAAAAATTTGGAATAATTAATTATTTTATTTTAGAATTTTGATAGCCCCCTAAGGAGTTTTAAGAATTATCCTAATGAAGTTTTGCTCTAAAATTATTATTAAAAGAGTTATAAAAGTCGTAAGTTGCACAAAACGGGATTTTAGTTTTTCGTGACTTTGCGTAGTATTTTCGGGTCTTTAAACAATAGAAATATATTTTAAAATATCAGAGAATTCTAAAACTATTTGGAGGTCTATCAGGACTCCAATAAGAATTTAGAAATTTTCGCACCTAGAAATAGTTCGTACATTTATATATACCAAAATAATTTTAACTACCTTTAGGCGGACCATGGCGGGTTAAATTACTTACTTACTTATTTCCGGTGTTCCAACCTGGGATACCTCTTCAGGTCAGAGCAGAGCTCCACACATCTCTATCCTCCCAGTCACCCTCCTGTAGACCTCGGCCAGCCATCTCTTCTCGGACTCCTTCCATCCACGTGGTTCTCGGTCCCATTCTCCTTCAGTGCCCATACCACCTCAATCGCCGTTTCCCGATCCTCGCAGAGACGGTCTCCTCTACACCTATTCTCTGTCTCACCACTTCATTTCGGACTCTGTCCAGCCTCGTTAACTGTAGGCACCTTCTCCAAAAATCCATTTCTACAGTCCGAATTTTGGCATACAAGCCAGCATTCATCGACTATGCCTCACATCCGTAGGTTAATATAATATGGAATCGACAATAGCCGTGAAGATACACCGCTTGTTCGCGTTTGAAATAGTGTCGTTCCAGAGAACAGGATGCAGCATTCTAGTAGCTTTTCTTGCAATCTCGACCTTGTTTCGGACATCCACTTCGGACGATCCAACATCGTCCAGATAGGAACCGAGGTATTTAAATGCCTTTACTCTTCTACATACCTGTTCACCTGTGCGTAGGTCGTCTTCCTCATCTCCCAGTGCCATATACTCAGTCTTTTGGAAGTTTATCCTGAGACCTGCCTCTTCATAAGCTTTCTTTAATTGGACAACCACCATCTCCAGGAAAACTTTCTTCTGGGCCATCACTACTTGATCGTCTGCGAAGAACAGGGTAAGGAGCTCGTCGTCGTCAAAGTACACTCCGTAGTCAAGACTTCGTCTCATCCATTGCTTCACTACCTCATCCAAGTATACCTTCAAAATGCTTGGAGACATACAAAACCCCTGCTTCAGCCCTTTGGTTCAACAAAATGGTTCAGAGAGTCGGTTCCCAATCTTCACTCTATACAGATCGCTTCTATACAAGTGTTGAATTGCTTTGGTCTCTGTGAGTACAACCAGATACAATCCTGCTCTCTCCACTTCTTTCCGCACCTGAGATTTTTTTGTTGACGAAGCTCTGAATATTCCAAGTACCAAAATGAAAAGTCCATTTCCGTTTCCAAAGTCTGCTTCCGTTATGACTATCCAAATCCGAGGCTCTTTTCTGACTACATGTAGCGAGAAGAGTTTTACATCAATGAGCTGCTGACCCCGGAGTCGTCTGCCCCTTCCCGTCGGGCCTATGTCTTTCCCTAACTGTTAAGCTTATCCAAAAAAAAATTCAGCTTTTGGAACTTACCACCAAACTTTGAGTAGGAATAATTATTTTTCTATATTGAATTGCGGCAGCAATAATAGACGTCATAAAATATTGATTTTAAACAATTTATTACAATATATTTTTTCACGGATCTGTTAAATTTGTGTTTTTCGTCCCTTATTTATTTCTAAAACTGTATATTATATCTACTAATATAAATGATAATGGTTGAAAGCATAAGCGTGAGGCTCGACGGGCTAACGCCCCTCCCTCATCCTGGCCTGGTAGGGACTCAGCCCCACCCCTCCCCTCCCCCTGACAAATTGCTATAGTATGAACTTCATGAACATATCGACCGTGTACATTACAATCCCATTACAAAGGACCTGTACCTATATAGTGGTAGGTATGATACAATTTTTTTAACGGTGTCCTATTTTGGATATATAAACTCAGCTAAACTGTATAAGGTATCATCTACTAAAATCCTGAACTATTTTAGTTTGACAACAATTTTTGTCAACAGGAACAGTGGCGGTCTTGGGAGAGAGAGGGGAGGGGGCAACCGGGACAATTGGCCCACGGCACCGACTTACCCCTGTGAATTTGGCCCCCATCCTTAATTCATTTTTTAATTTGGGAGTCCTGATTGATCCCCAAATAGTTTTAGATTTCTCTGATATTTATAAATGTATTTCTATTGTTTAAACCACCGAAAATACCATGCAGTCACGAATAACTAAAATCCCGTCTTGTGCAACTTACCAGTATTATAACTCTTTTAATAATAATTTTAGAGCTAAAGTTCATTAGCATAATTGTTAAAACTCCTTGGGGGGCTATCAAAATTCTAAAAAAAAATAATTGATTTCTCCAAAAGGCCTCTCCAAAAAAGTACTCCCCCCCAAGTGAAAATTTCTAAATTCTTTTTGAAGTCCTAATAGACCTTCAAATAGTTTTAGAGATCACTGATATTTATAAATGTATTTCTATTATTTAAACCATCGAAAATACCACCCAAGGTCACGAAGAACTAAACTCCCATTTTGTGCAACTTACGACTGTTATAACTCTTTTAATAACAATTTTTGAGCTAAACTTCATTAGGATGATTCTTAAAACTCCTTGGGGGGTTATCAAAATTCTAAAAAAAAATAATTACTTATTCCAAAAGGCCACTCCAAAAAAGTGAATCCCCCCAAGTGAAAATTTCAAAATTCTTTTTGGAGTCTTGATAGCCCCCAAATAGTTATAGAGTTCTCTAAAATTTAAAAATGTATTTCTATTGTTTAAACCACCGATAATACCATGCAAAGTTACGAATAACTAAAATCCCGTTATGTGCAACTTACCAGTCCTATAACTCTTTTAATAATAATTTTAGAGCTAAAGTTCATTGGAATAATTGTTAAAACTCCTTGGGGGGCTATCAAAATTCTAAAAAGAAATAATTGATTTTTTCAAAAGGCCACTCCAAAAAAGTGCTCCCCCCAAGTGAACATTTCTGAGTTCTTTTTGTAGTCCTGATACACCTCAAAATAGTTATAGAGATCTCTGATTTATCAAAATGTATTTCTATTGTTTAAACCACCGATAATACCATGCAAAGTTACGAATAATTAAAATCCCGTTATGTGCAACTTACCAGTCTTATAACTCTTTTAATAATAATTTTAGAGCTAAAGTTCATTGGAATAATTGTTAAAACTCCTTGGGAGGCTATCAAAATTCTAAAAAGAAATAATTGATTTTTTCAAAAGGCCACTCCAAAAAAGTGCTCCCCCCAAGTGAACATTTCTGAGTTCTTTTTGTAGTCCTGATACACCTCAAAATAGTTATAGAGATCTCTGATTTATCAAAATGTATTTCTATTGTTTAAACCACCGAAAATACCATGCAGTCACGAATAACTAATATCCCGTTTTGTGCAACTTACCAGTATTATAACTCTTTTAATAATAATTTTAGAGCTAAAGTTCATTAGCATAATTGTTAAAACTCCTTGGGGGGCGATCAAAATTCTAAAAAAAAATAATTGATTTCTCCAAAAGGCCACTCCAAAAAAGTACTCCCCCCCAAGTGAAAATTTCTAAATTCTTATTGAAGTCCTGATAGACCTCCAAATAGTTTTAGAGATCACTGATATTTATAAATATATTTCTATTATTTAAACCATCGAAAATACCACCCAAGTGAAGTCCTGATAGACCTCCAAATAGTAATAGAGTTCTCTAATATTTAAAAATATATTTCTATTGTTTAAAGACCCGAAAATACCACCCAAAATCACAAAAAACTAAAATCTCGTTTTGCGCAACTTACAACTCTTATAACTTTTTTAACAATCATTTTAGAGCTAAAATTCATTAGGAAAATTGTTAAAACTCCTTGGGGGGCTATCAAAATTCTAAAAAAAAATAATTACTTATTCCAAAAGGCCACTCCAAAGAAGTGCCGCCCCCAAGTGAAAATTTCAAAATTCTTTTTGGAGTTCTGATAGCCCCCCCAAATACTTATAGAGTTCTCTAAAATTTAAAAATGTATTTCTATTGTTTAAACCACCGATAATACCATGCAAAGTTACGAATACCTAAAATCCAGTTATGTGCAACTTACCAGTCTTATAACTCTTTTATTAATAAATTTAGAGCTAAAGTTCATTGGGATAATTGTTAAAACTCCTTGGGGGGATATCAAAATTCTAAAAAGAAATCATTTATTTCTCCAAAAGACCACTCCGAAAAAGTACTCCCTCCAAAGTGAACATTTCTGAGTTCTTTTTGTAGTCCTGATAGACCTCCAAATAGTTTTAGAGATCACTGATATTTATAAATATATTTCTATTATTTAAACCATCGAAAATACCACCCAAGGTCACGAAAAACTAAACTCCCATTTTGTGCAACTTACGACTGTTATAACTCTTTTAATAACAATTTTTGAGCTAAACATCATTAGGATAATTCTTAAAACTCCTTGGGGGGCTATCAAAATTCTAAAAAAAAATAAATACTTATTCCAAAAGGCCACTCAAAAAAAGTACCCCCTCCCCATGTGTAAATTTCAAAATTCTTTTTTGGAGTCCTGATAGCCCCCCAAATAGTTATAGAGTTCTCTAAAATTTTAAAATGTATTTCTATTGTTTAAACCACCGATAATACCATGCAAAGTTACGAATAACTGAAATCCCGTTTTGTTCAACTTACATGTCTTATACCTTTTTTAACAATCATTTTAGAGCTAAAATTCATTAGGAAAATTGTTAAAACTCCTTGGGGGGCTATCAAAATTCTAAAAAAAAAT
This sequence comes from Nezara viridula, assembly GCA_928085145.1. Lineage (NCBI taxonomy): Eukaryota > Metazoa > Arthropoda > Insecta > Hemiptera > Pentatomidae > Nezara > Nezara viridula. Next base: position 121,186,656 of record OV725078.1, on the reverse strand, counting down.
AATTACTTATTCCAAAAGGCCACTCCAAAGAAGTGCCGCCCCCAAGTGAAAATTTCAAAATTCTTTTTGGAGTTCTGATAGCCCCCCCCCCAAATACTTATAGAGTTCTCTAAAATTTAAAAATGTATTTCTATTGTTTAAACCACCGATAATACCATGCAAAGTTACGAATACCTAAAATCCAGTTATGTGCAACTTACCAGTCTTATAACTCTTTTATTAATAAATTTAGAGCTAAAGTTCATTGGGATAATTGTTAAAACTCCTTGGGGGGATATCAAAATTCTAAAAATAAATCATTTATTTCTCCAAAAGACCACTCCGAAAAAGTACTCCCTCCAAAGTGAACATTTCTGAGTTCTTTTTGTAGTCCTGATAGACCTCCAAATAGTTTTAGAGATCACTGATATTTATAAATATATTTCTATTATTTAAACCATCGAAAATACCACCCAAGGTCACGAAAAACTAAACTCCCATTTTGTGCAACTTACGACTGTTATAACTCTTTTAATAACAATTTTTGAGCTAAACATCATTAGGATAATTCTTAAAACTCCTTGGGGGGCTATCAAAATTCTAAAAAAAAATAAATACTTATTCCAAAAGGCCACTCAAAAAAAGTACCCCCTCCCCATGTGTAAATTTCAAAATTCTTTTTTGGAGTCCTGATAGCCCCCCAAATAGTTATAGAGTTCTCTAAAATTTTAAAATGTATTTCTATTGTTTAAACCACCGATAATACCATGCAAAGTTACGAATAACTGAAATCCCGTTTTGTTCAACTTACATGTCTTATACCTTTTTTAACAATCATTTTAGAGCTAAAATTCATTAGGAAATCTGTTATAAGTCCTTGGGGGGGGGGGCTATCAAAATTCTAAAAAAACATAATTAATTATTCCATAAGGCCACTTCAAAAAAGTGCTCCACCTCCAAAAAAAAAAAAAAATTGGAATAACTAATAGTTTTTTTTTTTAGAATTTTGATAGCCTCCCAAGGAGTTTTAAGAATTATCCTAATGAAGTTTAGCTCTAAATTTATTATTAAAAGAGTTATAAGACTCGTAAGTTGCACATAACGGGATTTTAGTTATTTGTAACTTTGCATGGTGTTATCGGTGGTTTAAACAATAGAAATACATTTTAAAATTTTAGAGAACTCTATAACTATTTGGGGGGCTATCAGGACGCCAAAAAGAATTTAGAAATTTTCACTTGGGGGGGGCACTTTTTTTGAGTGGCCTTTTGGAATAATTAATTATTTTTTTTTAGAATTTTGATAGCCCCCCTAAGGAGTTTTAACAATTATGCTAATGAACTTTAGCTCTAAAATTATTATTAAAAGAGTTATAAGAGTCGTAAGTTGCACAAAACGGGATTTTAGATATTCGTGACTGCATGGTATTTTCCGTGGTTTAAACAATAGGAATACATTTTAAAATTTTAGAGAACTCAATAACTTTTTGGGGGGCTATCAGGACGCCAAAAAGAATTCAGAAATTTTCACTTGGGGGGGCACTTTTTTTGAGTGGCCTTTTGGAATAATTAATTATTTTTTTTTAGAATTTTGATAGCCCCCCTAAGGAGTTTTAACAATTATGCTAATGAACTTTAGCTCTAAAATTATTATTAAAAGAGTTATAAGAGTCGTAAGTTGCACAAAACGGGATTTTAGATATTCGTGACTGCATGGTATTTTCCGTGGTTTAAACAATAGGAATACATTTTAAAATTTTAGAGAACTCAATAACTTTTTGGGGGCTATCAGGACGCCAAAAAGAATTTAGAAATTTTCACTTGGGGGGGCACTTTTTTTGAGTGGCCTTTTGGAATAATTAATTATTTTTTTTTAGAATTTTGATAGCCCCCCTAAGGAGTTTTAACAATTATGCTAATGAACTTTAGCTCTAAAATTATTATTAAAAGAGTTATAAGAGTCGTAAGTTGCACAAAACGGGATTTTAGATATTCGTGACTGCATGGTATTTTCCGTGGTTTAAACAATAGGAATACATTTTAAAATTTTAGAGAACTCTATAACTATTTGGGGATCAATCAGGACTCCAAAAAGAATTTTGAAATTTTCACTTGGGGGGCACTTTTTTGGAGTGGCCTTTTGGAATAAGTAATTATTTTTTTTAGAATTTTGATAGCCCCCCATGGAGTTTTAAGAATCATCCTAATGAAGTTTAGCTCTAAAATTATTATTAAAAGAGTTATAAGACTCGTAAGTTGCACAGAACAGGATTTTAGTTATTCGTAACTTTGCATGGTATTATCGGTGGTTTAAACAATAGAAATACATTTTGAAATATCAGAGATCTCTATAACTATTTTGAGAGGGGGGGCTATCAGGACTTCAAAAATAATTTAGAAATGTTCACTTGGGGGGAGCACTTTTTTTGGAGTGACCTTTTGGAGAAATCAATTATTTCTTTTTAGAATTTTGATAGCCCCCCAAGGAGTTTTAACAATTATCCCCATGAACTTTAGCTCTAAAATTATTATTAAAAGAGTTATAAGACTCGTAAGTTGCACATAACGGGATTTTAGTGATTCGTAACTTTGCATGGTATTATCGGTGGTTTAAACAATAGAAATACATTTTGAAATATCAGAGATCTCTATAACTATTTTGAGGGGGGGGGCTATCAGGACTTCAAAAATAATTTAGAAATGTTCACTTGGTGGGAGCACTTTTTTTGGAGTGACCTTTTGGAGAAATCAATTATTTCTTTTTAGAATTTTGATAGCCCCCCAAGGAGTTTTAACAATTATCCCCATGAACATTAGCTCTAAAATTATTATTAAAAGAGTTATAAGACTCGTAAGTTGCACATAACGGATTTTAGTGATTCGTAACTTTGCATGGTATTTTCGGTGGTTTAAACAATTGAAATACATTTTGAAATATCAGAGATCTCTATAACTATTTGAGGGGGGGGCTATCAGGACTCCAAAAATAATTTAGAAATGTTCACTTGGGGGGAGCACTTTTTTGGAGTGGCCTTTTGGAGAAATCAATTATTTTTTTTTAGAATTTTGATAGCCCCCCAAGGAGTTTTAACAATTATCCCCATGAACTTTAGCTCTAAAATTATTATTAAAAGAGTTATAAGACTCGTAAGTTGCACATAACGGGATTTTAGTTATTCGTAACTTTGCATGGTATTATCGGTGGTTTAAACAATAGAAATACATTTTGAAATATCAGAGATCTCTATAACTATTTGAGGGGGGGGGCTATCAGGACTTCAAAAATAATTTAGAAATGTTCACTTGGGGGGAGCACTTTTTTTGGAGTGACCTTTTGGAGAAATCAATTATTTCTTTTTAGAATTTTGATAGCCCCCCATCGAGTTTTAAGAATCATCCTAATTAAGTTTAGCTCTAAAATTATTATTAAAAGAGTTATAATACTCGTAAGTTGCACAGGACAGGATTTTAGTTATTCGTAACTTTGCGTGGTATTATCGGTGGTTTAAACAATAGAAATATTTTTTTAAATATGAGGGAACTCTAAAACTATTTGGGGGGCTATCAGGACTCCAAAAAGAATTTAGAAATTTTCACTTGGGGGGGAGCACTTTTTTGTAGTGGCCTTTTGGAGAAATCAATTTTTTTTTTTAGAATTTTGATAGTCCCCCATGGTGGTTTAACAATTATCCTAATGAACTTTAGTTCTAAAATTATTATTTAAAAAGTTATAAGACTCGTAAGTTGCACAAAACGGGATTTTAGTTATTCGTAACTTTGCATGGTATTTTCGGTGGTTTAAACAATAGAAATATATTTATAAATATCAGAGATCTCTATAACTATTTTGAGGGGGGGGGCTATCAGGACTTCAAAAATAATTTAGAAATGTTCACTTGGGGGGAGCACTTTTTTTGGAGTGACCTTTTGGAGAAATCAATTATTTCGTTTTTAGAATTTTGATAGCCCCCCAAGGAGTTTTAACAATTATCCCCATGAACTTTAGCTCTAAAATTATTATTAAAAGAGTTATAAGACTCGTAAGTTGCACATAACGGGATTTTAGTGATTCGTAACTTTGCATGGTATTATTGGTGGTTTAAACAATTGAAATACATTTTGAAATATCAGAGATCTTTATAACTATTTGGAGGGGCTATCAGGACTTCAAAAATAATTTAGAAATGTTCACTTGGGGGGAGCACTTTTTTTGGAGTGACCTTTTGGAGAAATAAATTATTTCTTTTTAGAATTTTGATAGCCCCCCAAGGTGGTTTAACAATTATCCTAATGAACTTTAGCTCTAAAATTATTATTAAAAGAGTTATAAGAGTTGTAAGTTGCGCAAAACGGGATTTTAGTTATTCGTAACTTTGCATGGTATTATCGGTGGTTTAAACAATAGAAATACATTTTAAAATTTTAGAGAACTCAATAACTTTTTGGGGGGCTATCAGGACTCCAAAAAGAATTTTGAAATTTTCACTTGGGGGGGGCACTTTTTTGGAGTGACCTTTTGGAATAAGTAATTATTTTTTTTTAGAATTTTGATAGCCCCCCTAATGAGTTTTAACAATTATGCTAATGAACTTTAGCTCTAAAATTATTATTAAAAGAGTTATAAGAGTCGTAAGTTGCACAAAACGGGATTTTAGTTATTCGTGACTGCATGGTATTTTCCGTGGTTTAAACAATAGGAATACATTTTAAAATTTTAGAGAACTCTATAACTATTTGGGGATCAATCAGGACTCCAAAAAGAATTTTGAAATTTTCACTTGGGGAGGCACTTTTTTGGAGTGGCCTTTTGGAATAAGTAATTATTTTTTTTTAGAATTTTGATAGCCCCCAAGGAGTTTTAACAATTATCCACATGAACTTTAGCTCTAAAATTATTATTAAAAGAGTTATAATACTCGTAAGTTGCACATAACGGGATTTTAGTTATTCGTAACTTTGCATGGTATTATCGGTGGTTTAAACAATAGAAATACATTTTAAAGTTTTAGAGAACTCAATAACTTTTTGGGGGGCTATCAGGACTCCAAAAAGAATTTTGAAATTTTCACTTGGGGGGGGGCACTTTTTTGGAGTAACCTTTTGGAATAAATAATTATTTTTTTTTAGAATTTTGATAGCCCCCCAAGGAGTTTCAAGAATTATCCTAATGAAGTTTAGCTCTAAAATTATTATTAAAAGAGTCATAACAGTCTCAAGTTGTACAAAACGGGATTTTATTTTTTCATGACTGCATCGTATTTTCGGTGGTTTAAACAATAGAAATACATTTTAAAATTTTAGAGAACTCTATAACTATTTGGGGATCAATCAGGACTCCCAAATTAAAAAATCAATTAAGGATGGGGACCAACTTCACAGGGTAAGTCGGTGCCGTGTGGCAATTGTTCCGGTTGCCTCCCCCCCCCTCTCCCTCCCAAGGCTGCCACTGTTCCTGTTGACAAAACATTGTTGTCAAACCAAATACTTTAAACTAAAATAGTACAGCATTTTAATAGATGATACCTTATACAGTTTAGGTGAGTTTATAAATCCAAAATAGGACACCGTTAAAAAAATTCTATCATACCTACCACTATATAGGTACAGGTCCTTTGTAATGGAATTGTAATTTACACGGTCGATATGTTCATGAAGTTCATACTATAGCAATTTGTCGGGGGGGGGGGGGCTAACTCCCTACCAGGGCAGGATGAGGGGGGGTCGTAAGCCCCTCGAGCCTCACGCCTATGCTTTCAACCATTATCATTAATATTAGTAGATATAATATACAGTTTTAGAAATAAATAAGTGACAAAAAACATAAATTTAACAGTTCCGTGAAAAGATATATTGTAATAAATTGTTTAAAATCAATATTTTATGACTTCTACTATTGCTGCCACAATTCTATATAGGAAAATAATTATTCCTACTCAAAGTTTGGTGATATGTTCCAAAAACACGGTTTTTTTTTTTTTTTTGGATAAGCTCAACAGTTAGGGGAAGACATAGGCCCGACGGGAAGGGGCAGACGACTCCGTGGTTGCAGTTTAAAAGATCAGGGGATCCAAAGGAACCTTCTTGGCCCCCCCACGTTTTTTATTTTCAACTTCTTTTTTTTTTTTATTAAAGAAATTTACAGCTATATTAAATAATAAATACAACAAGTAAATATGAACCAGTAACATGACACGTACATACAACATGAAGAGAAACTACCCATTGGTAGCACTCCAATTATATTTCTATGTAAGAATGTCCCGAGGCCATCTTCGTTTTTTTAACTTCTAAATTTAGAATAAAATAAAGTATAGACAATATAACGCATGTTACATAATCATTATGTATTTAACGTTATCCCTTGCACCTTTATTTTCTTCAGCATTTTATAAATTTTTCTCAATAATAACTGCAATTTTGAATTTTTATAATCCCTAGAAACAGCAATTACACTGTAATAAAAAATGATTTGATTATTTCTTATTTGCAATCATTTAAATTTAATACGTCATTTGTCAGGTAACTACCCATTATTATATAGTTACATATATTTTTGTTTGTTTCTGACATTGCTGAAGAAATAAAAATAATAACAGAGAATGATTGTATTGTTGAATGGATCACATCTTTATTTTGAACCGGCAGAGTTTTCACTAGTCAATGTTTACTCTTCTTCCAAGAAACACCGCCAATACCACCCTTCGTAGTAAACAAAAAGTCTCGTTGTTGATATGCGTCTTACTACACCCCGGTTCTATTTTAACTTATTCTAATCCAACATTTATATGCAATAAAAATCCAATTATCAACTTCATAAATACCAGTGTACGATTCGATTCATAATTGGATTTTTTTTTTCAATAAAGTGACTTTAGCAACTAATGTGTAAAATATTTTTGATTGAACTTGTAAGGTAAAAAATTCATTTTCAGATACGATATCAGTTATTAAATTGAATATGAATAGACAATTTCCTCTTCGAAACGTATTTTCGTCTAATTTCTAATTAAAACTTACTAATATATGTTAGGATTGCATAAAATATAAAGCATGGCACGTTGGAAGATTATTTTTAATTTGTCACTGGACTTTTATAATGGGGTTTTGACATTTCTTTTTATATTGGTTCAACTACATAAAATTTTTAAAAAATGTCCGTCCCTATGTCTTACGTGTATAACATAAAAAAACATGTATATTCAGGGACTTGGGGAGAAACAAACAGATAATTTTCCTGGGCTCCCTCAAAAACTAAAACTAAAACTCAACCGAAGCCTTTTACAAAGTAGGCAACAAAAATATTATGTAAAGATCATTATCATATAATATGTGTAAATATTATCTGCGCTTTATTTTAATGTGAATTTGAAAGCTAAAAAATAAAACCTTAAAGGTAAGGCCGGGCCCGGTGGCCCCCTCTGTCGCCGGGCCACCGTTTACTGACCTATGAGTATATATATAAATATATATATATATATTACATTTATATTTTCCTAGGCTCCAAATGTTCTCTCAGTGCTGCACTATAGGATCCAGGATTTAGTTTTAGGTGGGGCTTCAGCCCGAAAGTTTTTTTTTTAAAACATGTAATTACGTAGGAAGAAAAATAAGGGAACTAACTACCTATATGAAATAGAGTTTAAGTGATTCATTAAGTACTACTAAGTGTAATTACACGAACAATAATACTTTTAGAGGTTATTATTAAATTTTTTTTTTTTTTTATAAGCCCTGGTTATATTTTACCATTTTTTTTTTGGGGGGGGGGGAGAAGGGCTTCAGCCCGAAATGCCCCCCCTCCCACGCGTAGATTCGCCCGTGCAGGGAGGTCCGATTCAAATCGGCCCTTAGGCGTCACATTCTGTATGTACAAGTTCTACTATATATTATAGGTACTACATTACTCTTATAAGTACTACTATACTATCATAAATTGTCTATTTACTAATTTTCTTATTCATAATATAGATAAAGGAATATAACTTCCTTAAGAATGATAGACGTACAGACTCAAAATCAAAACATACGTAAAGCGCAAATAATAGTCTAACCATAATTGTTAATTCTATTTTATATTCATAATTATTAGTCAAGAACGGCCAGGGATAGACCCTTCATAAACCTCACAGGAATCAGTATTTAATAATAGTTATTACTGATATCTTGAAACATATAAATTCTAATTAATTAGATATTCGGAGCGGATTTAGAATTTCATTTGGGGGGGGGCAGAATCGGAGGTCTGGTGAAAGAAATACCTGCCCCGGAAAATTTTCAAAAGCCACTGATCAAAACTACCTTTTATATATCGTTTGAAGTAGTGAACTTATTATAAATATCGTAATTGGTTAAGGATTTGCCTAAAAAATAATGTAACTTGTTATTATTATTTTTTGGTGAGGGAGAGCGGCTTAAGCCCAAAAGCTCTTCCCCCGCCTTGAATCCGCTAGTGCCCCGATTCATTATCCTAACTTCTGCAATAAATAACATCATCTCATAGCATTGACTTATTTTATTGACTGAAATAAACTCAAAACTATCAACAGATAGAAATAAGTATTTTTATTTCTCCTGCTAATAAACATAGTTTTAAATTATGATCCAGAAAAAATTAGTCGCCCTGGGCAAGTGTCCGCATTTATACATGTCTAATAATATGAAATAATAATATTTTATATATATCTTATAATATATATCTGTGCAATAAAATATAGACAATTAGATGGTTGTATCACAAGTTCATGGATACCACGCGAGATGTCGTCCTAGAGAGGTAATCTTAAGAAAAGTAGTCCCGATTATATATTAAATAAATACATATTTAAATTATTTTAATTGATTTTTAGTCTTAGTTTCTACTAGTATAACCGTTAATAATATAATTCGTACTTGTTTTTCGTCGAAATAGCTAATAGTTCACAAAAAGTTAAACGTAGGTGGGTGGGGGTTACACTATATATGTTTGCCAAAATTCACCCCACTGGCAGTTTCTTCTGACACTCCTGCTTGGTAAGTTCTGCTCAGCTCTTACTCCTCCCCTTTTTTTTTTATTAGTAGTCGTATTTGTTATATTTTGTATCGTTTTTCACAAAGGTTTTTCATTCTTTGAGATGTGTTTCATTTATATTAATCTTGAATTTACTTCTCCTTTTCAATCTACGTCCTTTTATATAGATTATTAACTTTTTACTACATAGTTATGAGTACTTAGTTAAACCTAAAACTTTATTAATAGCTGTGGGGTGATTAGTCCAAATTGTTTTAAAACATTTTTAATATTTGTTTCTTAGTTTTTGATATTGTTATTATTCTACCTACTTTATTTTATTTTAATGTTCACTTATCTACTTCATTTTACTTCTAAGTTTTTCTACCTACATTGTTTATGTTTCTCATACCTTTTGTTATCTGTTTCATTCCTCAGCCCTGATGAAGGCCTAAACTTCGGATCGAAACGTAAAAATAAATATTATTCATTTTTGCAATTTTTTTTTTACTGATCACCCCAGCCATCCTTCTCTTCAATTTAATAATAACTAGTTTAAATAATTATTTTTGAGATGTTTTACTTATTAAATTTATTTAACTTTCTTTTCATGTCATAGTCATATATTTTATTATTTCTTTTAGTAGAAAATAATAAAATATTTCCACCTATAGTCCAAGCAATTCTGCCCATCGCTGCATAGCATCGGTTTAGGAACGTCACCTGAGCTTAAAGAAAAGTAAGTCCTTACTTATTTATTTATGTTTTTATTACTCAATTGCTTTTCTTTCTTTTAATATATCTTTGATGTCCATTTATGTATCTGTGTTTATTTCTTACATCTTAGTTATTTATTTATTGTAAGGTTCTTACGGCCAGAATTGATTTAGTTGTCTGTGCACTATTACTGTTCTTAAGGGACTTTGCCCAAGAATAATGTTGATTTTTCTATTTTGGCTTGAAATTCTCGTTCAGGCTATTTCACTCCGCAAAGAACGATAAGCGGTGTATGTTTTAATATTAAATTTAATATGGTAATGTTCGTTACTAATTAATAAAATATGATATATAGGGTCTATATCAAAGGTGGGGGGAACGTTTTTATTTTATCATTAGAAGACCGCAATAATTACTCTTATTTTACCGTTGCTATCTTTATTTATCACTAAATACATACATACGTTTAACTTAATAATATTAATTTCCAAATTTTCGTCACATAAATAATTAAATGTTAATTAATTCTAGCTCTAGGTTAACAAATATCGTTTGAAGGCAGCATGCGGTTCCCCACCTATGGTCTATATCAGGGGTATCTAAACTACGGACCGCTAAAATCTGGCACGCGAAAGCTTCCGTGATCACATGGAATCTTTTTATCGTCAGAGAGTAGTAAGATTAGGCAGTGCCAATGGAGGCACCAGCAATACTTCTTTATGGAGGCAACACTTCTTTATATTTTTACTTATAATTAAATAACATACCCATGTACATGTATTCAATTTAATTCTATACATTTTCCAATTTTTGTAACTTAATTAATTAATTCTTGTACTAGGTTAATGAATATTACACAAAAGCATTTGAAGGCTGCAGCTACGTAACGGAGATCCGTGCTGCTTTGAGGTCGCAGGTTCCCCACCTATAGCCAATGCAAGTCTTCTCATCGCTGCATAGCAACTTCTTGGCATCGGACTCAACGTGGAACGTAACCTGAACTTGAAGAAAAGTAAGTGCTTATTTATTTATTTTTTATTTTAAAGTCTTAAACTGTATAACCTTGGTATATTTACTGGTTCATTAAATGGCAACACTTATGTACAATTCCGTGTGATTACTGATTTTTCTAGACATTATAAATCACGATGTACGCAGTTGAGGCAAATAATTATTTATTTATTGTTATAAAATTATGTATTTATAATTTAATATATTATATTATACTTTATAATTATTATTAATCATATATTTATTTTAAGGTTAGGCAGTGCCAATGGAGACACCAGCAATTCTTTATATTTTTAGTGTTGATATTTTTACTTATCATTAAATACACATACTCATATACTTTAATTCTATAAATTTTCCAAAGTTTGTAACTGAAATCATTAATTCTTGTACTAGGTTAATGAATATTCCACAAAAGCGTTTGGAGGCTGCAGCTACATAACGGAGATCCGTGGTGCTTTGAGGTCACAGGTTCTCCACCTATAGCCAATGCAACTCTTCTCATCGCTGCATAGCAACTTCTTGGCATCCGACATAACGTGGAACGTCCCCTGAGCTTGAAGAATAGTAAGTCCTTTTTTATTTTAAAGTCTTAAACTGTATAATCTTGGTATATTTACTGGTTTAATAAATAGCAACACTTATGTACAATTCCGTGTGATTACTAATTTTTCTTTGTTTTTTCTCGACATTATAAATCACGATGTACGCAGTTGAGGCAAATAAATATTTATTTCATTATTTGTTGGGAATTATATTGTGTGAAATGACAAGTTCAATTCTAGACATGCAACTAAAGTCTGATCATCCAAAAGCCCATTGTATCAAAAGCCATAGCCATTCATGTAATCCGGCGGCTTTTGGTCAAAGAGCTTCCTGGGAACCGGCAGTAAGACCTGTTTGTTTACTTGCGTTGTTTTTATATTTATTTGTTTTAAACTGGTCAATACGGATTATTTTGAAAATTCAATATATACGATGTATTTTATTTATTAATACAGTTGTGAATATCATAACTAAAACAATATATATAGGTTAGCAGTGCTGGTTTAGACATTTAGCGCCGCCTGACAATGACGTCATCTCTCCCCTCTCCAAAAAAATAATTAATTCATGAAATATAGAAAAATGGCCTTTAAATCACTCTCAATTTTACTTGATCGTTATAAAGAGCATATATTGTACCATATTTATCTGTATCCATCCATTTGGATGGTGTTCTTTCAATAATTTTTTCTACTATTTTTTCTAATACTCTGTTATGATTTCATATTTCTCCTTTAGTTAATTACCAAATCCTTTCATATTTTTTATGTTATAGATGAATGTCAAATGGTTTATTGTTTTAATAAAAAGATGTGGTGCGCGGAACACAAAAAATTCGCTTACCTCCCAATTTTGAATAGAAATTATTTTCTGGCCATGTTGGGCTATTATAAAATGTTTGAATTGCATTTTTAACCGAGCGAAAGTTAAAAGCTTACAGCTAACAAATCATAAATATCATTCAAATAACCTGTTTATTATATCACCAGTTGATTATGGGTTGTACGATCCTTGATTATGGGTTGTATGATCCTTGATTATGGATTATACGACTATTAGTTATTAATCTATTATTTCCCATTGCAAAGTTTACTAAAATGGAATTAAGAAATTAGCATTGTCTGTCATAGACAGGTCAAAAGTTGTCACACTAATTGGAAGTGGATACTGTTGGGATATCGCAAAGGGAAAATTGATCAAATTATTTAATTTACCAGTTTGATTTTCTGAAAGGTTACACGATGATTTTTCGGAATAAACGGACGATAGATACCTAATTATTTAAATATAATATCAGATCTAGAGTTATTAAACTACAGTAAATATATTTATGGTTATAAATATATCCATGAAATATTTTTATGTTTCACTTCTTCTTTCAACAAGTACAATGAAAGAGTATCTTAAACAGTGTCTTGAATCTGTGGATTTTCAATACTTTTTCAAACTAAAAAAAATGTTTAGTCACATTTAGTAAGCAAATTTCATTGAAAATCCGTGATTTACGTTAAATAATGTTACTTTTTAGAAATTATTATATATATTTTTTCGTCTCTCAATATTACAATATTAGATATTGTTTTTTTCAAATCTCCGCTTTCCAACGATATATTATGTTTACCTTCTGACAATTATTTCCAGTCCTAAATATGCATTTTTCTTTTTTCTCCTATATTCAATTATCAAATTCTTTCAAAAGCTATATTTAGCATTTTTTTCATAACTCCTAACAATCAGAAATAGTTATTGTTTATAATAAACCGAATTAAAGGTACTTTAGAGGAAGACTTTTAATTTGAATAGGAATTATTTTCTGACAATGTCGGGCTATTATAAAAAAAATTTAAGTACATTTTAAACGGAGGTAAAGCTTGAAGCTTACAGATAATAATAGATACAAATCATTAAGACCATTAAGATAAAAGTCTATTCAATCTTATCGACAATAAAAATCTAATTATAATCCAAATAACTTCAGTCTCTGAGCCTTTCAGCTGACAGAATGACTAAGTCCAATTTCAACATTTTTTTGTAATGTCTTTTAGTGATATTTCTACTTGCAAAAGTATCAATACAGACAGTGAGTAAGTTGATTCCAGAGTACCTAATTGCTGTGTTGAAACATAGAACTGTGAATAAAGGTATAAATTTTGCCATTAGAAACATCACCAAAATTCAGTTCTGAGTTAGTAATTCGGTCATCCGAAAGGCTCATATATACCTAGAGAGATTTGAAAGTACATCTGAATATTCAACCTATGAATGATTATGGATTGTTTGACTATTAGTTATTAAACTGTTATTTTCCATTGTAAAGTTCACTAAAATGAAATTACGAGATTTCCATTGCCTGCCATTGATGGTCAAAAGTAGACACTAATTGTAAGTGGATAATGTTGGGATTTCACAAAGAAAAAAATCATCAAATGAATCACTAACTTGATTTTCTAAAATGTTACTTGATGATTTTTGGAATAAACGGCAAATAGATACGTAATATTTTAAATATAATATATCATATCTAGAGTTATTAAACTACAGCAAATATATTTAAGGTTATAAACATATCCATGAAATATTTTTATATTTCACTCCTTCTTTCACACAAATTAAATAGTATTTTTAACAAAAGCATTGGCATGATTCGGTGGATTTCGAATACTTTTTATTTTCAAACTTAGAAAAAGTTTTTAAAGTTCACATTTAGTAGGAATATTTCATTTAATTTCATTGGAAACATGTGATTTATGTTAAATAATATTAGTTGTCTGAAATTATTATTTATAGTTTTTTTGTCAGTCTCTGTTACCCACTAAAATTTTCTATATTCGATATTGTTTTTTTCTAAAATTCTCCGCCTTCCAACGATGTATTATACGTGTATCTTCTGACTAGTATTTCCAGAGATTCATTTTTGACCTGTACTAGCATTTTTATTCTTTTCTTCCTTTTTTCTCAATTTTTTTAGCAACTCTAAATAATGTGAGATGATTAATTATTTAAAATAAACCATATAAAGGTACTTTAGAGGAAGACGTATATGAACAATGGTAATTTAAGTCCTGTAAAGATATCAATGGGGATAACACCTAATTGATATTAAAGACCACTTAATTATACAATGATACACAGAGTTTAATCAAAATCGTTAGGCCGTTCTTGTGAAAATTGTAAAAATGTGTTGCCACCTAATATCAACGGTGATGTTAATATAAAGTGGCACTTCTGATTAGCCAATTTTAAGGAAAAAGTTGCTGTGACATCTAAGGCATATACCAATTTTAAATACGTAAAATTAGTTTCGTACGACTATTCGTTTTTGAGCTTGACTGCTAACACACTAAACCATTTTACATTTTGTGGGACTTGGTTATTTTGACTCAGGAGACCTCGTTTGAGACAAGAGACAGAAAAAAACTGAGATTTGAAAATTTTCACGATTACAATACTTACCCTTACTATATATTTCATGTATAGGTAACTGAAAGTAAAAATATATATTGATAAGGAAAAGGATAAATCTTGGGCATCAACAAGTTAACTTTATTTGCTACATCGATTACTGCAATTTTGTCATCTTTAATAAGTTTTATAGCATTTTGAAAAAGTGCTACTTGATTGTGTGCAAACTGCTCTTACAAATAACTAAGTCATAAAAACTGTGTTATTGCTAAAGCCATAAATTAGACATCAAATAGTTCAAATTATTCGTTCTTAAAATTAATATTTCGCTTTTGAATGCGTCTTCAGATCTAAATTGTTAACCTTATTTCAGACTACCATTATGTAAAATTTATTATTGTAACAACAAATTTGGACCATTTTTTAGACCAAATTTTTAATCAAGAACCTCTCCTCCCCCAATGGTCAGTAGTATCCCGCTTTACTAATGTTAAAATCTGGTTGGTTGCATTAGTATTATAGGATGGAAAAGATCTCTTCTCCAACAATATATTTTTAATAAACATTACAACAATAAATAAATATTTTATAAGAAAAAGATATGAAAGAACAATGAAATTCAATTGGATAGTAGGTACGTTTGAGGTGCCCAGAAGTGGCGAATTTCGTGGCGTAAGTTGCGACATCAAAATTTTTGAAGGGATCATATTTTAACAGGGTTTTGAATTATATACAGAATATAAGTATAACTGTATATAAGTTTATTTATTCATAATTTATTCATTTTGCATACTATTTTTTCCGTATATTTGTTTGGCGCGAATTTCATGTTCATCCTTAACTTGCTAGATCGGTTTCCATAACACTCGAGTGGAGATATTTCATTAAAGCTTAATTTTATTTGAATGTAGTTGATTGAAACTAAATGGAATTTATATAGAAAACGAATGGAATTTTTTAAAATTTATTTTGCAGCTTGACAAACCAAAAAAAAAAAAGTTTACGCAGTTATCCTACTTAATCATAAGTTTATTAACTTTACCGATATACTGGTGAATATATTAACAAGAAGATAAATAAATAATATCAAATATGAGACAAACTGACATACAATAATTATTAACTATACAGGCGTCATATATGCAGAGGGAAATTTTTATAGGCGTGATAGCAGACCTCAAGAGCTAAATAATCGTGATAATTAAATTATCACTAAAAGTATTACTGTTCATGTAACCTCAAGTTGTGAGAAAAAATTATGTGATTTTTTTTATCCTGTCATTAGCAATAGCAAAAATCTGGTGTGGGGTGAGCATCACTCAATTTTCACTTCCACCCCCTTCTCATGAGAAATAAGTATTTTCAGGCAAAGGGGAAGTGAAGGTAAAAATTCTAAACGCTATATTGATTTATATTTCATTGTGGATATTTTTATTTGTTAAAAGTACGCTTATATATACAAATTTTAATATTTATATCACTGTAATCTATACAATTAAATGTTAAATAATACCAACAATAGCATTAATGAAAATCACATATGTATATTTATATAATCTTGAAGGAGTCTGTATTATAATATTAAGCTCATCATATGTATGGAAGCTTGTTCGAATCTTTTGTGTACAATGCAGCATTGTTACGATCTCATATTTCTCCTTTAGTTAAATATCAAATTCTTTCATATTTTGTATTTAAATTTTTTTATATTAGAGATCAATGTGAAATTGTTTCAATAAATAAAATTAAACGTACTTTAGGGGAAGCTAATATTGAAAATAAGCCATTTAAATGGTAAAATATAACTATGTCTTACGAAAGAAATATTATGAAATATCTCTAAAGTATTAATGTTGTGTAATTAAATGTAATGGGACTTCAAGAATCATTTAAACACCATTTCATATAGATAGTTTGTTTATTTATTTTTTTCCAAAGTAATTATCGTTATGTATATGAAAAAAAAGTTTTCGAGCTGAAGCCGCCGCCCAAAAAAAATTAAATCCTAGATTCACTAGTGTCAGAAGACAAACAGAAAATCACTATTTTTATTCCCTTTGATTTTTTGAATTAATTGAAAACTATTCTCTAGGTCCTGCTTCCCTCCCTCATTTCCCTTTTGGCTACAGCTGCCTTTTATAAGCTGGACCATCTTGGAAGTATGGACGGATCTTATGAACGGTTTTATTTGATTTAATCTTCGGGCTCCCGCTTCCTCGGTGACTATACTGCGGTTAGTTACTGCAGCTCATGTTTAAAGTATAAGCCTTGTTTAAATATAATGAAATACGTTCAAAAATACTTGTTTGAGGAAATTTCATGTATACGTATCTTTATTCTTATTTGTCTGTTATGGGTGCGCTATTGTTTGGTATTACTTACCTTATGGGCACAGGCGGATTTATAGGGGGCATAAGGGGACTTTCGGACTGAAGCGAACTGGTAAAATATAACCATGTATTATTAATAAAAGATAATCTTGAGAAAGCGACTATAATAAGAATTAGTGGCAAAGGCCATTTCAGTCTCGATAAATAATTACTTTATTTCAAATTTATTCAAATGTTTGCATTTTCAGGGATAATCTGGTTTTCCATATAATTTAAATTTTCATTCCCTTATAGCAGTGCACTTGCTCAATCATATCCCAATCAATTGATTGGCCTGCAAGCTCTCCAGACCTGACGTTACTGGATTCTTTGGTTTGGGGTGACATTAATCAATAAGTCTATGCAAGTTCGGTCATTGACTTTAATTCCTTACAAAGAAGGATAATTGAATATTGTGAAACAATAACACATATCCAGTGCCGTTCTGCCGTGCTGTTGAAGAAAGATCCTGAGCCTGTCTTAATGCTGAAGGAACTCACTTTAAACAACATTTAATATGAATGTTATTGCACCTTCAGAGGAATTATTTTTCTTGTTTTGATTTCCTTAGTCCATTTTTGCAGTTTGACCACTTAACCCTGAAACACCCTGTTTATAATGATAATTACTTTAGAAAAAAAAGAAAAGAAAATAAGCCACAATGAACATTGACTGATAAATTGATGATAGATAGTTGTCAATTGGTCATATCAAATTGTAGTTTGTTTGTCAAATTTTAAAAATATCTTCCTCTAAAGTATCTTTAACTTGGCTTGAAATAATTAATTATCTCTCATTATTAGCTGGAAAAAAAAAAAAAAAAAAACGCTTGCTCAATATAACCTGATTACATACTACTATAGGAAGGAGTGTAATAGGAAAGATGAAAAATGTTTTTTTTAGATTGAAAATGAATTTCCGGTAATGATTAGTCAGAATGTATAATATTGTTAGAAAGCTGAGAATTTCAAGAAAAACATCGTCGTATTAAAATGGAGAGTGATAAAAAAATTATAAATAATAATTTCTGAAAATTAATATTGCTTAATGGAAACCAAAAGTTTCAATGAAATGTAAATTAAATAAAATAAATATAAATGTGAATGTAAATTAAATAAATATAAATGAAGTGAAAAATTTTAAAGTTTGAAAATAAAGTATTATTTAATACTTCATATATAATATAATAAAGGATATATTATAGTATTCACTGACTCGAAGCAATGAAATTTTTTTTAGTGGATTATTATTGGAAGCACATGGCTAAAGCTGTTATTTTCAAGTTAATTAAAATTAAAGCTAACTCTTCAATTTTGAGGAAATTAGATTTTTGTCAAATTTCTGCATAAACATGTTTATGTAGTATACATAATTAAATGGCTTTATTATAATGTAATGTAAACTTAAAAGTTTACATTATAAATTTATATAGCTATACTTTGGTTTTTCAGGAAGCTGTGGATTCTGCCGTGATAATGATAAGAGTTCTGAAACTAAATGAAATTGGTTTTATCCCATTTATAGACAGCCAGGAAAAGTACTGGTTATGAAGAAGTTGTCAAAACTATTTCATATTTGCGGATGAAAGCCTCTCTTTCTGCATTATCCATGGAGAATACATCTGAATTATCATCAGAAGCTCGATCGGCTAGTCAAGGCATGTTTCAGATTGTTGTTGCACTTCCTGTTGATAAGTTAAGTAGAATTGATCAGGAACAGAAGTTCCTACCGGATGGTAAAAATACCAGCACGGTTTATCCTCCTGCAAAACGCCGGCAGACAGCCAGGAAAATAACTGCTAATGAAGATGTCGAAACAGTCAATGAATGTTGTACTTCTAAAGTAACTCCATCCACCTCAAAAGGTGTTTCACAATTACAAATTTTGACTTCACCTGAATTATTAGAAGCTCCATCAACTAGTCAAAAAACCTCTGCAAACAATCTTTCACCAGTTAATTTAATTAAAATCAATCAAAAAGTAAACTTACTTCTCAACCAGTCTTTCCACGGTAAATCAGAAATAAAAGTTAATCGTTGGGTACTTGAAGAAATTTTAGCTGATACATTAGGAAAGTTTTACTCTCAGGGGGACAAATTCAAGACCATGATAGAGGCAACAAATCTAACAGAAAGGTATAAAAGTCTTCAAGCTGAACATAGAAAATTGAACCAACTACGATATATGTTGGAAAAACAGATTGGAGCTTCAAAAGAAGTAATTGCTCAAATGATCATTGGTAAGCAGTACTTCAAACTCGGCCTTAGAAAGAATATTTTCCCATCTAATATAAAGCAAGTCCGATCAGTAGGCTTGCAAGTATGCTTAGAAGGGTCTTTGTTCATCATTGATAAACCAATGATAACCCATAGTACTTCTATTACTAGTCAGTACACTGAGAGTATCTTGACCCCTGAAAAACAACCTGCAATCAAGAAAAACTCTGCTAATCAAGAGGACGAGTTTACTGGAAATGTTATGCCTCCAGTAAAACGTACAACCAGGAAAAGCTCTACTAATGAGTTTGATGTGTCTTCTTCAATAGTATGTCAACCGATTACCAATCAATACACTAAAAAAGTTTTGCCTCCTGCAAAATGCCAGATAGTTAAGAAAAGTACTACTAAAAATGTTTTGCCTCCTGCAAAAAAACGCCAGACAACAAAGAATAGTACTACTAAACAAGTTTTAGGTGTAATCAAATCTAACATAGAGACAAGAAGTAAGTCAAAAGAATCTGCCAGTATTAAAGGATCCACAACAACCTTGGAAACTGAAGATGTTTCAAAATTACCAACTTCAGGTATAATCAAATCAAACGTTACAACAAGAAGTATGTCAAAAGCATTTTCCAGTATTAGAGTACCCACAACATCCTTGGAAACTAAAGATTTTTCAAAATTACCAATACATTCTGTATTAGCGATAGAGAACGCATCTGAATTTTCATCAGAAGCTCCTTCAACTAGCCAAGATACCTCCCTAAAAGACATTTCACTTCCAGATCCAGACAATCTGATGAAAATTAATCAAAAGGTGAACTCCCTTCTTAACAAGTGTTTTCATGATAGTACCAAAATGGTAGTAAATAGACAGAAACTTGAGGATATGTTCTTAAATACCTTAGGAGATTTTTTCTCCCAGGAGGATAAATTTAAGGACATGACAGAGGCAAAAAAATTAAGAGAGAAGTGTAAAATGCTAGAAACGGAGAAAGATCAGTTGAACCTACAACGATTCGCCATTGCAAAACAGGTTGAAGAATCTAAGAAATTTATTAAGGAAATGAGTAGTACTTGTAAAAGTAAGACTAACAAAAAAGTTGGTGTTAAAAAGGTTCAGGAATCTTCAACTTCAAAAGTAAGCCAATCAACTAGTTACAATGCATCCCGTATAAAATATGTTGGCAAACTTGATAATAATAAAGGTTTTGAGAATTTCAACCCTGGTGTTATTAAAAATATTAAATGTGAAGATGTTATTAATCAGAAGTATGCAATGGCTGAAGGTGTTAATGTTATTGAAATTTCAGATGATAAAGATATAGAAGGACCAACAGTGGTAATGAAGAGACCATCAACTCCTCTGGAACTGCCACTGGTGAAAATAATATCAGTTTGCCATCTCCTTCCTGAATTCCCATCATCTCCTCAATATCCTCCCGATGTTTCTAAGCCTCCTGCACCAATATTACAGGTTGAAAAACATAGTATGTTAGAAAATACTATCATTTTGGTGTGGTTTTTGGATCATGAGAAGGATAAGCATCCTGGACATATTGTTCAGTATGAATTATTTTGTTTGCAAGAAGTGATTGATAAAAGACTCTCTGACAATATTTGGAAGAGAGTAGGAGGAGATATAGTGGCTTTGAAACCGCCAATGATTTGTAAAATTTCGGAAATTGTTGAGAATTCAACGCACTACTTTATCATACGTGCAGTTGATGATGAGAATATAGTTGGTGATTTTAGTGTCCCTGTATCCATAAAGCTGCAAAAGTTAGATTCTTAACTAAATATCCCTCTGGAACTACATTACAAGTTCTATCTGCTACGAATAAGTTTCAATTTTGTATTGTTTTAATATTAGAAACTCAGTTGTAATTTCAAGTTACATGTGATCTATTTTAGGAAACTTCCGTTTGCTGTTATTGAAGTTACCAATCGTCAATACTCTTGTGAAGTGAAACTGTAAACTTTATATATACTTTTTGATTTCAGATCATTTGAATGTTTTAAAAATTTGTGATATTGTTTTGTAATTTTAAGTTATAGTTTGATCTCTGGTATATTTTAGGAAACCTGTTTGTTTTGTATTGATGTTTTGTTTATCATTACCTTATTGTTAACATTCAGTTATTATATATCATTAAACATAGATCAAATTTTTAATTTCATCAAATATTTTTAATTTCTTTTAGCATTCCTTATTTGATTCCAAGCCTATATAATAACTACTGTTGTGTATAATATATTATTTAAGATCACATTTTATATTTATAACTTTATTGTGTAATTTATTTCCAATCGTATTTTATAAGTAAGGACTGCTGACTGGATTATATCACTGTAACTGTAAACTTTATATATACTTTTCGATTTCAAATCATTGAATGTTTTAAAAATTTGTGATATTGTTTTGTAATTTTAAGTTATAGTTTGATCTCTGATCTATTTTAGGAAACCTGTTTGTTTTGTATTGATGTTTTGTTTAACATTACCTTATTGTTAACATTCTGTTATTATATTCATTAAATATAGATCAAATTTTGAATTTCTTTTGGCATTCCTTATTTAATTCCAATCCTATGTAATAACTACTGGCTTGATAATACCACAGTTTTGTGTATAATATTTTATTTAAGACCACATTTTATATTTATAACTTTATTGTGTAATTCATTTCCAATCGCATTTTATAAGTAATGACTGCTGACTGGATTATAACACTTTAACTGTAAACTTTATATATACTTTTCGATTTCAAATCATTGAATGTTTTAAAAATTTGTGATATTGTTTTGTAATTTTAAGTTATAGTTTGATCTCTGATCTATTTTAGGAAACCTGTTTGTTTTGTATTGATGTTTTGTTTAACATTACCTTATTGTTAACATTCAGTTATTATATTCATTAAATATAGATCAAATTTTGAATTTCTTTTGGCATTCCTTATTTAATTCCAATCCTATGTAATAACTACTGGCTTGATAATACCACAGTGTTGTGTATAATATATTATTTAAGACCACATTTTATATTTATACCTTTATTGTGTAATTTATTTCCAATCCTATTTTATAAGTAATGACTGCTGACTGGATGATAACACAGTATTATAGTTAGAGACCCAATCTTCGTGCAGTAAAAATCTGAAAAATGTGCAGCAAAAAACTCGAAAATATGCAAAATTGTGCAGCAAAAACCCAAAATATGTAAAATGTCTAATTTACACATAAAATGTTTAAAATCATATATTTTGTTTAATTGATAATATTAATACATCGAAATTCTATCAAACCTTATGTTAAGCTTCTAAATTAAAATATTGTGTACCAGAAAAAAAAAAATCTGGTGCGCACATCACACAACTTTCACTTTCACCCTCTTCTTGGCAGATAATTATTTTCAGACAAAAGGGAAGTGAAAGTAAAAATTATAAAAGTTATATATATATTTAATTGTGGGTATTTTTATTTGTATAAGTACTCTTATATATACCTAGGTACAAATTTTAATATTTATATTGCTGTAATCTATACAATTAAATATTAAATAATACCAATAATAATAGCATTTATGAAAACGTTCTTCTTTGTCTTCCTCCTTAGTGCTTTTCAGCATGGAGGAGCCTTCGACTCATTTACGCCAGTCATCACGGTCCCTCGCCAGGTTCCTCACATAACCCAACTGCTAGCCTCTTCTCTGTCCCAGCTCGGTTATATCGTCAATCGAAGTTTTCCATGGACGCCCTCTTGGCCTCTTTTCTATGAGTCTTGCCTCGAGAAATTTTCTGGGTTCCCTCTCACTCCGTACAGTAGGATTGGAAGGTAGAGTGTGTTGTATATATGGATCTTAGTTATATTTTCCACTTCTCGTTTTCTAACACGGCCGTGTTGCAGATATGGTAATAGGTGCCACTTGCTTTATTGATCCTGTTTGATATCTCTTGTTCTATTTTTCCCTTTCTTCCAATAACTGTCCCTAGGTATATATATTCTTCTACCAACTCCAGGTTCTTACCCCTAAAGTTCATTTGTACGTCTTGCTTGGATATGGTCTCCTGGGATGTACTTCATGTATTTTGGGGATGTTCTGCATTTCATATTTCTTCTCGTGGTACTGAATCAAAAGCTGCTTTTATATCTAAAAAGGTCAAATACATATTTTTATCACGTTCCCATGCTTTTTCTTTTTTCACAGAGCAAAGATACGGTCTTGGGTTTCTCTTGATGGCCTGAAAGCTGCCTGTTCTTCCAACTGATTTTCTATCAAGCCTCTCAATCTCCTATAAGAATCGATGTATACAATTTACACACAACCTGAGATAAACAGATAGGCCTGTAGTTTTGGCATTCTCTCTGACACCCTTTCTTGAATATGGGTATAATAATATTATATTGCGAATCCTTGGGTATCCTTTTCTCTTCGTAAACTTTTTGAAATAGGGCTTGAAGTACCCCTATTATACTTTTCCCTCCATATTTCATGAGTTTGAACTGCATTTGTATATTTACATAATATTGTCCGTATTATATTAAGCTCATGTTACGAATGGAAACCTGTTCTAATCTTTAGGGTGAGTTAGGTTTTGCTAGTATTGCTTTGGTTCCTCATCTACTTCTATTCTCCGTTACGATCTCTTATTTCTCCTCCAGTTAATTATCAAATTCTTTCATATCTAATATTTAACTATATTTTATATTAGAGATCAATGTAAAATGGTCAATTGTTTCAAATAAAAAGAATAAAAGGTACTTTAGAGGAAGCTAATATTGGAAGTTAGCCATTTAAGCCCTGTTACTGAACATCAATCAAAATAAATTCTATATTCTATTTAAAAATGCTTAATTTTACACTGATATAATAATGAATTTAATCAAAGCCGTTAGAGCTGTTTTTTAGAAAATTGTAAAAATGTGTCCATGATATAAAGTGCCACTCACAATTCAAAAAACATATACAAAAAGGTCACAATAATTAACCGACAAATAATTAAATATATTTGTTTAAATGCCCCTTAAACTGGTTAATTAACTGTCACATACAAAGAATGAAAGAATGTAGAAGGACTTAATAATATTAAAGGTATGGAGGATGAGTGTATATTATATATACCAGGCCAATTGATTTCAGATATTTTATTTTGATTAAAATTAATATATGTACATACATCATAATTATAAATTGTCAACATTATAATGAACAATTTTTTTTTGGATCGAATTGAAATTTACAATGTTATACATTTCGAAATTTGTTTCTGAAAAATTGTTTCTCCTATCCCTTAATAATAATAATACTTTATTCATTTATTTATTCTGGAACGAGTCCCTTTAGAATAATACAGCAAGACAGAAATGTGGGCTAAGGAGCCTCAGAAATACATAAATAAAAATATAGAGTAATTGAATAGTCTTTGTGAAAAAAAAAAATATAAAGTTACTTTCTAATTTTGATCAATTATTAATAAAAAAAATCTGGTGCGCGCAACACACAACTTTCACTTACCGCCCTACTTTGAATAGAAATTATTTTCTGGTAGGGCTGGCCTATTATAAAATTTTTTGAAGTGCATTTTAAACGGAGCTAAAGCTTACAGATAACAAGTCATTAAGACCATTATAATAACAAAATGTCCATTTAATATATCAACGGTAGGCAATACAAATTCAGTCTCCATCTGCTTTTATAAACTACACAACTTTCTTTGCTTTTATAAACCACAGAATGACTAACTCTAATTTCAACATTTTTGAGTAATATCAATTTAGTGATATTTTTAGTTGAAAAAGTTATCTATGCAGACACTGAGTAAGTTGATTCCGGAGGTGGTGATTGCAATGTTGAAATATAGAACTGAGAATAAAGGTATAAATTTAGGTACTTATTTTTTATGAAAGATGTTCTGAGGTAAGATACTTTATTAAATATCTGTAGAAAAAAGTTTTATTCTCAACAATTAAAAAAGTATATTTTAAATTTATACAAATTTTCGCCTCTTCAGGGGAAAAACTAGAGACCATATCTTTCCTCCTAATTGTCCGATTTTAACGCATTTTTTTTTTTTTTTTTTAGAAATTCCATAAACTTTTAAAAAACCATATACAATATCCACAAAAAAGTGTATACTTTTTGAGTTATTCGGAATTTAATTTTATCATCCCTCGTAATTTTTTTTCCAGCTTCTTTTCGTTGAAGTATGTATATAGATAAATTTAAAGGATGTCGAGAAAATGACTTTAGCGAAGCTTCTTTGAAATCGGTACATTCGTTTAGGCGCTACAATCTATAGCAACGCAGGTTTTTCTGCATTTTTATTTTTTTTTCTCCCTTATTAACTTATCAAATTCTTTCAAAAGTTATATGTAACATTTTTTCGTAACTCTGAATAATGCGAAATGATTAACTTTTTAAAATAAATCATATTAAAGGTACTTTAGATGAAAACATATATGAACATTGGGCATTTAAGCCCTGTAAAGTGACATCAACAGGGATAAGACCTAAATGATATTAAAGAGCACTTAATTATGCAACAATACACCGAGTTTAATCAAAAACATTAGAACCGTTTTTGATAAAATTGTAAAAATGTGTTTCAGAATTCATATAAAGTGGCACATCCGGTCAGCCGATTTTAACGAAAAAGTTACTGTCACATCCGGCTCATATACAAACCTTAAATACGTAATATCAGTTTCGTACTACTTTTCGTTTATGAGCTAGACTGTTAACACACACACACAGACCATTTTGCGACACTTGGTTATTCGGACTCAGGGGACTTCAAAACATGTATTTCCGTTGAAAACTCAGATTCAAAAATTTTCACGATCGCAATTCTTACCCTTACTATATATTATATATATACGTAAGTGAAAGTAAAAATGGAATAAAAATAATGAAGAACGAACTAATAATTTATATACATATGTGCAGTAGTATCTATTTACAATTTTATGGGGACTGGATGGATAAGAAATGGTTGAGCAGGCGGGATTTAAAGGTAGGAAGGTTATTGGATTGACGGATGTAGGAAGGGATGGAGTTCCATAGGGATGAGGATCGGATAATGAACGATCTGTCGAAAGCATCGGTTCGGTGGGCCCTTATGTATAAATCAGAAGACCGGGAAAGAGTATTGCGGGAACGAACAGAGGATTTGAATTGAAGGAGCTCGAAGATGTATGAGGGACGGTGGAATTGGATGACTTGAAAGAGGAAGGATGCCAGAAAATACTGCGGTAGGAAGGATAAAGCCACTTTAACTCCGCATAAAAATGTGAAAAAGAGGGGTCCCTTGGGATTCCGAAGATGAATCGTACAAAGCAATTTATCAAAGGTTTTAGTTTCGTCTCGAGATCCCCAGAGACGCCTCCATATACCGTACAGCAACAGTCAAAGTGAGGAAAAATTAAGGAAGTGACAAGGAGTCTACGGGTTTCAAAAGGAAATAGGTGACGGGAATAATTTAGACGTTTTAGGGTAGAAATGGCACGGCGGGAAATATTGGATATATGTTTTTTTCCTCGAAAGCGTTTGATCAATGGTTATTCCAAGATTTTTGATGGTGGGGTAAAATTTGATGGGATTATTGTGTAGAAGTTGGAATATTAGAAACAGTTTTAAGGTGACCAACACAAAATTATTATCGTGACTATTTTTATGAATTACATGGATTCTTCAAGGAGTCTATAGTTGCTGGAGGTTGCAATGCGTCCAGATCTATTGGAACTGAATAAAAACTGGGTCCGGGAGAAAAATCGTATTTTCTTGCACGAATAAAAAGACTAAATAAATATCTTTTTTTAAATTAATTTTCCTCCATCATGTATTTCACCTGCGAGACTCAGTTCGAAGTCAGAAGGAATAAACTGCGACAGGAGCTGAAGCCTCTGCAGCTCACGACGCACAGTGGAACGAAATGCTAAAATCGGGGACAAAATACCAACTTTCTCAAGTATTTTATCTTCTCGAAACGTTTGATTATATATATTGTTGATGCCAGGTAACTGGTGACATCGAATGTACAAGGAATGATTATTTTAAAAATATTTCTCATGATGTAATTTAATTCCAAAGTTGGTGCTATTGGGAAAGTTAATTTGAATGAAATGTAATAACGATTTATATTAAATTATAGCTCAAAAGAAAAGACAAAGTCCAAGGAAATAACAATGCAGAATACTTCTTGTAACCCCTATATGTACTTTGTTTTTTGCACTAACACCAATACTCAATTACAGAAGAAGGGTTTAAAAAATTCGTCCTTTTAAAGTTATTTTTACATTTTAGGTTTTTTTTTTTTTTTATAGTACATAGTTCTTTTTTATTATTATTTAGTTATTATTTTACTTTTTTACTTTGTTAATTTTGTATTTTCTGTATATATGGTGTGAATGTATTTCTGTATGTATGGTGTGAATGTAATCATTTATCACTATAATTATTATCCACGAGACAAAATATTATATATCTAAATAAATAAATAAAATTTAAAATTATTTTTTTACTTAATTAATGAATATATAATTTTGCAGCCAGAAGCCACCGTCCATTTCAGTCACATATTGTCACTGGTATAGTAGTTAACATGTTCAGAGACAATTTAGCCGCGACCACCCTTTTGGCAATTTCATTTTGTTATTTTTTCTAACTTAATTGCTAAGAAAACTCTGATAAAATCATTTTAGTACTTTATTACATCCATTAATCAATGTGAAACCTATTAGAATTTGAGAAATTGAGGGAGGCGCATTTCGGTGGGGTAATCAATTTTCAGAATGAAAAGTTCCATACTAAACAACAATTATAATTGCATATCATCTAGGATTTTTTTAAATATACCTTCACTTGCTCACTTTTTAAGAAAAGGTGAACAATAAAATATTAAGGAGTGGGAGGAATAGGTTCTTGCACCATCGACCTTGGGGGGGAGAGGAAGGGCACCCCGGCTGTCACATACAGATAGGGTCTCATTATGTCTATTTATAGTGCGGTACACGAACATACGGCTGATACCCAAAGGTTTCAAAGTTTTGAAAATCTCTGAAATTTTCAAACTTTGTGTAAGGCCATCACAACTATTCGGTTTTCTTTATCACCCCACTCCATGTTAACTGAGCGAAAGAAACATATAAACTAATTGGAGTTATTATCTTGACATGTAAAGAAAATAACCTGATAGAGGTAAGGATTATCTAAATAATACCCAAGGATGTAAACAAAATTCAACTTTTGTAACAGTATTTATGTCAGAACTAGGTACAATCACACATCCTGCAGTATTTTCTATGCTTCCATTTTACACGTTGGACCAGACGTGCACCCCCCTCCAACCACATCCTTATAAATTGCATATCCTTGTAATGATTTATTAAAAAAAAGCCAATGTTCTCACAAAAAAAAAGTGAAGGAACTGTCCCAAAATGGCGTCCAAACATGGCCGACTGACGACTTTGACTTTAGTTAGTTGTTTTTTTTTCACTAAGAATCAGCATTTGGGTTAATTTCGTCATAGTTGGTCTTTTATTAAATCTGGATAGTCAGAGATTAATAAAACATGAAAAAATATTAAGAAGGCCTCTATTGTAATAATGATATAATTATAATAATAAAACTTAATTCAAAAATACTTTGCTGAATATCTTGAATTTTTCATTTATCGTTTGCAATTTAACACTTTGTTTTGTATATTTAATGATTCTTAAATTGTATATATTTCCCCGGAAATGAGTCATATTAATACCTGTTTTATAAACTACAATAATATATACCTATTCTGAACTACCTATAGTGAATAGTTGATGGGTTGTTTAGGAAAATTCATATATCGCTAATAAAAATTAATTTTTATTTCCTTTATTTAGTTCGGAAACTGGATCATATCATAAAAAATTGAAAATTTTAATATTGAATGCATTATTCTCTCTGCACAGAGAAAGATGGAATGGGCGAAGCTATAATTTGGTCTCAAAATGAGGGAAAACGCGAAATTGAACCCAAAAATTGGAAAAATACATTAAGCTAACGAGAAAAGAAGATCCAAAATCTCGGAAAAGAACACAAGGATCAGTATCCATTATGTGGCTAAACGAATATATAGTAGATAGATGAACAGAATATTTCAAGATGCTGCTATAAGGGGTTCAAATACTGAAGCAGTTGTGATGATATTAAGGGGACGATGCAGGTTTTATGGTGAAGACTATTTTATCAGCAAGAAACATTTATTCGAAGCAATTGGCAAGTCAGCTGGTATGGACGAAGTAAACCGAACTGCTTCGCACTGTTTTACTCGTACATAGGCAATAAATATATTAGAAAATGATATGAAAGGACTGTAGTTTTCTCCCTTTACAAAATAGGAGATACTAGGCAAAGTAATACCCATCGAGATTCATTCCTGTTTAGTGTGCCAAAGAAACTTTACTCAAGAAGCGTAGAGGCTAGAATAAAAAATATTGTCGATTGCCAGAGCGATATGGATTGAGAAACTTAAGTTACACATGGGACAGAAGTTGCAAATTGGGCCTGTCTTCACTTGAAGGCAGGTTATAGAGAAGTCCATCAAGAAAGAAAAATAGCTCTTTATCTGCTTAGTGCCTCACACTTTGGATTGTGCTAATATCTACTAGTCTTTCAGAAAAGCTCGTTTTCCTTTCAGATTCCTTAAAACATCGTTTGCAAATGCACTAAACAAAAGGAGAGCTATTTCTCTTTCTCGATAGACCTCTCTATAACCTGCTTCAAAGTGAAGATAGTTCCAATGTATAACTTCAGAAACACACAGTCTTTCTCGAACAGTGGTAGTGTTAACATCGCGGTTTATCTGTTTGAAGTTGCGGCATCATTATAGTGTGAGTCGTTGTTAACAGGGCCGACTTCTCAGAAGCCTACGGTTAACTACATTCAGGCCAGCTTTATCAATTTTATTTTCTCTTTAGTTTATATTATTTTCCTATTATTTAAAGTTATCAACTAATATCTTACCTATTCGTGATCATGGGGGAAAATAGCGAAATCTGCAGAAGAAGAGAAAGACATAATCAGCTCGACACTAGACAATGTAACACAAGCATTTTAAAAAATAGACATAAAAATTAATCCTAACAAGTGCAGGATTACTTCTTTTACTAGAAAAAGAAAGATCAACTTCAAAGATTTTGAGATTTCAAATGAAAAATACACAGTTAAAAGCGAAGAACACTTAAAGTTTTTAGGCGTAATATTAGACACTATATTAAATTTCAAAATTCATATAAAAAATATTCATACACAGTCGCTGCAAAACTTGAACATATTAAAATCTTTAGCTGGAGTATCGTGGGGTTCTGACCCACAAAACATGCTCACTCTCTACAAAACAATAGTAAGATCTAATTTTGATTATAACTGTGTCTCATTAATAAGTTGAATACAACACAAAACTGTGCCATAAGGTTATTTTTGGGTGCTTTTATAACTTCTTCAGTAAACGCGCTTCAGGCTTCAGCCGGAGAGATCCCATTAGACATCAGAACGTCATGGATAACGAAAAAATACATTCTCAAAGAGTATTCCGACAATAATCATCCTGTAGGTAAAGATATTAGAAGTGGAAACGTGTTCTGTCCCCAACTATCCGTCATTATTAACGAACTACAGCTTCTTATGAAATTACTACACATTTCGGAAGTTTCTCTGGAATACACAACGGCCATTCCCAAATCTTTAATTATTATTCATAGCTCCTCTACTCTAGCTGGTAAAGTAGAGAAGAAAAGTTCATACCCATCAATTTATTTGTAACAATCGACACGGAACACAATCACGGAACGTTACCCTAATTATCTACAAGTTTATACAGACGCATCAAAAACAAGTAACCGAACGTCTATAGCTATGTATGATCCCCACAAGAACCAAAAATTTTCATTATCAATAACAGTTGATTTCAGTATTTTCAGCGCCGAACTATATGTCATTCTTAAAGCCATAATATACAGCGAAAACTCATACTTCAACCAAAAAATAGTTATTCTGACTGACTCAGCAACAGCATGTAAACACCTAAAATTAATCTATCAAAATAAAGCAGTGACACACATTTCCTTTAAAATCATATCACTAATATATAGCGTTGCCCAAAGATGGTCTTGGTCTCGGTCTTACACTTTTGCAAGACCAAGACCAAGACCGCTTTGATTTTCGCAAGACCAAGACCAAGACCGGACCCTCCAAGTCTTGCGCAAGACCAAGACTGAACTGCGCGAGTCTTGCAGTCGCGCAGTTAAATAAAACTGAGGTTTGTGCCTTATTGAGAATTTGGTTTCCACTTAACTATAAAGTAAGTCGTTATAACACTGAAATCTATTGTATTGATTATTATAATGTGATGGTTATACGGTGTTTCAAAATTTTCACCTTACATTACATCTAGACAGTTTTTTTTTTTCTTTTTGAATCGTGAATTTGAGCTCAGACCTCCAAAACTTGAACATATTCCAATATTGGAGTAAGATAAGATGACAAAAAGAAATTGGTTTTTGTGTACGAAAATGAGAGCAAAATAGTTTAAAGGACAACGTTAGTTTCTACATGTAAAGGCTAGGAAAATGCAATTTATTTTTGTTTTCGTCTCTTCTTTTCTATCATCGAAGTTTAATTAGATTTTACCATCAGAAAAATTACAGTAATATCACTAGTATATAATGATAACATAACTGACCACCAAAAAACCACGTACGCCACCTATGATGATAATATTGCATCTGTTACGATTTATCAAAAGATTATGTGGGATTCCCCAAAGGTACACCTACTAACTTCGTCTTCTATCTTTTGAATTACATAAACATATGTATTTATGTTTTATAAGATGGTAGTCTACACAGCAAACTTGAAATTTATCATCCTAGATGGAGCATAGTAACAGTTTTTGCGCCAGCCAATATTATGACCATAGCCCGATTTTTATACAGTAAAAAAAGTTAAACAATAAATATGAAATTAGTTAAAACACTATTTGCTAGAAACTCTAGAAGTTGGCTCCTAGAAGACTAAAAAAGTCAAAGTCAGGATTCTTAAGAAAAAAATTCTTCTTAAACACAGATTAGACATAATTAGTAATAATTAAATAAGATATTTATTAACCCTTTAACGACGGTGGACTCTCATATGAGTCGAGAGCCTGTCGGGCTCTTCTCTTGAAATTGCGATGTGCTCAGTGATGCAACTCTATTTTCAAATTATCTCGCGACCTTTCTATGAGGCATTAGGTAATTTTTTGTTTGGATATTATGGGAATTTTTTTTTTATGACCTCAGCAGCTAACTCTTGCGACCCATACCTGACAGGCCCTTGTCTCCTTTTATACCTGTATTTATATCTTCAACAAATCTATACTATCTTGAGTAGAAATTTAAAATGCAAAATCCAATAAGATCTTTTTTTGATCTATTTTGCAATTTGGCACTAAAATAGATCTTTTTACGATTTTGCTCTAAAACAAATCTTCTCCTTGAAGTAATGTTTTTCAATGAACAAGTTAAAATAAAAAAATCTATTTTGTAATTTGGCATAAAAAAGATCTATTCTTGTGTCTTCCTTGAGTTGATTATATAACCAATTTACGCTAAACTTTTTTTTTTTTTTAACTTTTATTATGATATTTACAACTGTATTAGTATGAATACATCTAGTAAATTTGTACGGAGAAATATTATTACATGAAACACGTTTGTTGAGAAACTACCCACTGGTAGCACTCTATACGCTAAACTAAATATCTAATTATATAATATTAACGAAGGTATCAGCATCGAACCTTTTGGTTCGCTAAGTCTTTTATTTTTATTATTATTATCATCAGTTTAATGAAGAAAAGTTAAAATTCTCTTGAAGTAGCTAGATATTCGTCAAGAAAACATTAGTATGTAAAATCCTAGAAACGAAAAAACAAAACATTTGTGTATTGTGCCAGAGGAAGTGGTTAAATCCCTACTTTGATTCCAAGAGAGATTTGCTGTTTACGGACGGCGTTTCATTTGATTATCTTATTTATTGCTTTATAGTTTGTAAGAATACATAACGTGGACAATTCTCTTTGCTTACCTTCTGAAATAAAGGAATAAGGTTCCTACTAATTATTAAATCTCCGACAACGTATGTTATATTATATCCCCATCGGTCGCTGTTGACTTATTTCATAATTTTAGGACAAATTACATCCTTATATTATATATCCTTCTTATTATAAATATATAAATATAAGTCTTATAGGTGATAAATATTCAGGACGCAGTCATTATAAATTTGTTTTATTTGTGCCGACGTTTCAACCCAAACATGTAGGTCATCATTAGGGCGTGGTTCGAGCACTGGAGGCTTTCAAGTACTCCAGAGTACTTGATGATTGACACACATGTTTGGGTTGAAACATCGGCACAATTAAACATTTTTTATGACTGCGTCCTGAATATTTATAACCCATGATATGTACAACAGTCGACTAGCTTCATTCAATAATTCTATATATCTCAGTATATATATAAGAATATATTCTATATATTCTTATAGATAAATTATATATCTCAGAAATATAAAAATATTTTTATTTTTCTGTTAAAATAACAAATAATATTATTTGAATGTTTAATTTTATTCTAATATGATTTAATTTTAATTTGTTTTTCATTCGAATAATTTTATTTATTTATTCCACAGTTGTTGGATTTGTGTTGGATTCCAGTTCGTAGGATTTGTTTTTTGTTAGTTGCTTTTCAGCTATGTGAAAAGAAGTCAAAATGAGCCTGGGAAATTAGTATTTTCACAACACACACACACACACACACATAATCATAACTATAACTTTTGTTAAATAAAAATATATTACAATTTAAAAATCGATTTATTTATTATCAATAGTACCGACCGATAGACGTTGCCATCTGGTCGGACCAAATTGTTATTATTGTTTAAATAAACTCTAAACACTAAATTTGAGTTAGATTTTTTATTTCAATAAATGTTAATATTGTATTTAATGTTTTTATACCACAATCCTTACATTCCATCTAAGGTGAGGGTCTATCACTATCTATCTTAACAATGTCTTTAAAGTATATATATTCAAGTAAATTTGGTTGAACTTAGCTATGTCTAGATCAAAAGATAGGCTCCAATGTATCTATTCTTTTGTGTCATTCTAAGACAAAAATTAACGTGTTTAATAAACAGCAATAGGCTAATAGGTAATTGCAAGACCTGCAAGACTTGCGAGACTCATGCTGCAAGACCAAGACCAAGACTAGCCAAGTCTTCCGTTGGTCTTGCATTTGGGCAACACTACTAATATACAACGCCAGCAACAATTACTTTTTCCAATGGGTGCCGGGATTACTTTTCCTACGGGACACGTAGGAATATCAGGAAATGAAATGGGAGACAAAACGGCAAATCAAAACCAACTACATCGAATAAATGTTAAGGTTCCTTTACTGGATTTGATAAGAATAGTGAGGGGGATAATAATGAAAGGCTTGCAGGATTTCTACGACTGGGAATGTGCCTCGAAGGGTAAGGACCATTATGCAGTTAACAGAAGATAGCATTGGTTCCACGGTTTGCGACTCTTAAATCTCATCTCGACCGCTCCAGCTTAGTAAAGCTGGCCAGGCTTAGGATAAATCATGGTAGAACTAATAAATATCTACATCTAATGGGTATAGCTAAGAGTGGTCACTGCCCAACATGCCAATTTTCATCTTTATCAAACAAACACAACATCAACAGATAACCAGCCCTAAAAATAAAATTTTAGCATTAATTTTTAAAATAGTCCTAAAAACTTATTTCATAGAGCTATTGCTCTAAGTTCAGTTTCTTTTAAAGAAGAAAATATAAAAAGAATAAAGAAATATTGAAAGGCAATTGTTACTCCAACAGCGTAATTGAAAAATGTCTGCGAGGAGCGTCTGTTTGTCGCGCCATCAGAACAAGTAGAGCAATTCAAAAAAATATTTTTCTGTTGAATTCATAAAACCATTGTCATTTAAAATAAAAAGAATTTTTCGGGACCACAATGTAAGTATATCGTATAGATACAAAAATAGCCTGAAAAAATCCCTCTTCTCTCAACTGAAAGATCGGACCAGCCGAGAAAAATTAGCCAATGTTATTTATGAGTTAAAATGCTCAGGTAATGATGGAAAGTATGTCGGACAAACCTCACAGTACTTATCTAGGAGGGTTTATGCACATAAATATAGCATAGAAAGCAAAAAAAAGAAGATACGGCTATACAGGCTATTAAAAATAAGCATAAAATCGAGTTAGATAAATTCAAAATACTAGACATAGAAAATAATCAGCAAAAATGGTTGATTCTAGAGATGATGCACATTGGAAGGACCAAAAACGTAATAAATATTCCGAACGATTTGGCTAAATTGAATTGTAAGTATAGCAACATTCTAAAATTTGCATAATTTAGATGAGAGATTTCATTTTATTTTTTTAGGGCTGGTTATCTGTTGATGTTGTGTTTGTTTGATAAAGGTGAAAATACAATTATAGAATGGAAACTATAGTAACTATAGTAGTAGTTTAAATAGTTTTAATATTGTTTGATGATTTTATAATGTTGACATTTGATTTTATGAGATGACTAATGTACATATATTTTAAGTAGTTGATGTTTATTTATGTTTTTTAGCAATTTTAAAGAATTGGATATTTATTTGTATTGTTAACGATTTTAAAGTCAGTTCTAAGATGTATTTTTATACATGTACTTTTTTTTTTATGAGTTGGGGACTTTGGAAAATGTTCTGCTGCTTTCCTTTGTCAAACCACTGTCCAGAATGTCTACTGGTATCGTAAAGTATCCACTTTTCATCACAAGTAACAATTCTGGACAGAAAGGAGTCGCTTTTGTTCGTCAAAGAAGTGTAGCACAAACTTCATAACGCTGGGTTTTTTTGGCTGTCGTTTAATGTGTGTGGAATCCAAGTTTCAAGTTTTTTACCTTTCCAATCGCCCTGAAGTTGTCATCGACAGACGATTTGCAAAGTTTAACTTTCCCTGTAAGTTCTCGAAGATTTG
The DNA here is from genome assembly GCA_928085145.1 of Nezara viridula. Taxonomy (NCBI): domain Eukaryota; kingdom Metazoa; phylum Arthropoda; class Insecta; order Hemiptera; family Pentatomidae; genus Nezara; species Nezara viridula. The sequence goes on along the minus strand of OV725078.1, from coordinate 121,150,337 downwards.
TTCTGGAGTTTTCTTTCACCAAAGCCAGCAGAACATCGTCATCAAGAAAGGAAGTCTTTCCACGACCTTCTTTGTCTTCCATTCTGAAGTCTCGCTTCCAAAATTTTTTGAACCTCTGTCGAACAATGCTGCTCCCGCCCAGAATTGATTGATGTTTCTGGCCATCTGGACTCCATTTCAGCTGAGTTTAAATTCAGCAACGAAAACCACGCGTTGACATCTTAGCAGTGGCGGATCCAGGATTTTTCTCAGGGGTGCACCTCTGTACGAGGTGCTTCCCCCATCTCTACCCTTTCCCCCACCATTACCAACCCCCACTCCTTAGCTGAGTTTAGCCGCTCAAAAGTCCTTTTTAAATGGTTTTAAAATAAGCAAACTCTATTTTTATTTAAAATAAATGTTGTCTAGTTGATAGTGAAGCAATCGTTAATTACTTAAATTAAATAGTTTTTTGATATCACTTCCTATTCAACAAAAAACGTGTCTTACATGAAAAATCCAAAAACTTTAATTTCCTACTTTTCTGATGAAAATCGAACCATTGTTTATATAAAGTTTTTTTTATTTATTCAGTTCTGTTATCATTCCTTTAAATATTTCCCTTTACTTACGAGACACCCTGTATATGGGTTTAGACATGTAAAAAACTAAATTCTGACACGGGTCACCAAGAGAAAATTAAAAATCCTGATTTATCTGATTTTTTTTCATGTATGCATTTTTCATGTGCATCAAAGCGAAAAAAGTATTCTTTAAGAAATTAAAAAACGTCAAATTGTGGGTCGAGCGAGTACTTAAACTTAATAATTTGATTAAGTGATATGGTCGATAAACACGATCAATGAACGCTAATTTTTACCGACATAGTCAAAATCTGAGAAAGATTACTATACTCGTAAATGGCCCTGCAGCTTGGATATGAGTTCTTTAAGAACAAAAACTCAGAATAATTTCTAATTCCGATCATAATCAGATTCCGATCAGATCGGAGACCAAATAATTAGTACTTTCCTTCATGAAAACGTTCCCAACAGCAGCTATTTCAAGAAAATAACAACACTCTAATGAGAAATGTACAAATTATTATTGTGACTAGTTTTATGAATTCTTCAAGGAGACTATAGTTGCTGGAGATTGCGATGCATCCAGCTCTTCTAGTCCCTTGTACTCGAATAAAGGGTTGTTCGAAAGAATAAATGAAGTTCATTATTTTAAATAAATTTTCCTTCATCATGTATTTCACATTTGAGGTTCAGTTCGGAGTCAATAGGAACAAACTGCGACAGGAGCACAAGCCTTCGCATCTTACGGCGGCCCAAAAACTACATCACTCTTTTCTTTGAATAGCTGCTTTTTGGAACTTTTTTCAGATTTTTTTGTCCGACAACCATAGGGAGGGTCGCCTTCTTGCAGAATTCACTAGTGCTCGTCACGATAATATATTTTTTTGATATATTACATTAGAAAATTCGTCTATGAGAATGAATTTTCTCTATATTTCATTGTACAGGTGCTTAAAATATTAGTTTTCGAAAGAAAGGTCCTTCAGAGGATATTTGGCCCAGTTGAGAAGAATGGTGAAATATATCCGGATTAGGATGAGATCGGATGGACAAGTTGTATGGATGGACGAGACCTCAATCCCAAAGATGCTATTGAGCATGGAGCCGGTTGGAAAAAGTGGACAGACCGAAACTGAGATGGAAAGTGGATTAAGTGATGATGCCAGAATACATGGAATCTGGAACTGGTGGAGGCTGCTCAGGAAAGGAAAATTCTTGAGGCAGCCAGATCCAGTAATGGATTGTCGAGTTCGAGATCATGATATTGATCACATTAGAAAATTCGTCTTAGAGAATGATTTTTCCTATATTTCTCTTTTCGTTAAATTGCTGTTTTTTGGATAGTTTTTTCGGAATTATTTTCTTAGCATCCAGAGGGGGCGCGCCTCCTGGCAGAAATTACTAGTGCTGGTCACGACACGATAATATATATATATATTTTTTATATTACATTAGGAAATTTGTGAATGATAATTTATTTTTCCTACATTTCCCTTTTCTTCAAATAAGTGTTTTTGTCACTTTTTTCGGATTTTTTTTCACTATCTAAGGGAGGGCGAGTTTACTGGTAGAATTCGCTAGTGCTGGTCACGATAATATATATATTTTTTATATTAGATTAGGAAGTTCATGTATGAGGATGAATTTCCCCTATATTTTTCTTTCCTTTAAATATGTGTTTTTGTCACAATTTTCAGAATTTTTTTCAGCATCCTTGGGAGGGCAAATTCGCTAATGCTGGTCACGATAATAATTTTTTTAAATATTACATTAGGATATTATAAATAAATATATTCATCGTCTATGAGGATGAATTTTCCCTATATTTCTCTTTTCTTTGAATAGCTGCTTTTTGGAACTTTTTTTGGAATTTTTTTCCAGCTCCCGGGGGAGGGGAGGAGGAGCACGCGCCCTCCAGCTGGATCCGCTAGTGCATCTTAGTAAAGACCAAATTATTTCTAAGCAGTGAAATGCTAAAGAGATAAACAAAAATTATCATTTGGAAGAGGATTAATAAGTGTTGACATTCAGACAAATGAATTATCCAGTAAACATAAACAGTTTGTTACAAAGAGGATTATTTTAAGGAAAACTCAAAATCCTGCATTATTCTCCGGACAACCCAATAATATAAATTTAAAGTAAGACTAGTCTAAACTATTTCCGAAGCGTGCCATTTATGAGATAAATCGAATGAAATATTTTTGATTTGCAGTCCGGAAGAGGTAAATATGATTATTTGCCAACTTTTGTCTGGCAAGGTATGCTATGTATTGAACATAGCCAATTAGGTTTTAAAATTATTATTTGTCAAAAACAATGTTGAACGAAACCTACTTCTGACATCAAAAACATTGACGAGGGGCAGATTAGGTACACCTACCTGGAACCTGCAAAGAACCTGGCTCGAGAAAAGGCTCAGAGTAAAAACTAGTAACGGGTTAAGTAACTGGTTACACAGGGAGTAACCGTAGTTACTCCACAGAGTAGCAGATGCAGTGATGACATCTACCAACTACACCACCTCATATACAATAGATAAGTGTTTTTCCCAACAATAAATTTACCCAACTTAGAATATTTCATGGCAATATAATTCTCAAAACAGTCCATCTGAAATCATGCCTTCACAGTTAATTATTGAATTCATTGATTCGTGTAACTATAATTTGTAATTCTTGTAAATATAATTTGTATAATTCTTTATTAAAAACTGAAAAAAATTAAGTTTGTTAGTAAAATTTATTTTAATTCTGCCATCTATTTATATCATGATGATCAAAGGTAATTCGTTGTGTAATTAGAAAGCATGATAAACACAAACCAGCCTTAGAGAAAAGAAATCCAATTAATCATTTCTGGGTAATTATCATAAATAATTATCCGGTGGTATCCCGATAAAATTAAACACCCCAAAACGTAGCAATCTTTTATATGTCATCCGTTTTTTGGGAGGGATAAGACATAGCAGGTATTTTCTGAATCTTCACTATCTCTAATAGAAAAATTACAAAATTTCAATAACATATATTTAATAATATTTCTTATTTATATAGTTCATGGAAAAAATGTTCACGAGGTAGTTTTTTCGAATTTTAAGGATTTCTGGTTGGTAAAGCCCATCGAAATATTTTGTCGAGAATTTATGTGAAACTTATCTGTAAAGTCTCAAAATAGATATAATCTATTTTCGATACTTGCCGGTCATAAGGTAATGTTAGTCATTATTGTATTTTGAAAAATAGCACACCCCAAAGCCATCCTTAGAAATTTTCAGACAAATTCCTTCTTCTAACTAGATGATGAGATCTTCCTAATCTCTTGCTGTTAATCGATAAACAGACCATTCAAAGGGATATTTTGGTTTTTAAAAAATAAATTGCTTAACAACTGACTTTTTAATTTCTTTGTTAAGACATTCTTTGTAACACTTCAGTTTGCTAAAACATATATAAAGGCTGCATATAACAAACTAATAACCAAGCCCATGGCAACAATACCTTCAAGGTTAGGTCTTGTGATATTGAACTCCATCGGAAGTGTATCTGGTTCGACGTCGTACTCAAACAAAACTAAAACATAAAATAATATTTAAAATATCATATAAGGATAAAAATATTTCCATCTAAGTAAACAATACTAAAATAATATTATAATACTCACAGTTCATAAAAGGCAACTTTCCTTGGATTACACCTGAAAGCAGAATTATTATTTTTTTGAAATCTATTTATATAATCATCCACTGCCATTATAAACTTCCATTCAAAATATAGGGTAAAGGCACCAATTATTGGCACATGTAAATTTTTTTTTTTTTTAACTTTTATTATGATATTTACAACTGTATTAGTATGAATACATCAAGTAAATGTGTACAGAGGAATAAAATAACATGAAACACGCTTGTTGAGAAACTACCCATTGGTAGCACTCTAATAGTTTGTCTAGATGAGGAGATCACGAGGCCATCTTCTTTTCAGACGCCTCAGAGGGTTATCAGGAATCGAAGAGGAAGCAAGGTTAGAAACAAGAGGATTCGGATGGTTATGAAGTTTATTATGGAAGGATAGGTATCTGGATTCGGCCAAATCGGAAACATATGGAACATTGAGGTCTTTATGGATTATTTTATTTGTTACAAAGTAAGGAGCATTGAGGATTTTACGAAGGATTTTGGATTGTAAAGATTGGATACGAGAGGAATTTGATGGTTTAGTGGAGCCCCACAGTTCAACTCCATAAGTCCAAATAGGTCTTATTATAGTCATGTATATGAGTCGTTTGTAATTAATGGAAAGTTTAGAGCGTTTGTCTAGTAAGTGTTGGAGTAAGCGGAAACGTCGAGCAGTTTCTTGTCGTTTCAGTCTGGTATGGGGGTTCCAAGTGCACCTGTAACTTAAATTTGATAAAATAAACGTTTAAATTCATGTAGGATTTCAAAATTGGAACCATTTCAAAGATATATTAATCAGCCACTGATTCCCGCTAAGATTAAGTCTCCATCGGGTGATAAATTAGGTGGGAACGCATATTTGTTATCACTTCACCTAAGTCTCCAGAACTTTACGGGTTTTTCTAAGAAGGTGGGGCAAAATTTCATCTATTTTATCTCGTCCAGTAATCTTTAAGAGGTTCAATTCTTTTGATACATTTTTTTACCACTTCTTGATGATATGATATCATTTTCAAATATGAATTTCGATTAAAACAATAGGTAGTAGATACCCCTACTACTACCTAATAATTGGATCTTCAAAATTATAAGTTTCCCCAATTATTGACACAAATTTATTATATGAACAGAAAGATGAACATGTACAGAAGTGCAAGAAAAAAGGATATGAACAGGACATAAATAGAAAAACAGTGAAGAAAGCCATGAACGGAAAAACATGGGAGATGTCGAAATTTTGGAAGAAATGGACACAGATTGGACAATAAGTAAGAATGACTTCATCACTGCTACAATAGTTACCATTAGGAAAAAGGCAACCATGGCTTGTCTAGCTTTTAGGATTTCAGAAGGAAAGGTGGCCGCCAATCCTCTCAGAATTTACAACAGACTGAAGAACGTTTTTCAACTTGATGAGGATGAGGAATGTGAGAAGTCGAAGAGCGGAACATAGTTACCATATAAGCCTCTAATACTTGAGAATAAGAAAAAACAAAGAATTCTATTTCCTTATTCTCTAAATATTGATTGAATTGTACCAAAGTATATCTACCTACTATAGCATATAATTTCTTTTCTCATACCAATTTGTGATATCTAGGTATGGGTGATAAGTTTTAAAGCATTAAGATACTTATGTGTGATAATTTGGTACCTATATATATTTTTTTCCTACCTATACTAGTTAAGGAAAGTATTGCGATCGGGTCAAATTTCCGATATGCGGTTTTCGACGGATCTATACGTTTCAGAGCCCCTAAATCCAAAAAACACATTTTTAGCCATTGGTCTGTCAGTACCAAGATTTTCTCGGGAAATACTGAACTGATTTTGTGGCTTCTTTTTTTATTTTGTAGGGTTTTAACTACTCATGCCTGTGACAGAAATTGGGTGTTCCATGCACAATAGCTGCTGCGCAATAAATGAATAACATGTTTTTCTATAGACTGTAGCGCGAAAACAGCTCTAACGATTTAGATGAAACTTTCCTATAATGTTCTAATAATTGTCCTTTCAATTTTCGTACCTGGATTCCCGAAAAAAATCAGAAAAAAGTTATAAATTAAAGAAAAACGTTGTGAGGCCTAACTCGCTAAGTACATATTTTATGGTAAAATGTATAACAAAACTTTTGAAAGTTAATTAAATTACCAACAAAACAAAAAAAAATCATCGGAATAGAACCAGTATTAGCGATGATACAGCGTATTCTAGTTTATACACATGTTTTAATTTTTACTTTCCTACCTATATTAGGTAGGTGTCGGCATTATATTGGTGGTGTCGGCATCGAACCTTCGGATTCGCTAAGCCTTATTATTATTATTATTACCTATATTAGGTAAGGAACGTATTGCGATCGGACCAAATTTCCGATATGCTGTTTTCGACGGATCTATACGTTTCAGAGCCCCCTAAATCCGAAAAACACATTTTTAGCCACTGGTCTGTCCGTGCCAAAATTTTCGCGGGAACTACTGAACCGATTTTGTTGCTTCTTTTTTTTTAAGGTTTCCCGGATAACACCTTTTAGCCTTTTTTTTTTTAAGGTAATGAAATTCCCTACATCGTATATAAAAATCGTTCATTTCGGACAACTATTAACGAAGATACAGCTATTCAATTTCTAAAGTAAGATTACGAGTACATATCCTGGTGTCAGAAAGGGATAAATGAGAGAAAAAAGATAAATTAGTGAAAGTAAGAAAATCTGTTGCCTGCGTCACACAAGCTTCACTATTTACTCTACTTTTAACAGAAATTATTGTTTGACAAAATTAGGCTATGGCAAAAATTTTTGATCAGCAATATTAGAGGGTATTAAAATTTTTACACTGATCTACCTTAAGCCGGTTTACATTGCTTTAGTTTATCAAATAAATCATACTCAAATCTTTTCTTTGATCAATTTTCAGGAAAATAAATCTAATTCAATTTTTTTTTGTTTCTTGATGGACATATGTAAAGATATAAAAACTTTTCTGAAATAGGTAGGAATGTCGTGTGAGTGGACACACCAGATTTTTTTTTTTTTAGAACTTGTTTATTGAGAAATATTACAATCTATCTCAAAGGACATTTATAATAGTGTTCAGAAATCACATTCACACTCTATGTGTACCTATAAATAAAAAAATATTTTATTCAAAAGCAATTCGTTTATAGGTTGAATATGGTGTCAATAATTGGTTTCTTTCCCGGTCTATAATTGGTTTTTGCATGTCAATAATTGGGAAAAAAGTCGTAATCGGTTTTAGGTTCAAAAATAGAAAACTTCATAGTATTTTGGCCATTGCATAAGAGAAATCTGTTGGACAGACTTGGAATAGTATGAAAAACTTTGTAAAATACAGATAGGTTAATTAATAAAAAAGTTTAAGTTTAATTACTTGAAACATTTCGTTAAAGTGTCAATAATTGGTGACTTTACTCTACATGTTTCCAAGCTAATGACGATTGTCATGCCTTTGTGTAAAACTTACTAAATTATAATTAAATATAAATAACATGATGATAATCTCATGAATCATGATTTTAAAAGAAATATATAAACAAACAAAATGCGAAATTATTGTATGCAGTATGTTGAAATGAAATGAAATAGCCTTTATTATGCAAAATAAGTAGTTACATATGTACAAATGGTTTTTTTTTTTGGTTTTTTTTTTTATAAGTACTAATATAAAATAGCATGCATATCTACATGGATACGCACACACACATGCACACATACACTATTATATACTTCTTCTTCTGTCTTTCTTCCTGCACAGGCCTTCCCGTGAGGGAGTAGTAGTCAGCACTTCTCTGGGTGACTAGCCCTGTTGAGAAGCGGGGTCCGTGAGCTCTGTCCACTTCTTTTTCCATATAACTCTGTCTTTAGCGTCTCTCCACCAGAGGGGTCCCATCGTCAGCCTGAATACATCGCACCATCTCTTCACTGGTCGGCCTCTCTTCCTTTTTAGATCATATGGCGTCCACTCGGTTGTTATTTTCGACCACCTACCATCATTGCTACGTAAGAGATGACCAGCCCATTTCCATTTAATTTTCCTCAACTGTAAAATTGTATCTTTGAGGCCTGTTTCTTTCCTTAGTTTAGTGCATCTTATTTTGTCTCTTTTCTTTACCTTCATAATACTCCTCTCAATGCTGTTCTACCACACTTGGATTTTTCTCTCGTGGACCTTAGTTAACGACCAAGTTTGAGAACCATATGTCACTACTGGGAGGATACAGCTATCGAAGGTCTGTCTTTTAAGATCCACATCTAAATCTCCTTTCATTATGTGCCTCAGTGACCAAAACTTGTTCCATCCCATTGCGATTCTTCTCTGTACTTCTTTTGTTGCTCTATCCGAGAAGGACACCAGCTGGCCTAGATACACATATTCGTCTACATATTCTAAGGTGTATTTATTTATTTTTATTTCTTTTGGCTCCCTATTTGACATTATTTTGATTTTATTATAGTTTGGATATAAACCGACTTGTTCGCACAACCTTAAAAGTTGTATAATCATTTCCTTCAATTGTTGACTGTTTTTGGCAAAGAGCACGATGTCATCGGCAAAACGTAAATTGCTCAACCATTTACCATTCACCCTTATACCAACATTCCCCCATTCAAGATTCCAAAACACCAGCTCCAACACCAAGATAAACAACATAGGTGATAATGGGTCTCCCTGACGAACCCCTTTCCTAACCCTGAAGCTTTGACCTTTCTTTTCTGTCATAATGTATGCTGACATTTCTGCATAAAGTTCTGTTAGAATCTTTATATATCTCTCTTCTGTACCTATTGCTCTAAGTGCTTTAATTATACTTGCATGTGAAATGGTGTCAAAAGCATTCTTGAAATCAAGAAAACAGAGGTAGAGAGAGAAATTATATTCTTTGGCTTTCTCGATCATCTGATTTACCGTCTGGATGTGATCTATTGTTGAGAATCCTTTTCTGAATCCTGCCTGTTCATCTGCTATACACTCCATAATTCTTTTTGTGGGTCGCTGTTTAATTATGGCGGTAAAAAGTTTTGCCATGGTTGAACAAAGGGAGATGGGTCTGTAATTCTCTATGTCATGCATATTGCCTTTTTTATGGAGTAAGATTATCTTTGCGATTCTCCATTGCTTTGGAATTTTTTCCTCCTGGAGAATTAAGTTAAATAATTCTGACAGTTCTTTAATTTGAGCTTTTCCTCCTGCTTTTAAAATTTCATTTGTTATGTTATCCGGTCCCGGACTTTTTTCAGATTTAAGCCTTTTAATGGCAACAGTAACTTCATCTTCCATTATCGGTGGAAGTTCCTCCAAATTTTTAGTCTTCTTTCCTTCCTCGCATGATTCAAAGGATGTTTCATTACAATCGTACAGTTTCCTGAAGTATTCTGTAGCCACTTTATTAATATGTTCTCGGTTGGTTGTGATTTCTTTTCTCTGATTTTCTATTGCAACCATCCAAGGTTCTGCAAGCTCTTTTTGAATTTTTCTTGTAGACCTATTGTTTAAAAGGATTTTGGTTACAGTATTTTTATTAAATTTTTCAATGTCTTCTTTTATCATTTTGCTTATGAGACTATTTAAATTTGTCAGCTCTTTCTTTTCATTTTCTGAAAGTTCTCCTCTTTCTTTTATCCGTCTCCGAACACTTAAAAGTTCCTTAGTTGTTTCCGATAACTTGTTTGAACTCTTTTTAACAACACCGGTACCTAATCTGCTACTATCATCTATGACTTTTGAAATGAGATCATATTTTTCTTGAACAGTACGGGGAGATTCACTGTTTTCATGACTAGACTGGAGATATGTTGAGAGATCAGTTTGGAATTTTTCAATTTGAGCTTGGTCCTGAAGTAAAAGTGTTTTATTTTTTACTTTAAATGATCTTCTTCTCTTATATTTTTCAATATATATCTCTGCTCTTAGCATTCTGTGATCCGTATTGAAATTTAATGCTTTGATGACCTCAACATTTTTAAGCAAGCTAATTTGATTTATTAGAAAATAGTCAAGCTCAAATTTTTGGCCTTTTGGTGAACACCAGGTCCATTTATCCTTAAATGTTTTCTTGAAAAACGAATTTCCAATTTGAAGTTGTTGACTATAAGAAAAATTTATTATCCTGTCGCCCCCTTCATTCCTTTTTCCGTAACCCTAGTTACCCATAATTTTTTCCTCACCATCTAATTTGACCCCGATGCGGCCGTTAAAATCTCCCATAACCACAATCCAATTATTTTTTCTTTTGAAACTGGAAAGTAATATTTCCAATTCTTGATAAAATTGGTCTTTAGTTTCATTAGAGTCATCCATTGTAGGGGCGTGTAACTGTATAATTGTTAATTTTTTACTGGGAGTAATCTTAAAAACTAGCACAGCTATTCTATAATTTATCTCTTTAAAATCTATTATTCTATCTTTTAAATGCTTTGAAACAATAAAACCAATACCATACATCCCATTTTTAGATGACGTATGCATAAGTATATGACCTGATTTTTGTTCTATAATCAAACAATATTTTCGCCTTACTTCTACTAGACCAATAATATCCCATTTAATGCCGTCGAGACTATGTATGAGCTCCTCCAGCCTGTCTTCACCTAACAATGTCCTGACATTTAGTGTACATACCTTTAGAATGCCTTTAATGTTGCCGTGAAAAATTGGGTTCTCAATTTGCTATGTGCCAGTACTTGGTGTTTCTTTTTTTCTTGTTTCCACTATTCCTTCTTCATGTGGCACCAAATATCTATCTAAACTTACAGAACGGAGGTGAGTTTTGGTATCTTTTATTTTTTTTTCCTTTAGGTCTTTGTTCTGATATTTTATATTTATTTTTTATAAGCATTTCTTTTTCCACATCTTCACTCCTTTCTCGTTTGTTCCTAAAAGTATCTTGCGATTGTAATTCTTCCAAACAATAAATTTTATCGATGATAAGAAGTTTATCATACCTTAAGGACGCCTTATTTCCTTTCTCCCACTGTGCTTTCATAAAAGGATACAATTCTTTTCTAATGCTTCTGACTTCTTTCGGCATGTCATCCTTAATCTTTATCTGTTTAAATTCTTCAGATTTCATAAGCTTATATTTGTTTCTCATTATGTCTCTTTTTAAAAATATAGAATTTAACTTTACCAATATAGGACCATTTTTATTTTTAAAGTTAATTTTTCTTACATCTATAACGTCATATGTTCTGAGGTCTGATGTGATGAACTGTAGTACTGTTAGAACCATCTTGTTCATTTCTGTTGGTTTTTCTTCTTCTAATCCAAATATTATTATATTTTTTCTTCTGGTATTATTTTCTTCTCTTTTCCTATAATTTTCCATATTACTAGACAGTTCATTTATCTGTGATTTCATTTCATTTATTTCTTTCTCATGATATCTGTTATTTTCGTCTAGTTTAGTTTCCAATCCAGTAATTTTTTCTATTAATATATTGAATTTTTCTTCTATTGTAGCCATTGTAATATAAAAGTTTATTTAAACTAGATATGATTGATTTAACTAGATGTAGTAATGAAGTCTGTTCAGTTTCTGTCTATTATTTCAGGTATGTTATGTAGCAGATACGTACTGAGTTGAAGTTCTCAATGAAGTGACAGTGGTGGCAGGGTGGGGAGGTGGGCGGAGCTAGAGTTGGTGGGGCGGTATCGTCTAATCCGCACAAAGATTGCAAAGATAATAAGAGTCTCGTTTACCTTAATATATTAAAATCTAATTTATTTATAAAGTTCTTTACAGCTGTGTAATTTCTTCCAAACTTGGTAATTTGGTCTACTAATCACATATTTACACTCTGGTTAAAGGCTGATCTGATTAAATCACTATGCCCGATTCTACAACAGATTGAAATGGAGACGATCTAGTACACTCAACGGACAGAGCCGAACTCTGCCGAACTGAATGCAGTATGTTAATTTCTGTAAAGTAATTATTTTATGTATTGCACATTGTCCGTCAAAAGAGTATTCCATTTGGTTACATTTTAATAAAACGAAAGTTTTACAACCTATTATAAAAAAAATACTATTATTTTGTAAAGTATTAAATTTCTTTGTTACAGAGGTTTTTTTTGTTGTTGTTTATAGGCGTAAACTCTAAGATCATCAATGCTTATGGTTTATTTCAACTATAAGTTTGTAAAAAATTTAGACAATATTAAAAACAAAAAAAAAAAAAAAAAAAGAGGAGCACTATAGACAAAAGTTATCAAATTAGAGAATGAAATGAAATAACAAGTAGAAATGGTAGGTTTTTAAAAATAATAATACGGCAAAAGTGCTATAATTTAGAAAGGAGTTGCTGTGTTTTTAGAAATTTAAATATCAATGCGACTGAAGTTTCATTGCCATTAAGGGCTATAGACAAATTTGGGGTCAATCCTATTCAATTTATACTTCAAATATAGTGATTACACTCCTCAAAAATATGTTTAATGGAGAGCACACAATGACAATACTGACATTTATTTATTATTTTTGGAACAGTTGTTGATGTTAAACAACGATAAAGGTTAATTTGCTTTTGTCTCTTCTAAAAAGTGATAATTAAGTATAAATACTCATTTTTTGTGTAGCAAAAGTGTTTTTTGAAGACAACAGAGCTGAAGACAAAAAACAAAACAAAGATTGAGCAGATTTCACCGCCAACGATGGTGGAACGGTCACAACACGAGGAGGTAAGCAATATGAACTTAGCAAATAGTGACACAAACAGTGACGTTGGCTCCTGGGAGCTGGTTATTGGTCGTAAAAGATCTATGTCAGATTCAAGCGAGCCAATCGCACAAAAACGACCAGCAGAACTTATTCCAACCTCTAACAGTTTTGAGGTTCTAACCAAGATTAACTCGCAAGCTGAAGAAACAAGACAACCGCCTCAAAATGATAAAACTCCACCAATTTTTATAAACGGTGTGGAGAATTATCATGCTTTAATTTCATTCTTAGAAAATGAAGCTGGACCTAATACATTTAAGACAAAATCAACATTAAAAGGTGTCACTGTTTATCCACAAACACCTGATATATATCGCAAATTAAATTCAAGCCTACGAAATAAAGGTGCGGACTTTCACACCTACCAACTCCCACAGGACAGGTGCCCAAGAGTTGTTGTTAAATATCTCCATCATGGAACACCAGTCGAGATAATCAGAGAAGAATTAAAAAATATGGGCTATGAAGGTTACTTCATACATTTGTTAAAATGTGGTAAACGTAATATCTCGATTTAAAAAAACTCTTCCTATGTTTTTCGTAGACGTTGCAAAAGAGACATTCAGAGAAGATATTTTTAAAATTGAGTTTTTATATTACTCTCACATTAAAATCGAAGAACCACGTCAGAAGCGAAGTATTCCTCAGTGTGTTCGGTGTCAGCAATATGGGCACACTAAAACATATTGCAATCATCGACCACGCTGTGTGAAGTGCGGCGAATATCATGAAAGCAGCTCATGTTTAAAAACTAGAGAGACTCCCGCTAAGTGCGCCAATTGCAGTGGTCAGCACCCGGCTAACTACAGAGGCTGCCAGACGCTGAAAGATCTCAGGGTTCAGCGCAATGCAAGAAACCGTCTTCAGCGTCCCACAGTAGCAGAGCCAGCGCAGGGACCTCCAGGCATCCATGAATTCCCTCCAATACGGCAGCGGATCAACCAAGCGGAACCACAGAACATCGCTGGACCTCAGCAGCAACATAATCAACCATCATCGAACTCAGCACCCCAGAACCAAAAAACATGTACAGGTATGAGGGGAGGCATTACCCAGCCGGTACCTCCGGTAGATAATGGCTCTTCCCAGTTATATAATATAATTAATGGGTTAAATAACTTAATCCAGCCCCTTTTCATTCTTCTTCAACAGCTATCACAGTTTACACAGGTCTGGTGCCCTAATTATGTCCTACAATAATTTAACTGTGGATTCTCTGTCAATTCTTTTGTGGAATGCCAACGGACTGACACAACACAGTACTGCACTTGACTTATACTTGCACGAAAAACGGATTGACGTAGCACTCATTACTGAAACACACCTGACACCTCGATCAAAAATTTACATCCAGGATTACTCTATTTATAGAACTGATCATCCAGACAAAACTGCACATGGAGGAACAGCGATATTCGTAAAAAAATCACTAAAACACAATCCCATAGACTTACCCATTACACCCGACATACAATCAACAGGAATAACATTATACACTAAACACTACACTATAACATTTGCCTCAGTTTACTGTCCCCCTAGGTACAAGCTTACATCCACGATGTTTTCTGAGTTCTTCAAACGCCTCGGAAGATGCTTCATCGCAGGTGGAGACTATAATGCTAAGCATCAAGGCTGGGGTTCAAGGTTGTCTACTCCAAGAGGCAGAAATCTCTGGTCTGTCCTCCATCAACTTTCATTAGACACAATAACTCCAAATTCACCCACTTATTGGCCCACCTCCAGACGCAAAACTCCCGACTTACTTGACTTCTTTATTACAAAAGGACTTAAAACCGTAACTTTTGCCGTCAATACAAGCTCTGATCTTTGCTCTGATCACTCCTCGGTGCACATGGTTCTATTCGACGCGCCTTCTGAAGTACAAAAGAGACCTAAGCTCATAACAGGTTGCATGGACTGGGATGCATATAGAGACCATTTAAACAACAATATTTCTGTTCCAGGTTCAATTAAAAATCAAGGGGAACTAGAAGAAGCCGTTGAAACTTTTACAAAAAGTATACAAGATTCAGCATGGTCCTCATCAACATCTAGATCACAAAGAGCAGTGAACTTGCCCCATTATCCTATGTACATAAGGGACTTAATCAGGGCAAAGAGAAGAGCTCGTAAAGTGTGGCAGACTTAATAGACTTCTTTCAGACAGACAAACTTTTAACAGATTGAACAACGAACTTAAAAGACATATTTAAAAATTCAAAAGCACAAACTACGACAATTTTATTAACAACCTTTCGACGGACGATGGAAGTTTATGGAGACACACAAGGAATCTTTTAAAGCATCGTGAGGTGTCAGCACCTCTAGGAAGAGAGGATGGTTCTTGGGCTGTTTCGGACGAAGAAAGATCTGAACTCTTTGCTACTCATCTTTTACCGAAAAGAAAAACCCCTGGTCATGACTTGATAAATGCTGAGGCGCTCCAGCAAATGCCAAGGAAATCTCTAGTGTTTCTCACCACAATCTTCAATTGCATTCTTAGGACCACAAAATTTCCAATACAGTGGAAATACTCTCATATAACCATGATTAAAAAGCCAGACAAAGAAACTAAAAATCCTTCTTCATATAGACCGATTAGTTTGCTTCCAGTGTGTTCTAAATTATTTGAAAAACTATTATACTCACGACTATTACATATACTAACAGACAAACAGATTATTCCTGACCATCAATTCGGGTTTCGAAAATTACATTCAACAACACAACAATTACACAGGGTAACTGACTACATATCGACAGCACTAGAGCGAAAACTATATGCAATCGGAGTATTTCTGGATGTCGCCCAAGCTTTCGACAAAGTATGGCATCAGGGGCTTCTCTTCAAACTCAAGACCATACTTCCACCAACCTACTACTTAATTCTTCAATACTTTCTCTCAGACAGATTTTTCTCCGTTCGACACGGTTCAGGTCAATCCTCAATTCGACCTATTTTAGCTGGTGTACCTCAGGGATCAATCTTAGCCCCACTAATGTACATAACATACACACATGACATTCCTCAAAGTATCCACACACTTACAGCAACCTACGCAGACGACACTGCTATCATTACTTTTTTTTTTTTATTATTAAAAAACACTTTATTCAGAAATATTACAATTTGTCACAGTTAAGGACACTTATAATAGAGTTCAGAGATTGCATTCATACCGTATATACAAAAATATAAATAAATAAAGTAATAACAAAAGAATAAGAAGAAAGAACAAAAGAGTAAAGAAGAAAAAAATAATATATATACACATAAGTAAATAAAAATAGAAATAAAAGTAAAACAAACACCTTATATAAAACATACATTATTTACAATTTGCCAGGTGATCTCCGAACCAATCCTGTCCCCTCCATATGTGGAGGGAAAAGGGAGGCTTAGGAGATCCCTACGCTTCTCCCTCAGCCACTTCACTGGTATTTTAAACCAGCGGAGGATGAGTAAGAGCGCTACAGCCACAGACACTCATGACTTGAGTGGAGAATCTGGCCATTGCTAGAACTCCAAAATATCCATATTTACAAAAGGTCTCTTGGCCACTGCCGCTTTAACCTACGAAGGGGATTGTAGGGATGGGTGGTGCTTGATAGGGATTGTACAACGGGATTTGGGTGATGAGAAAGGTTCTGGTGAAATTTGGAAAATTTGGCTGGGATAAGATCAAGAATAAATGGGATATTAAGGTCATGATGTAGGGTTTTATTGGTTACATAGAAGGGAGCATTGACTATTGTACGGAGGACTTTAGACTGAAAGGATTGAATGCGTTTGATGTTAGAAAATTTGGCTGTTCCCCATAGTTCTAGTCCGTAAGTCCAGATGGGTTTCAGTATTGTCTTGTAGATCAGTAATTTGTTTTCACCAGAAAGTTTAGATTTTCTATTCAGTAGTCTATATAGCTGGCCATATCGTCTGTTAAGTTCCTGTCTTTTAAGTCGAGTGTGTGGATTCCATGTTAGTCGTCTGTCTAAGAGAAAGCCAAGATACCGGACTGTATCTGAGAAAGGAAGGTGGATGGAGTTAAAATAAACTGGTGGGCAGGTATTACGCCGAAGGGTGAAGGTAATGTGTTTACATTTAGATTCGTTTACCTTAATGCGCCATTTCTTACACCAGTGTTCAATCAGGAAGAGGTGCCTTTGTAAGTTTGCGGACGCTGTTTCAGGATCTGAGTTGGAAGAAAGGATAGCAGTGTCATCAGCGAAAGTTGCCAGGAGGGTATCGGGATGGACAGGAATATCAGCGGTAAAGAGAATGTAAAGGATGGGGCCCAAGACGCGGAGAATTCGGTGCCACAGCGAACTCGGAAGGAGCGGTCGGAAAGATAGGATCGGAGTACTAGGTATAAGGACTGTGGTAGATGGATTTTAAGCTTGAAGAGTAATCCGGCGTGCCATACCCGGTCAAAAGCTTGCGCTATGTCCAGAAATGCACCCGAGCAATACTGCTTGCTTTCTAGGGTTGAGGATATATGGTCAACAACTCGGAGTCCTTGCTGGACAGTGGAATGTTGGGAACGAAATCCGAATTGATGAGTAGGAAGGTTATAGGATTCAATTATAGGTAGGATTCGTTTCAGTAGGATCTTTTCAAAAATTTTTGAGAGGATTGGGAATAGGCTAATTGGTCTATAGGATGCTGTATTGTTGGAAGGTTTGCCTGGTTTCAAGAAGAGGACGATGGTGTAATGTTTCCATAAAAGAGGGAAGTGGGTAGTTCGTAGGATGCAATTGTATATATATGTAAGAAATATGATGGCTTTAGATGGAAGTTGTCGAAGGATCTGTGGGGTTAGAAGGTCATATCCAGGAGATTTGCGAGGTGTGATTTTCCGTAAAAGGTATTTGACCTCAGAGGGATTAACAGCTTTAGGTGGTAAGGAGAGTGGGATAGGTATTGAGAGGGATTCTTCTACTTTTACTGTGTGGCTGGGATGGGATTCTGGATGAGGAGCGAAAGTATAGGAAAGGTGTTTGGCAAATTCCTCGGCTTTATCTTCATCAGATGCTGCCCAGGAGCCATCATCTCGTCGAAGAGGGTGGGAAATATGATGGGATTTGAGGATTTTTCTGGTGATATTCCAAAGGGAATTATCATGAGCAGAGAGTGTGGTGAGGTAGGAATTGAATGATTGGGATCTGAAGGTGGCTAATTCTTTTTTTTAATTTTTTACAGTGATAATTGTAGGAGTGGCGGTCGGCTGGATGTCTGGTACGTTGCCATAATAATCTGGCACGGCGTTTTATGTGGATTAGGTCGAGGAGGTGTTGAGGTAAATTATGTTTCTTAGGGATTTTTGAGGAGTGATCAGGGGAGGAAGCAGTCCAGACTGCTTCTTGAATTTTGGTAGTGAAGGAATGTACTGCATTGTCCAGGTCTTCAGAGGTTTTCAGGGTTACTCTGAGGTCAATTTTATCGGAGAGGATTTGATGAAAGAGTTTCCAGTTAACTGGGCCTCTGATGAAGGACGGAGGAGAGGGTTTAGGAATAGGAGCTAGTGATACTTGGAGTATTAATGGGCTGTGGTCTGAGGAAAGCTCGTCAAGACGGGCAACGCAATGGTTGAGAGCACCTAAACCATTATGGATAAAGAAATCGAGGATATCGGGATTACGGTTAGGATCAGTGGGCCAGTAGGTAGGTGAGTTGGGTGGAAGAAGGGTAAAATTTTGGGAATTGAGTACAGACAGCAATGTTCGACCACGAGAATTCGTGGTTCTTGAACCCCATTGTTGATGCTTGGGTTTAAGTCTGCACCCAAGATGAAATGATGTCCTAAGGAAATGAGGAAGGAACTAAATTGGATATTGGAGATGGATTGGTTTGGAGGGCAATACGCTGATGCAACGGTAATAGGAAAGGAGAAGGTTTTGATTACGACTGCGGTGGATTGTAGGAAATCGTGTGTAGGCAGTGGGAGTAGGTGATGGGAGAGGGATTGGTGCACAATGACTGCAGTACCGGCATGTGCTCTACCGTCAGGATGGTCGGTACGGTAAGTTATGTATTGTGGTATTTTTAGGAGCTGTTTTTTAGTCAGTCGAGTTTCCGTTATTAGGGCTACGTCTACGTTCTTGTCTTGTAGTAAGGCTGTTAGTTCGTGTATGTGATTTCTAACACCATTCGCATTCCAAAGGAGAATGGATATGGGTTTGATGGAAGTCATTTAAGGATTTTTTAAAGGAGGGATAAGGTGAGATACTAGGTTAGTGAGAAGTGATATCAGTGGGATAACAAGGGATTTAAATTCTGAAAGAAAGGATGTCAATAAGCTGGTTAGATCTGTAGCATTAGGCGGTGGAGGAACATATTGGATTTGATGTTGGTGAGGTTGTTGTTGATTAGGTACATTAGGTGGGATAGGATATTGAGATTGGGGTTGAGTTTGTTCTTGCGGCAGGGCCTCGCATACATTAGTCGGGTCTCTACCCCCAAGTAGCTTGGCAAAAGAAACCTTAGAGTTCACAATTTTAGCGGGTCCTCTTCTTGGTTTAGGTGTATCATCAGGGTCCCTGGGTTTCATATATCTTGCTTTAAGATTTTTATAAATTTGGCAGCCTTTGTAGTTGGCTGGATGGCCTTTCAGGCATAGGGCACAGACTGCTGGTTCTGTAATTGGTTTATTACACTCGCCAGACTTGTGTGTTTTACCACATTTCACGCAGCGTGGTAAGTGGTGGCAATAAGACTTGGTGTGGCCATATGCTTGGCAATTATGGCACTGGATGAACTCTCTTTTTGGGTACGGTTTTTCGACCTTTACGCTGGTGTAGAAAATTCTATTCACATCGTATATTTTTTCGATCCCAGGCGATGGCTCTAGATCGACGAAAAATAAGGGCAATGGGATTTTATTCTTTACACCTGGTTGTTCTTCTTTATTTTCTTTTAAAACATTGGTTATCTGACGTATTTTGAACCCTAACGCCGTTAACTCTTCTTTAATCACTTCTATTGGGGTTGAGGAGTGTAAATTTCTTATTACAACTCGTAGTGCTCTTTCCTGTTTCAACTGGTATGTGTGAAAGTCCGCATTTGTGTCTGTTAAATATTTTACGATTTTTCGGTACGCTTCAGGTGTGGCCGGTATTATTTTTGTATCATTTATTCTGTTTAGGCATGTATAGCTACCTGGGCAGATTTTATTAAGTTGAGTACACAACAACTGGAAATTTCTCAAATTTTTGACAAAGATAGGAGGTGGGCGTGGTTCTCGAGGTATAGGTGCATCTTCCATTTCTTCCCTGTCATTTTCAAGCACCTGGTATGGATTAGGTGTAAAAAATGGAGATTCCATTTCTTGTGAAGACGTACTTGGCAGTGGTTGAGACACAGATACTTGAGTGTTCGCTGGAGGAGTTCCGGGGGGTGTTAATCGCTTACTACGACGTGTTTTCTGTTTAGGCGGTGAATTACGTGGGGTAGAGCCAACTGAATGGGACCTCTTAGTTGACATTACTTGGTGGTAATATCGCATATAAAAAAAAAAAAGAAAGGGAAAAAAAAAATAAATAAATAAAACTACGTCTGCGTGTTATTACAATGGATGAACCGCCGGCTGAGAACCAGCCAGTTACGTGGCAGGGCCACAACTAGAGAGGGGAGCCGTCAGCTGTTAGGGCTATAGAGATTAAGCCTATAGACGCTAAATCACTAAATTCACTGTCTGTAATAGTACACAGTAAATAACAACACTACTCACTGTGGTGTTAGTCCATTGTTTTTGTTTTGATGTCTGCTTAACTAGTTTTTTTTAAAAAAAGTAAAACTGAGCACTTATTCTACTAAAAAATAGTAAAACTGTGGGACACGACGTGAAATGTGGGTATTCAAATCAAGCGCATGCGCAGAACTATGCTATCATTACTAGACACGATAATCCTACACAGGCATCACTTAACCTACAACATCACTTACAAAAAATTAACGATTGGTGTAAACTATGGAAAACTCATATAAATTATCAAAAGTCACAACACATCACATTTACTCTAAGACTAGAAACATGCCCTGCTGTATACTTAGACAACATACCGATTCCACAAACAGATAGAGTACAATACCTAGGCCTGACGTTTGACAGAAGGATGACATGGGGTCCACCACATGTAAAGAAAAAACGTGCATCATTAAATCACAGATTAAAACTATTGAATTCATTACTAAGACGACATTCTAAATTAAAAGCAAGGCAGAAATTAAATATTTATACATACCTATTAAAACCTCTCTGGACTTATGGACTACAAATATATGGAATTGCAAAACCAACACACATAAAAAGACTTCAAACTTTTCAGTCTAAGATACTACGACTAATTACCCAAGCACCCTGGTACGTAAATAATAACACTTTACACACTGACTTACACATGCCAACGATCAATGAACACATACGAACTTACTACAAACGATTCCATAATAAATTACATGGACACTCCAACCAGCTAATTAAAGAAATGGCCACGACTATTATGCCTGAGAACTCCAGAAGACGACTGAAAAGGGTCTGGATGAGGGACCTACTTACGTAATTGTATGTAAGTAAGTAAAAGCCATGGAAGGGATGCCGCTGGGTATTGCTTTTCCTCATGCCTATCAAGCCTTTTTATTTTATTTTATTTATTTATTCTTTTTATTTTTTTATTTTCTCTTTACTGTGCCAGCACATCTGCTGATTGTCAATAGTTATAATTGACAGGTGCGGATAAATATATGTAAGTGCAAAAAAAAAAAAAATTATTATTTATTTCCACCCTCCCATGCCATAATGGCAATACGGCATAACATAACGGAGGCGACTGCTTTCTTATAAGGTGTAAGTGTGTGAGTGCTGTGTGGCCCATTCTCAAGCGGGCCAGGGCTACTTCCTCCCTGCGCCTGCTGCGGTTGGATGTTGACCATGGTTTTAACTTATTAGGAGGGCTTTCATCTCACGTCCCTTGCCATCTATCTGATATCTATATCTCGCCAGGGAGCGTTTGTGCTTCTCTGGCAGCTTGATCGGCGAGCTCGTTGCCAACAATGTGGCTCGGAATCCAAATAAAATAGACGGACCAACCCTGGTCTAAGAGTGTGGACAGATATGTTTGGATTTTCATTACAGCTGGATGTTCCGGATACATATGTTTTATAACTTTTAGTGCGCCTAAATAATCCGACAATGTATAAATATACCTTAATTTATTTAGTTTAAATTCATGTGTTGAATCACAACTAACAAAAGAAGAAGCCGTTGAGTTTTCTGACTTAGATCCATCGGTATAAATTTTAAAATGTTTTCAAGGAGACCAGATAATCACTCTTTATATTCAGAAGAGGTAGTATTATTTTTAGGAACATGGGAGAGGTTTAATATTTTTTTAGGTGGTTTTAATGTCCGGGGCGAATTTCGTGTTTCCGGTTTTAGTAATGGAGTCTTCTTGAGTGTTGAAATAACCTTAGAAAATCTTTCTGCCAAAGGTAGGGTTGGAATTTGGTTTCTGTTGGAAATCCGTTTGCAATTTTGGTTGGAAAATGTATTTATAGGTGGGATGGTCTGTCTGTACAAATAATTTGGAAAAGTAATTTAAAGTAAGTTTTTGTCTTCTAAATAATAGTGGAGGTAAACCTGCTTCCGAACAGATACTGAGGGTAGGGCTAGTTCTGAACGAACCGGTTGCAATCCTGATTCCGACATGATGGACTGGATCAAATTTTACAAGGGTTCGATGTTGGGCAGAGCCGTAAAATGAACTGAGAAATGACCCGTAATCCAATTTTGCACAGACCAACGCCCGATATAGTTTTAGCATGGTAAACATATCCGAACCCCAAGTTGTACCTTGGATCTGATTTTTTCCTATAAATTGGGAAATTCAGTTTCTGTATAACAACAATATATTGTTCTAATTTGGATTGGTACTAAGGACCGTAGAATATTTGATTTTCTGATAGCGGTCGATCTTAATGTCAATATGTGTGGTTCCCAACTCAATTTTTGACCGTGTGTCATGCTTAAAATTTTTTTGTGATTTTTATAAGGTATAGGTGAATTTCCTAGACGTAATTAAGGGGGGGGAGTGTTTCTCTTTCGACTAAAGTGGGTGCATACGGTTTTCTCCACGGAAATTTGGAGACCTGTGCTAGTGGACCAGTTTTTAATTCTGTTGATGGCGTAATTTATTCTGAACAGTGGAATGTTCTCGGCCCGACAAACAATCGCTAAGTCATTTGCAAACAGTAAGGGTTTAACGGCTCTTGGTAAATTGAGACCGCCAGGACACAACCTAAGGGACGTCATTGATCTTCTCATGATTCTGGAATAGTTCACAGCCTATTCTAACCCTAAAATGGCGATTTGTAAGAAATTGCTTTATGAACCAATACATTTGCCCACTGATACCAACCGATGTTAAGTTACGAAGGATGGCTGAAAGGCATATATTATCTAATGCCTTCATTATATCAAAGAATACTGCAACTGTTTGTTGTAACCTCTGACAAAAGCATATTGTATTTCGGCTTCAAATTTAACCAAATGGTCTATTCTGGATCGCTGTTTGCGAAATCCAGACCAAACTGGAAAGGCTGAATCAGAACATTCTTCTCTTTTATCCACATTAATTTCTTGTTAACCATCCGCTCTATGATTTTACAAAGGCAACTTGTTAAAAAAACAGGGCGATAACTGTTAGGCAATCGTTTGTCTTTCCTGTTTTTGAGGATTGGAATTATGGTTATATCTCGCCAGATATTCGGAATTTCTCCAACGGACCAAATGTAATTGTAATAGTCAAGAAGCCAATTTAAAATGTCTCGTGGAAAATTTTTTATCATGCTATAGTGTACGTTAACTGGGCCTGGTGAGGAACCTTTTACGAAATTGAATACATTTTCTAGTTCCCATATTGAAAACGGGAAGTTGTAGTACAAAACGGTTTCGTTGGTATTTTGAAGTTCCATTTCTTGATAGTCAATATTGCTATTAAGTTCGTCCCAATTGAACTCTACTTTTATATCATCAATAGAACAATAATTTAGATCAGGGCACCATATAATTCCTTTACTTATGACCCCAGGCATGACCTCCTCCCCCTTCAAAAAAAAAACGAACTTGTAAAACGAACGATAAAATATTATATATTTAAAATAAGTTTATATATTAGTTGTTTTTTTTTTTTTTGCATATAGGTGTATTTGAGAATATCTCAAACAAATGAATATATTACATATTTTTTATTTGTGTTAAAGGTATGAGACAGTGAGATGAACTTTTGCTTCTCCGATACTTCAAATTTGATGCGGGAAACGTGATAAAATCTTTCGTTAAAATGAAAGAGTGGAAATGAATAAATCATAAATCCTAGGATATGTTGCTACATATAATCATCAATGAATATAAACTAAAATTTCTATAATAAGAACATAGGCTGTAGTAAAATTTTAAAATAAAATAGGGATAAATAGGTAAAATAGGGTCTATCGGATGGTATGAACAGGAATTTTCTATCTTTATTATCATCCTAACCCTATGAGACATTTTTAAGAGAAAAAACAAATATCAATGGAAAAAAAAAATTGAAACGAGAGGAGCTTTATAGGAACTTTTAGGTAGAAATACGTACGTCTGTACATATCTGGAAAACAATGTGTAAGTAGATAACGAAATAATAAAATCTTCAACATTCTTGTCTGAGAGCTTACTAAAAGTACTTGATACTGTGATAAAAAAAAACGCCTATTCATAATATCTTCTATAAAACTTACATTCAAGTATAATTGTAGACTTCAGAACAAGGACATTATCAGGGTAGAAAAGGTGAGGGAGTTCAGGATAATAAGAATTAAAATAAACCAGTAAAAAGTATAAACAACAAATTTCTAAAAAATAATTGACACTGACAGGTCGGTATTTAATATTTCAAAAATTTGAAAGAAAATAATTATGATAAGGGCAACAGATTCGTGAAAGAATTTAAATTTAAAAAATTGAGACTCCTCTTTTTTTGATTTATAATCACATACGAGAAATGTGTTTCCGAAGAATCGTCAAGCTAAATCCCAAACATTCATTGAGCCAAAGTCAAAAGTTGATTTTATTAAATTATTTTTCAATTTGTGGGAGTAGAACCACCAGTTCTACCCACCAAAACGTTATTCTCTATTTAGAATTGCCATACCGCTAGGCCTATTAAATATAAAAAATGAGGAAAAAATAGATTTGTAACAAACAACTTAAAATCCACAAAATTGCACTTAATCCCGTATTAATAAGTCCGAAAGACCTGTGTGAGAGTGTGTGGGTGTGCGTGCATGTGTGTGTACGTTCGTACGTATGTGTATGGACTTAAAATATCAGGAATTTGTTTAAATTATACTGATAAAACAGTTTTTAAGAAATGTTGATCTTACGATATTTTGAGGGGATGATCTCATCTTTCAGCTTTCCAGGCTCCTCAGCAACCCCATGAAGAGCTAAAAAACAAAATCATGATTTTCAAGAAGTTTGTAACTATAGTTGTAATTTATTGGTTATTAAAATAACTTATATCAATATGAACGTGAAGTTTTCTGCCAACTTACAAAAATAATACAACAACCTTATTAGTAGTTTAAAAAATTCCTATTTATGATTATTTATTACTTAAAAAAATATTAATAGTATATGTTTTGTTTGAATGATATTATACCCGAGCATCGCGTTGCGTGAGTAGTGAAAACAGATCTGATAAGATCTAAAAGATAAGTGATTTGAGCCGGCCGAACGACGAGACGCTCTCACCCCATTCCAAGCCAAAAATTCACATAGACAACACCTAGACCAGATTGGAGGACCTTCTCAGTTAAGAAAGATATCGATGATCAGCATAATCCGGCTGACGAATAATCGTGCCGTATAAATGTTCTTTGTATTTTGGAATTTATAATTTGTATATATTTAATAAAACATTTCTCATTCATTCTATGCCAGCATAAGAGGGTGAGTTTTGCTTTACACAATTTATATAACCTACCACTTTTAATCAAAATACAGTCCACTGCCAAAATAATTCGAATGTTGCCCATGTTGAGCTCATTAGAGTTATTTGTCTTTACTTTAATTAAATTGAAAAGTTGTCTAAACAGCAAAGATTAATAAATTAGACTAATGAATTAATAATATATTAACAAATTAATATTTATAAATCAAAAGTATATTTTAAGAAAATAATGAACTTTATTATTAATTGCATTCAATCTAGATACTTCACAAAATAATCTGAAGCAAAAAAAAAATTTACACAACGTAACATTAGCGATCCAATTGGCACAGATATATAAAGTTATTTAATAACTTACTCGGGGGTGCTACTGTTTCTTCTTTTAACACCATCTCGACTGGTTTGAAAATCTTGAACTCATTGCATGCTGAAACAATAAATATATAACAGAAAATAAAATAAAATATTTAATTCATATCATATGGATTATTTTTTTAATATAAAAAAGAAAATTAAGCTTTATTCTGAAACATTTAGTCTTCTAAGAATAATTTGACGTAAGAATAGTCATTTGGGGTAAAATTGCAAGAAATAATTAAATTACAGAGTAACGTAACCTTAAAATTAAAATAAAGGATAAGCATAAGTAAACAAATATCATAACAGATAACTAAATATCAGTACATATTTGGACTGATAAACAACATAGATAATATATACATCTATGTTAGATCAACCGTAAAATAAGGCAGACAACATTAACATACCAAAAATGTAATTCTTACGTATATTCAGAAGATTGATTACTGAGGAGATGGGAAAATAATTGGTGTTTAAATGAAGTTAA
This sequence comes from Nezara viridula, assembly GCA_928085145.1. Classification (NCBI taxonomy): domain Eukaryota; kingdom Metazoa; phylum Arthropoda; class Insecta; order Hemiptera; family Pentatomidae; genus Nezara; species Nezara viridula. The sequence continues at coordinate 121,123,526 of OV725078.1, read as the reverse complement.
ATATGAGGTTTTGCGCTTGGAGGTGGGTAAACAATTCGAAAATAAGATAACCAGCATTGTAAAGGATTTTTAGAAGGAAGTAGTTCAATAAAATGGAATATACTGGTTTGTGGGCTGTGATCTCGTGTTTAGAGAATGGATAGAGGAATAAAAATTAGAGAGAAACACTTTATTTTCTTATATATCGTGCTGCTCAATTACATTGGGTTGCTAGATACACAGCATACTAATTCATTCCTATACAATCAATAAAACTTATACATATACATAAATCTTCATAAATAGTTTAATATATAGCAATATAATAAATATATAAAGTATAATAAATCAACAAGATAAGCAGGTTTTTGGTTGTACAGATATGGAAAACAAATAAACTTAGAAAATAATGGGCACAGTATTACCTTCGGCAAACTTGATAGAGCCACTTCAATTCGTCATTACTACCAAGATACGCAGGAGGAGGAAACAATTCATCAGTCACTTCAATCTGATCTCAAGCCCACCAGGCAGTCCATCGTGTACAAGTCAGCATCATTAGGCATAGAATCACAAAATCATGGGAACTGTTTGAGGGTAACAATACATTTTCGGGTAAATTGTAAAATATGGTTATTACCGCTTTTAGACCCGGCAGACAGACCCAACATTCTCACTACGGATGACTGTGGAAAAAACATGGGACCGTGGAAAATCGGTTTATCTAGGCAGATCAAATCAATATACCAAGAACCAAAGGGTGTAATAAGGCTCAATCGACACACATCAGAACCTTTCCGCTTTTATAAAGGAGTAAAGCAAGGGTATAGTCTTAGTCCTCTGCTTTTTATCCTTCTCATGGATGAAATTTGGAAAGTGTGTAAAAGAAGAACCCCAAGGGCTGTTGTGGGATATTGGAATTTGAAACCAGTATTGGCTCAAGCTGTGTAACATGTTATATGCCGACGATATAATTCTTATAGCGGACTCACAAGAGGCTTTACAGACATCATTGGTTGAGTGGGAAGAAGAATTGAAGCTGCGAGGGCTGCATATAAACCCGTCTAAGAGCAAGGTTATGTGCATTGGAAAAGATAATGCGGATCCTATGATGTTAAGTAATTGCGAACCTCTAGAGGTAACAAATGCATACACTACACGTATCTGGGGACAATCATCAATGAAGATGGTAGAATAGACCAGGAAGTACTAAATCGGGTGATGATATATTACCAGATAGCCAATACAATCATAGGAAAACGGGAAGTAAGCAGAAAGGCCAAACTCACGATATATAAGACGGTGTTCCTCCCAGTACTTCTTTATGGATCTGAAAGCTGTACAACCCTCGATAAGCACGTAGGCAGGATCACAGCAGCGGAAATGAGATTCCTCCGAAGAATAGCTGACAAAACTAAGAACGACTGTGTTAGAAATGACAGAATTCGTGAGGTATTGGAGTTGACATCAATCCGTGGCATCCTGTAAGAGAAACAGTTGAAATGGTTCGGGCACATCTGCAGAATGGACGACACCAGAAAGGCCAAGTGATTTATGGAAGCTATACCGGAAGGCAGACGACCTTACCATGATTATATTGGAAAACTGGGCACAGCAAGAGGACGCACCATACCGGAGATGAGAAGACTAACCAGGGACAGAAACCAGTGGGCAAGATGGGCTGGGACTGCAGCTCCACGCTTAACGGCACAAAGGAGCTAGAGAAAGAAGAAGAAGGTTATTACAGAACATTAGTTAATAAAAAATTACCCCAAGATTTCTAACGGAAGTGTGGAAGCGAATAGGTAGCCTGATTAATATAAGGTAGAGTAAGGGATAATAAGGAATGGAATTAATAAGATACAAGGAACCAGTGAAAATGGCTTTGGTCTCCTCAACGTTTAACATCAAATCATTGCTTAATGCCCATGCATTACTACTGTCTATATCTTCTTGGATCCTTTGGATCGCTTCAAGCATCCGGGTAGGATGATAGGAAAGTTATATTTGGAATTAGTGAGCATATAAGTGGTTGAATCGATCGAAGAGTCTTGGAAGAGATGTGATGAAGAGATGAGATGAAGAGATCCGAGTTTCGAGTGCGTCAGAATCGCATGGTAACAGCGTCTCTTCTCTTCATCAACTCTCTGATTCTGGGATTGAACCATGGATCAGTAGGGGGTATGAATGTAGAGGTCTTCAGTAGTGCGTTTTGATTCAGGAATACGAGACGTTTGGAGGAAAAACACTCCACCATTTCATCAATGAAGGAAATAGATTTAGTTTTTCAGAGGTAAACGTACCCAAGCAGTTTCCATACCCAATAAACCACTACCTACCTACCTACCTTTCTTTATCCTCTGGAGTTGCCAGGATGCAAGCATATCTCCTCTCCTTTTCAGCTCCTGCATTAATAACCAACATAAATCAATTCTCCATCGTTCCCACCACCTTTATGCAGACGATTGTCAGATCTACCTATCATTTTCCCATCCTGAGTTACTGGTGGTGTAAGATGGCCTTCTGTGGAGCTCCACGATAGACTGAAAAGACTAATGAACAGCTGCGTAAGATCTGTAATTGGGGCCCCAAGATACTCCCATGTCTCTCACCACTACACTGAGTTAAGTTGGCTTTTCCCCTCCTTCCTAAGACAATATTTCCTAGGTACGTTTCTCTATCAAATCATCAACAACCATCCTCCTTCTTACGCCTACAACCTTCTCCAATTCAAATCCTCAGTCCATTCCCTTTCCACAAGATCTCGACCTTTACATGCCTTCTCACAGATCTACCTTATTCCAAAACTCCTTTATTGCTCGCTCTGTCAATTTCTGGAATTCCCTCTCTATCAAATTTCGACATCCCCTCTCCATATCAACATTCAAAACCCTCCTATCTCCAAAACAGTCAGATAGTTGCTTACCATTCGACAACATACATTTATTTCATGACATTTATTGTCAATTATCAATGCTGTTCTTTGCTAGGGATAATAATTTTCTTATAATGTAAAGATTTTCCTACTCTTGATGTCACTGAATGCATCTATTGTTTGTTTATAACTACTATCTTTTATTCACCATTAAATTCATGCCCATCGTTACGTTAAGAAATGATTATGATCTATTTATATATTATCCAGCATTTAAATGATCATGTATATATCAGTCCGGCACTTTGTATTGTCAGGTTTAGCTTTCTTTTTTCTCAACAGAAATACTTTTAATGAAGAATTTGTTATATTTTAATGTTTTCTTAAAATTGTATATTTATATTGTTTTATCACAGTAAATAGTTTCAAGTGTCTTGTCATAGTTTTAAGTGGTTTGTAAATAGTTTTATTTGTTTTGGATATAGAGGAATCGTTATAAAAAAAGGTCAAGCTATTTACTTGAGAATTGGGTATGGTGAGTGTGTTGAAAGAGGACGATATAAATAGTGTTGCCCAAAGATCAAGAAGAGACTTAGTCAGTCTTGGTCTTGGTCTTGCGTAAGTTTTGCAAATTCCTATTAGTTTATTGCTATTTACTAAACATGTTACTTAAGAACTTAAAACACATTACAGAATTGGTACATTTAGGGGTTATATTGACATAGACATAGCACATCCCAAGATGCGCGAAATGCGGAGAGTCGCACAAGACTAGTGAATGCAATAAACTAAAAACTACTCCCACAGTGTGTCCTTTATACCTGGAAGGACATCCATAGCAGGACGGTAGGGTTCACAAAAAAAAAAAAATAATAATAATGAAGTCAGTTAAATATTACTAATTATCTAATGGCATCTCTCTATTTAATTTGTTGAATTTGTAAAATAGCTAAAACCATTTTATATATATATATATATATATATATATATATATATATATATATTTCGGTTGGCTCTACAGACCGTGTAGATCTTTGGCCACCTGAACCAGCCTTCTCCACCTCTGCCTATCTTGGACTACTGTATTCCAGTTTGCGGCATGAAGCCCAGCCGTATCTTTGTTTATCCTATCTATCCATCTGGTTTTTGGCCTCCCACGTGGTGTCTTGCCTACTACTCGGGCATTCATTGTCGTGTAAAGGCGTCCTGATGGATTGCTACGAGCTACATGCCCTATCCATCTTAACCTCCTTGTCTCCATGTCATGAGATATTGACTGACCCGTTTCTTTCAGCAGTTCCGTATTGTCCCTTCTCCTCCATGTGTCAAGATTCTGGTCCCATATAGGTCCTGTTATCCGACGTAGAACTTTTCTTTCGAATCTCTCGATTCTGGCTTCTAGTGTGCCGGTTAGAGCCCAGGTTTCACAACCGTACAGCAGAACTGGCTTAATCACGGCGTTGTACACCCTTATTTTGAGATTTCTGGATTTCAGTACCTTTGAAAGAGAAAAGAAAGATCTGTTCGCACTTATTATTCGCTGGTCTATCTCTTAGTTGGTCATTTATTGAGGTTATTGTGGAGCCGAGGTATTTGAATCTGTTCACTTTCGAGAATGACTTAGAGTCCACGCAGATCATGTTATTAGGGTGCATATTTCGGCTACCTATCATGTATTTTGTTTTATCTACATTGACCTGTAGTCCGATTTGCTCTGCTTCTTTTAATAGAGTCCGAGCGAGTCTCTCAATATCCTCTTGATTACTTCCGAGGACAGATATATATAATATATATATAATATATATATATATATATATATATATATATATATATTTAATTATAAAAAAAAAAGATTTGGACGAGGAGCGAGCTACAAACTAGAAACGTATGGTTTTAAAATATATGTTAATTAACCTTATAACCTATCGAACCTTCTTACTTGGTTAATATTTATTTTCCCTAATCTTTCGAATAGGGTTTTACAATTCCTTATTAAACCTTTAAAAAAACAATATAATATATACATAAAACCTGAAAACAAACACAGAAGAAAATAAAACTGTCTATCATTAATACTGATGACGAATTAACCCAATCATGATGGTTTTGGACTTCTCAGCATTTAGGGTAAACTTATTGCGAAAGAACCAACTATGTCTTTCTGTAATTTCAAGATTGCATTAGAGAACTCAGCAGGGTCAAAAGAGAGATGCATTTGAACATCATCAGTACATAGATGATACTGGGAATGTTGCATAGAGTGGGAGGTCATTAATGAAAATGGAGAAAGAGATAGGGAACAAGAAAGAACCCTGAGATACACCTTGGGACTGCAGTCGAAAACCAGAGGGAATGTTATGGGTATAACGCATTGGGTTCAACACGTGAGGAAGAATTTGAACCACTGCAGTGTACTAGATGACAAGAACAGACCGTGGTGAAGCTTGGAAAGGAGAACATTTTGGTTAAAGGAATCAAAGGCTTTGGAAATATTATCAATTAAAGCAATGATGAAATTTTAAAATATTGAATCAATCAACAGCTCATATTTATAATTTTAAAAAATAATAGATGATGGTTAAGCGCGTTGGTATATTCATGATATTTTATAGTTGGGATCTTTCAAGGAGATTCATCTAGCGATATACATATATATATATATATATATATATATATTAATGCTTTACACCACACAAAAACTTTTCTTCAAGGCTACAAAATAGGTGAGATACACTAATAGAAAATCACAAATCAGCTCTTCGAAGCATCCCTTCCACAAGATGATGGGCTTCTGTGCTTAACCCTAAAAACAAAAACTATCCACTGCGGCCACATCATGATGAAGTCAAATCAAGAGTCATTGGAAGTGAGCTTATGTCAGAAAATTCCAACTTTTATTCAGCAGATAACTTGAATGAGCCACACAGAAGTTTATACAGTGTGAGTCAATCTGATAAGAGATTTAAACATCCCAAAAGACAAAGCCAAACTTATAAGATCTAGACAATAGTTAACCATAGCTTTTGTGACCTGATGTTAAAGTCAGTTTTTACATGGATCAACAAAAATATCTGATGCCATATTTTGAGAGAGAGATGTTCCAGATTGAGTGCACAAGAGAGAAGCAAAAAGGAATGGTTTAGAAAACAATAAATAAACTATTTTACCGAAAATATGAATATTTCAACAATTGCTTTTCTTTTATTTAACAAACTAGGTATTTTATAAACAATTGTGATATACATTTGTTTATTTGTATTGCATAAATTTCAATACCTTAATGTTATTTCTTGTTCTGGATATTGTAATTTTGAATATAGTAAAAACATATATCAATAAAACAGGAGCTGAGAAAAATTTCTGTAAACTATATTGTTTTTTCTTATTTAATATACAACCAAAATTAGCTATTTTCAGTTTCGGAGGCAAAACTATTATTTCATTTTTTTTTTTGGTGTCTGATGTAATTTATTCAGAAGTCTTAAATTTTTGACAGGCAGTGTAAATCATTAATCTAACTAGGTCAGGTTATTTCTTATAAAACCATGTATTTGGTGTTCTCTAAATTTACCTTTAAGGCAAAGTGTTCTTGCAGTCTTTAACAGTTTTGATATCTGCATTAGATCATTGTCAGCATAAACAATAATGTTTAAAATAGATCCATCTGCTCAAAGTTCTGTGAGGCTTTCTCAGATTTTAAAGATTAATCATTTTTCCCCCGAACAAATTACCCAGATCCAGCTCAATTGAGATGTCTCATGTGTCATGCTTACCTAATTCATAATTCATTTTAATATTCAAATCAGTTTTTTTTAATTTTAACATAAAAAAAAAATTACCACTAACAACCCATAAAACGTTGTGGGTCTTGAGTTCAGCACAATGTGAGAAAGTACTGTTACAAGGCCAACGGTTGTGCAGGGAGGTGAGTGGGCAGATATCATGCTCAACTGCCAGGTTTTCTCCCTTAATTAATTATTTAATTAAGAGTACCCACTTTATAGAGGCTGGGTTTGCTCCCAAGAGGGTCTCCTGGCCCCAGAGGGGATCCATGACTGATGAAAAATTATAATTCATCAGCCGGATTCGAACCTGGAACCTTGAGAAGTCAGTGCTCACCCACTGAGTAACCCCGCTCCCTTTACGACTATTTATAGCTGATTTAAATAGCATTTGTTTACACTTAATTTGTTATTAACAATTAGATATAATTTTATGAGTGGAGCAAAATAAAAGTACATCTTATGCAATTTTGTTATTTTTATGTAAAGCTCCAGCTATTTAAAGAATTATAATTTTATCAGCTTACTCTGTTAGCTGAGGATTACTTCACTATTTTTCACTTAATTATAAAATAATTGACTGAGAACTCCTTAAAACGACACTCAATAAGTGTTGTTAAATTTAAAATGCAGCACTTCAAGTTATCACTGGAGCACTTACTTCCACTCCTATAAAAGCCATGCACAATCACACTGGCATCAAGGTAATCATTCAAGGTAAAAGAATCGATATACATCTATGAATGACTTAAGAAACTGCCTATGGACTATTAGACAAGCAATTCAATAACTACAGCAAGATTAAAATCCCAAATAACATTCATTGATAAAGTAGAGGTTATTTTCCATGACAGAAGCCTCACACATTTTCTATGAGCTCTTTTCCTTATTTCGTCTAAAGACTCCAACAAACCAATAGCAACCATTAGAACCAATCCAATAGCAACATACAAGAGCCATAATAAAGATAGACAAGCAATGAAGAACTCAAAATACTTGTGCTCGAGACCATATAAATGGAATACCATAGCCCACCTTAGACACACATTTGCTTTTGAGAAAGATAGTGGTCATACATCAAAAGATCCCAAGGATTTGGGACTTCGAAGGATTCCAATATGGTGTTGACTGTACAGCAATGAGATGGCAGATGGATGCTTTCACAAAGAATGGAGCAACCAATTCGGAATGGAAGATTGGGTAATATAGCATTGAGTAAGAAAATATATTCCTACAGTTGCTCAAGGATTAGACAATTATTTCTTTAGGCAAGTAATATGCTGTATATACTTGAGGAAGATGGGGCATCCTAATAGCTAGACCACAAAAACGCACAGTTGTGCAATTCAGGAACATTACAGACATGATTATTTATTTTTTTTAATTTACATAGAATAGCAATTCCCTAACTGATAATCTCAGTAACAGCAAGTTACTCATGCATCCATAGATATAAATTTGGATGCTAGAAGATTCATAACAGAAGTCAAAAGTCAAGACAGTGCAAACAAAAAACAATAAAGCGGTTTTTGCTGAGTGTTTTTTATTTTATTTTGGTTTCATCATGGTTCTAAGTTTTCTTTTTCATCTTCAATCGTGTATTGATTACACTTTATATTTATTTTCAAATACTACATTTTTAATCAATAATAATACACATTGTTCTATTTTATTCAATATTTGTTATTATATTTTCAGTGAAATGTCAATGTTTACTATTACACATCTACTTTTTGATATAATTACTTTAATACCACATATTCAGCCATTTTATTTGCTTATATGATTTTATATATTGAATAATACTTGGTTAATATTCAATCTTCATTTTTAATACTTATTTTTGTAAAATAATTCATTATCCCTGTATTTCTATTTATCTACGTTTTATCACTTATTATTCACCTGAGTTTCTAGGTGAAAATGGTTCAGGAATCTTCCCATATTATTTTTTTTTTTTTTTGTTTAAGTTTAATATTAATTTTTTTTAAATCAATTTTTATTTATTTACTAACATCCACAGGTATCGAGATAAAGAAGAGGTGCCCATCCCTCAATATAATAATAATATTTATCCTTAAAATAAAGGTTTAATTTGTTTTTATTTTTTAAGTGAAAATATGAAGTGAAAAATAATTTTATTCTGGGACTGAAGTCCCCTTAGAATAATAGCATAGTTCAAAAAATATATACATCAGTCTGGCATGTATATATAATACAAATATACAGGATGTTTCAGGGTTAAGTGGCCAAACTGCAAAAATGAACTAAGGAACTCAAAACAAAAAATTTCCTCTGAAGGTGTGTCCACAAATGCTTTGTTTAGAAGATATTCACACCTAAAGATTTTCGTTGTTATGAATTATTTACGTTATATGAAATAAATAAAACCTATTTATTTGTTCTAACTACTTTATTAATTAAATGTAAACATTAACACTCATATTAAATGTTGTTCAAAGTGAAGGTATGTCCGCAAACGCTTTGCGATAGGAGATGGATTAGATAAAATACTAATATGGCCTTTTATCCCTAACTATATAAAAACTATTGGAAACATAAGGATTAATACTATACTATATCCACAATTTTCAGGAAACATTATCTGAACAGATGAAGCTCCCTTTCCAAGAAGAGGTATCTTCAATCAGAAAAATAATCATCTCTGGTTGCAGGAAAATTCCCATGCAATTCGTGAGCATCATTTTTTTCAGCACCAGTTTCAGTGCAATGAGTCGTTGGGAATAATAGACAATATTTTAATAGGTCCGCATTTCTTGCCACCTTGACACAATGCTGGCACATTTCTGGAATTTCTTAATAATGATTACTATGATTTAGTTGAACATATACCATTACAACTGAGAAGAGACATGCAGCTTCAATTAGATAGTTGTCCTGCACATTACGGAAGAGGTCCATGACAATGGCAAAATGTTAATTATCTCAATCAATGGATTGGCCGTGCATGACCAGTGGCTTGGCTTGCACACTGTCCAGACCTGACACCAATAGATTTTTATGTTTGGGGTGACATTAAACAAAAAGTCTATGCAAGTCCATCAATGGGTGAAGTCCATCTACAATGAGAGTTCTCTATAATGTAGTTGGCATAATACTTAATTCTGCTCCAGCTCTTCATACACTGCCAGATGGATTATCATCAAAATATTGTAATATGGTCATACTCCTTTCTTCATTTTATAAACGGACAAAAATGCCATCAGCATGTGGTATTATAGCAAATGTACCAGTTTCTGTAAGACATTGAAACATGGAGCTAAAGATAGACTTGTTAGGTAATCTTCTATTCGGAATCGCCGGGCATATTCACGATGGGCAGCATTAGCATTACCATTGCAAAATCCGTATCCAAACACCATATTGGCATATTCACCATTAGTATAAATGGAAGGCATAATGATGAGTACTCTGCGAAAGCCTCTTACAAACTGATAAATGTTATCGAGAGTTCCCAATGCTAATTCCAAATAGTATTAATCCTTATGTTCCCAATAGTTTTTATATAGTTAGGGATAAAAGGCCATATATTTTATCTAATCCATCTCCTAAACGAAGCGTTTGCGGACATATCTTCACTTTGAACAACATTTAATATGAATGTTAATGTTTACATTTAATTAATAAAGTAGTTAGAACAAATAAATAGGTTTTATTTATTTCATACAATGTAAATAATTCATAACAATGGAAATCTTTAGGTGTGAATATCTCCTCAACAAAGCGTTTGCGGACATTCTTTCATAGGAATTTTTTTTCTTCTTTTGAGTTCCTTAAATCATATTTTCAGTTCGGCCACTTAACCCTGAAACACCCCATATACAAAAAATACTAAGGAAAATAGAAAAACTATTAAGAGAAAAAAAAAATAATAAAGTAGCTCTTATTAATTACCTGTTGGTGAGCAACTGTAATTATATAACCTAAAAAATTCTTACAAGCTTGCGGAAGTTTTAATATATAGTATGTGGTGGAATAGAAGTTGTTTGAAGGAATTTGTGGACGTGGATGTATGGAAAGGATTTGCTGAAGGAAGAGGTTTTATGAGAGGGGATATATAGATCAATAGGTAGTGATCTGGTATTAAAAGAGTGGATAGAAGAACGTAGAGTAATGATTTCTAGGATATAGAGAGGATTTTGGTTCTAAGGACTTGGAAAAGGAAAACAACAAGAACTGCCATTGGGAAGAAGGATAGAGCCACTTCAACTCGGCTTACGAGCAGGAAACATAGGAACCCCAGGGAACCCCAAAGATGAATCATATAAAGCAATTCATGAGTCTCTTTAGTCTCGTCTCCAGTCTTGTGGATAGACCACCATATACCATACACCAAGCAACTGTAGTCGAAGTATAGGAGATGTTACAAGGAGCTGTATGGTTTTTTTAATAAAATCACAGAATCATAGGAATTGTTTAAAGATAATGGATTCATGGGTAATCTGGTAAATATGGTTACTCCAAAAGAGGTTCTGATCAAAAATCACTCCGAGGTTTTTGACTGTCGGAAAGAAATGGATAGCGTGCTCACTAAGGTAAAGAAGAGGAGAGGAAGCAAGGAAACTAATAAGGTGCCTGGAACAGATGAGGATAGCCTTAGTTTTATCAGTGTTCAGCTTCAGTTCATTATTTATTTATTTATTTTTATTTTTTGCCATATGTGGATACAGTCAATATTCTCTTGCAGTTTTCGCATAATTTCAGGCATCTCAAAGATTGGAATGATAAGTAAATTTGGATATATAAGTAATAGTGGGAGCGATGGATAAAATGGGAGTAGGAAGGTTGGTGAAGGTGAAAATATATGTAATTATTTTCACTTTTGTCTATATTTTATAGTTCTTCTCAATTTCATTTATTAACATTTTCTCAACTCTGTTTAAGAATGAAATATATATTCATAATGGTGGAGATATAATTGAGTGTAGATAATATGGTTGGCAAGTTAGTTTGGGGAATCAGATAAAGAGAATTTGATTTTACGTTAACATTTCAGCTTAAGTTTCAGGCTTTCATCAGAGCTGAGGAAAGACAAGATAACAACCAAACAAAACATATTGGCAAGAAAATTACAAGATATTAAATATTTATAAATTCGTTTTTAAAAACATTTAATAAATTACAATTGTTAAAAACATACTACTTTTCACAATATTTTCATACCTTGCCATTATATGCATTACTTATATATTTTGATTAATCTTATATAACTTATGTTTTATTCACTTCTTAGTATTTATGTATTAACAGATACATTTTTTTCATATCTTGTTATTTTCTGGCTAATATATATTATTTGGTTGTTATCATGTCTTTCATCAACCCTAATGGAGGTCTGAAGCATAGACCAAAACACTGGCATAAAATAACTTCATGCTTCCAAACAAGTTATTAGTGTTGCCCAAAACTTTGCCAGACAAAGACCGAGACTGCCTAACTGTTGCAAGACCAAGACTGGTAAAAAAAAAAATCGATTTTATGAATAAACTACAGGCAAAATAGTTACAAAAATTTGACTATTAGTTACTATATGTAAAGAATTAGTATAACCAATACACTTTTTCATTTAACTCTTCTAATTTTTCATTCGGGCTTACTTAGGTTTCTCCTGTCTAAAAAATTACAGAAATATCTCTAAAGTAATAAGATAATAGGTAACTGCAAGATTGTTGCGCAAGACCAAGACCAAGACCGAGTGTGCAAGACCAAGACCCATCTTGTTCTTGCATTTTGGCAGCACTACAAGTTACACATGTGTAATGAAGACATAACCATGTTTTGGGTACAGTATTGTTTTTAAAAACCCACTTCAACACAGTGATTGTATTTAAAATTATTTTAACAAAAGTAAACATGGCTTAAATTTTTGGGTTTTAGTACTTTTTCGTGCAAATCAAACAAAGTATTTAACAACCAAGTGAATAATTGTTCCCTTTTCATCAAAATATATACTTTCAAAAATTAATAGTAATTTTAGTCAGATAACCAATTTTTTACTTATTATAACCAATGTTGTGGGTAGGCAAATATGGACAGATTAGTATTTCATTTCAGGTACAGTTTAGGATGTATAATACATTTTACTGAAATAAATAACCAACTTTTTACTTATTATAACCAATGTTGTGGGTAGTCAAATATGAACAGATAAGTATTGCATTTCAGGTACTGTCAATGATGTATAACACATTTTACTGAAATAAATAACCAACTTTTTACTTATTATAACCAATGTTGTGGGTAATCAAATATGAACAGATAAGTATTGCATTTCAGGTACAGTCAATGATGTATAATACATTTTACTGAAATATATAACCAATTTTTTACTTATTATAACCAATGTTGTGGATAGTCAAATATGAAACATAATTATTTAATTCCAGCTACAGTCCAGGATTTATAATACATTTTACTGAAATATAATTTTCAAAAGATTTGTTTAAATAACTTTTTATATATTTTCATTGTACATCAAAAGTGTCATGTCTGATTAGGTAGGTTAAGATCACATCAATCATACTGAAGATGTAATTTTGAAATCACCCAAGTGTTAATAGTCAAGTACCAACTGTAGACTAGCTATGCTTATCTGAGAAATAAACAAACCCCAATGAGTCCTTTTCAGATGGTGTAGGGGTCCTAATAGACCTGTCCCCACCTGATAGTCTTGGATACACTAGACTACATTTGGAATTCTATGAACAGTATGATCGATGTGATATTGACCCACTACATCAACTAGATGTAACATTTGTGAACTAGTGTCTGGAAAATAATAAGAATAAGCCTCATAGTAAGAAAGTAATTCCTGTAGAATTCAAAATAATTATAATAGTTTATTTAAATAATATAAATAACACCCACAAACGATAAATCTCATAAAATCTAAAATTGAAAAAAAAAATAAAGTTCACCAATTTTCATTATTCATGATTATACATTTATTTTCTAAGAACAGACAAAAGCGTATAATATCTTCTTACTAAGAGAAATAAAACTCTAATACTTACGATCCGGTAAAGAAACCAATAAGAAAATCACGAAACCTAAGCGTGCTTTTGACATTTTGTTTAATGAGCTGACAAACATCTGATAGGAAACAAAATACTTACTAGGGTAAAAATATTATAGAAATTAATTGTTACGCTCGTTTTTCTCTTTTATTTAACGTTTAATTTTCACATATATTTTAATTACGTAAGTTAAAAATAAAGTATTATAATAATTTACATAAATGTATACAAACCATTTAAAATATATAGCTTGTTCAACATATACTCTTGAATTGAAATTGAAACAATTTCATGATTTTTAAAACAGAATCCAAATAATGATGTTTTTATATTTATTTTTAATAGGGAAATAATACTATGATGAATAATAACGATATTTATTTCATCTTAATAACAATAGCACGTAACAATGGATATCAGCAGCTGATACAGGAGGCGCTAGAATTATGCTTAACAATTATATACTCTTCAACAATAGAGCTGACAAAAACGAGCAGTTAACAGTAACGGGTACAATCCCGTTCCAAATAAATACCAGTTACAAAATACTCTAATGTTCACCACAGCCACTGGTTAAGGTGATACATACATTGCAGGTTCCTCTCATACTACTAATAATATTGTGTCAAGATTTTAAGTCACGATTTTGCTTTCTTCAGACTAACTTGGTATAATCTATAAAGCACACTTTGTTTCTAGACATTAAAACATTCCTTGTTTTAATTAGGTATTTTTTCTTTGTTTCCTAATTGTTTGATATTTTAAGAAATAGTTCTACAATAAAAATAAATAGTAATTATTAAATAATGTATAAAAATATGCTTTTGACAAAAAAGGACCATAAAAACAGGTGCTGAAATAAAATTATAAAATGAATGAACGAGTTTTGAGAGAGAGTACCTTTAATATGATTGAACTGTATAAAAACTGTCATTTTACTGGATAGGTGAAGCCACCTCCCTTTAGGAAATATTCCATACTCCCAAGGACCTCGCAATATAATATAGCCCAGGTTTATCCAGGTCTGCCTTTCCTCGTCGCCCTCCCCCAAAGGTTTATATCATCATTATATAGATAGTCAAAGACAAAACGGTTCAGCCCCTTTTTCTCCTCTATTATTCAACCGATCTTCTTAATTTTTTTTTTTTTTTTTTTTTTTTTTTTGTTTAATAGATATAGACGAGCTTTAGTGCTATCAATAAATAAAAATATGAAATAGCGTATGTAAATAAAAATATAAATGGTAGTTTGTTCAAAACAGCTAATCCCCGAAAGTTCTTCACCGATTTCTTCGAAATTTTGACACAACGTTGCAATAAGATTTATGATTGTTTTGTATAAGTTTCATTATCATCAGGCCTTTATTTCGAAAAACGTGATTTGCTTTAAACTCTAGCGCCAAAACGGTTTTAACGAAACTTGGCTAAAGTCTTCCCCTTGGAACATTTATAATTTATGTATATAACATACTTTCCCGAAAACAAGCTTCATAAATTTTTATGATGAATTCAGTATTTTACTTGCGAATAACTCAAAAAGTACTCATTTTTTACTGATAAAACCATTATTTATTTCAAAGCTTACTGAATTCCCTACAAAAAAAAAAAAAAAAAAAAATCATAGAAATTGATAAGATTTATCTCCGAAATGAATGAATTTGTAAAGGCCGTAAGAGTAAAGGGGGTGCAAAGATTGTTTTAAGAAGGAACAAAGTTGAGATTTGTATTTCGCACCATCAAATCATCGAAATTGGACTTATTAGTGCAGAGATATATCGTTTTAAATATTTAGTACTTTTTCTGTTGTAAAGACGATTTCCATTATTTTGGTTTTTGATAAATTGAAAACTTTACATTTGCTGAAGTAATTGGGACTATTATTTGAAGAGATGATGTTACTGAATGTTAAGCTATGTAATAAACAATAACAGAACATTCAAAAAGAACATTGTTTACAGAGAAGTTCTACATAAAAGTTGATTGAAACTGAATTGAAATTGCTATTTTAAATTTATTTTTTACTTGCTTAGTCATAACATTAATTTATTGTAATAATAACACACATAAATTAAAATGGAAATTACATATTTTTGAATGAGTTTATATTGTACTACTTAAAAATAATTTTAAGTAGTTTACGCTCGATTTTTAATTGAAATTGAAATTTTGTTGTTATTAATAATTCAGGATTTTTGAATCGTAATTTACTCTTTATTTATTGAATTTATTTTTTATTTAATTATATGTTTTCCTCAAATTTCTAATGATTATGGTCGAATTTCGACCACTGGCCGAACACTAGTTAATATAAAAATAAAACATTAAGCAATTTTTAAATGGGTGTGTGAGATCGAAAAATCATACAGTAGTACATTTGGTACTTTGATAACCTGATATACGACCCCTCTACCGCACAAGTAGTATTGTTTGAAAATTTAAAATCATAATGTTCGAAAACCTAATGTACGACAGTCTATCATTAAAACTATTTCTTTGATGACCCAATAATAGGCCTCAATATTGAAGAAATCTTAAATAAATAGCTACGTGAGCGCTTTATATATACACCCCTGTTTGTATATATAGATTTAGACATGTACAAAACAAAATTGCTAACGCGGGCCAATAAGAAAAAAATTTTTACAGCCAAAAAAGTCAATTTTTTTAGATTTACTTACTCCATACCGCTTACTCCGAACGAAATCGGTGATCTCCCGATGGTTAGAAATTGGTAATGAAGTTATACGTGATTTTCAATATTTCAACGGTATCGGTGTCTATTCTACTGAGTTATTTTTGTTTAGAGTCTGTTACGTGCAGTACAAGCCTCTTTTTCACCTCTCAGCAGAGAAGGATTTTGATAGACAATGTGCCGTAAGATACCGAATTTCATAATGGAATAACGAATCTCGATTCGAGATATATAATTGGCCTACAATAAAAATCTCAGTACTCGATGGACGCAAAATTTGATACTCAACAACTTTGATTCTAAGGGTTTTTTCTCTTAAGGAACTCATTTCTAAGTTACAGGGCCATTTATAGTAATTTGTCTCAGTTTTTGACAAATTTAGTAAAAATCAGCGTTGATTGACCGTGCTTTTACACCTTACCACGTGACCAAATTATAAAGTTTATGAACTCGTTCGACGCACAATTTAACGTTCCATAATTTATTAAAAAGAGTACATTTTTCGTTTTGATGCATCGTTTAGGAGTAATAGGCAAAAAACAAAAAAATTCCAAAAAATCTGACTTTTTTGGTTGTAAAAAGTTTTCCCTTGGTGGCCCGCGTTAGCAATTTTGTTTTTTTACATGTCGAAACCTATATATACGTTACAAACTTTTCTCACATTTTTAGCAATGGATTCCCCGTTTCGATCCTCAAATTACTGGCCTAATATTCTTTAAATTAGCCCCCATTTTTAAAAAGCAGCGGCTCTGGAAGGACAGACAAGATTCTTTTTACTCAAAATAACATATACTTTCGTAATTTACAATTAAACCTTCGCCTGTGATGAGGTCGATGTTTCGGTCCTTGCTTCAGTGCTATAACAAATATGAAATTAAATGAACAGCTGTATAATTTGTAAAATAATCGCCATTGAAAATTTGAGCTCCTATTATCTCCTAATCTCCGAATACTAAAATAAAATAATATAGGAGTCACTAAAAACTTTTTTATATAATATACAGGGTGTCCCGTAAGTAGAGGGAAATATTTAAAAAGTTGATAGTAGATATCAAGATCTACAGAAAAGTTCATATAAACAATTGCCCAATTTCCACCAGAAAAATAGGAATAGGAAGCGATAACTTAAAAAATATTTGAATAACTAAACATTGCTCATAGTAACATAGTAACCTTGTTAACATAGTAACATAGTAAACTAGCCACATTTGCTTTAAAGGAAAGTAGAGTTTGTCATTGTTAAAAATATTTAAAGAGAACTTTTGAGCGGCTAAATTCTGTTTTTAAAAAATCATAAATTATTCGGGATTTTTTTTTACACCCTTTAACTTTACTACATTTACCCCAGTTTTAGAAAAACTTCCTTGTTTAATAAGCTTTAAGTCCATATTAATTAAGTTCAGGTTTATTAGGAAAGATTTTGAGATTCACCTCAAGTTGTGTAAAGAAATGATGTGATATCCTATTCAGTCACCTTAAAGTACCCGCGTTTTCTGCAATAATGACTACAATTAACCATTGCAAAGCTTTTATTTCTTGTTTTTCTGTGATATGGGATGTATTGTAATAAACAGAATTGCCTAAAAACAGATTTTAATGATAAAAATAAAAATAATGATTTTTAAAATGATTTTTTCAGGTAAAATGCTTATAAAACTGTGCTTTTCTCCCAGATCTCCGCCATAGGAATTGATATGTTTTTATCAGTGACAAACTTAATGTTTCTTACTAAAATTTACGTTTAAAATAAAGAAACCTACTGATTGCTTCAATGATTTTCATGAAGGGGGGAAAAATTATGTTTGCCACTTATAAATACGAATCGATTCCCACCACAGAAATCTGGATCAAAAACATAATTTCATAACCATCTTACACGAAAAATATTTGAAAAATCATTATTTCTTTTTGTTCTTAAAATATGTTTTTAGGCAAGTTTTTATTACAATACATCTCTTTTCCCAGAAAAAAAAGGAATAAAAGCTTTGCAACAGTTTATTGTAGTCAGTTTTGCTTAAAACACGGGTACTCCTAAGTGACTAGAATGATCACATCATTTCTTTACACATCTTGAGATGAATCTCAAAATTTTTCCATGTAAACCTCAACTTCATTAATATGGACTTAAAGCTTATTAAACAAGAAAGTTTTTCTAAAAGTGGGGTAAATACAGTACAATTAAGGGTGATGAAAAAACATCCCGAATAATTTATATTTTTTTTAAAACAGAATTTTGATCAATTTAGCCACTCAAAAGTTCTCTTTAAATAGTTTAAACAATGAGCAACGCTACGTTCCTTTTAAGTAAATTTTTTCTAGTTTACTATAGAGTTAGTTATTTACATCAAATAATTTTAAGCTGTCACTTCCTATTCAACAAAAAGCGTGACTTACTTATAAAAACACAAATCTTAAATTTCCTACTTTTCTTCTGGTCATTGGGCAATTGTTTATATGAACTTCTTTTGTAATCTTGATGTCTACTATCAACCTTTTAAATATTTCCCTCTACTTACGGGACACCATGTGTGTATTATATATACATGTATGTATGTATGTATATAGCGGGGGCCGGGATAGCCGTATGGGCTAAGGCGCTTGCAACAGGTAAACGTCGAGCGTGGTTAGTACTTGAAGGGTGATACACGGTGGGCCAGACCCCCTTACCGTGCACCCCCCCCCCTCTCCCACATCCCTATAAATTGCATATCGTTGTGTTCCTTGTAACTATCTATTAAAAAAAAAAAAAAAAAAAACCAATGTTCCAACAAAAAAAAGTGAACGCACTGCCCCAAAATGGCATCCAAAGATGGCGGATTGACGACTTTGACTTTAGTTAGTTTTTTGAGAATCAGTACTTGGCTTAATTTCCTCATGATTGGTCTTTTATTAAAACTGAATAGTCAGAAAATAATAAAACATGAACAAATATTAAAAAATAATTGGCCTAGGCAATAAAAAACATCAGTAAAGTCGAAATTTTTTTTGTTAAAATTACCTATTTATTTATGATATGGTCGAACTTCCAAACAATTTATTCCGCAATTTCATAACAATAAGTTTTACTAAACAACCCGGCAACTATTCATTATATGTAGTTCAGATCGGGTAAATATTATTTTAGTTTATAAAACAGGTATTGATATGACTCATTTTATGGAAAGTATATAATTATGTCATTTTTACTATAGATGTCTACTTAAACAACCTCCTTATAGAATAAAGTAAGTGAAATACAAAAATAAAATAAAATAATAAATTTTAAAAAAATTGTTTAATTTGTCTTACAATTAAATGATTGCATTAATAATTGTTCGTTAATAAAACCAATATAATGTAGTTAATTGAATAACTAATAAGTGACCTTATTCCCAATTAAATAATCATGTTTAAATATATATATATATATATATATATATATATATATATTCAGTTCTCCTTTTCATTTACAATTTCTCCCAACAGAACTCAGTATTCCCTTCCTCTTGAAAAAAAGCCATTGTACTCCCTTTAAATAAAAAGCCTAATCCATCCTCTCCAGAAGACTTTCGCCCAATCTCAATTCTTTCCAATCTCTCAAAACCCCTAGAAAGATTGGTGCAATCCCAAGTTTCCAATTTCCTCGAAAAGTCTAACCAACTTGATCCTCTCCAATCTGGCCCAGCTACTCCACACAATCCGCCTTAATTAAAATTACCAGTGATATTCAGACTGCAATAGATGATAAAAAATTAACTGTCCTTATACTTCTTGATTTTTCCAAAGCATTCGATTCCATTAACCATCCCATCCTTTTCAACAAACTAAAATCACTCTCCTTCTCCAATAGATCCATCTCTTGGTTCCAATCTTTTCTCTCACAACGCACCCAAGCAGTTTCCATTCCTAATCAACCACTATCTGCCTACCTGCCTTTATCCTCTGGAGTTGCCCAAGGATCTAGCATATCTCCTCTCCTTTTTAGTTCCTATATTAATGACCTCCATGACTCAATTCTCCATTGTTCCCACCACCTTTATGCAGACGATTCTCAAATATACCTATCCTTTTCTCCCCCTGAGCTATTGGTAGCATTTACTAAGATCCAAGCAGACCTAGATCGAATCTGTGCCTGGGCAAACTTAAACGGATTAAGGTTAAATGCTTCAAAAACTCAGGCCATTGTCACTGGTTCAAAGCTCCTCCTTAGATCCTATACCGACTTTCCCATACTAAACCTTGGTGACCAGCCAATCTCCTTCTACTCCTCTGTAAAAAAATTAGGACTATTTATTGATCAAACCCTCTCCTGGAGTCACAATATTTCTCACATCTCCAGACGGACAGTTTCTACCCTCAAACTATTCCATCGCTTCCGCCATCTCCTACCTCAACATACGCGTAGACTCCTCGCTTCCTCTCTCATCTTCCCCCACTATGACTACTGCTGTGTGGTGTATGATGGACTCTCGGTGGAGCTCCGCGACAGACTGAAAAGATTAATGAACAGTTGCGTGAGATTTGTAATTGGTGCCCTGAGATACTACCGTATCTCTCACCACTACACTGAGTTAGAGTGGCTCTTCCCCTCCATTCGAAGACAATATTTCCTAGGTACATTCCTCTATCATATCATCAACAATCATCGTCCTTCCTACGCCTACAACCTTCTCTAATTCAAGTCCTCAGTCCACTCCCTCTCCACAAGATCTCGACCTTCCGACCTTTGCATTCCTTCTCACAGATCTGCCTCGTTCCAAAACTCCTTTATGTCTCGTTCTGTTAGTTTCAGATACCAGCTAACCTTTTATGTAAAATTGCATATTATTTATAATAACATATTCACATATAGCTCATAACCTAAATACTTATTATAGATTCGACTTTCTTTTTTCTTTTTTTTTTTCAACAGAAACAGATTTTACTGTTAAGAAGAATTTACATTTATTTTTTTTGTATTTTTTATTTTTTCTAAAAGAGTTTATTTATATTTTAACATTGTACATAGTTTTAAGTATCTTAGTATGGTTTCAAGAGTTTTTTATATAGATTTTTTTATTTTATTTTGTATATAGTATGTAAAACCAATATTTTTTTTCTTTTTTTTAATGATCTATCTTTATCTTAACTTTTTATGTTTGTTTTTATCTGGCCAGATATAAAATTTTAATTTCTGTACTTTTTTGTTATTCTGAAGGGACTTCGTCCCAGAATAAAATTATTTTTCTATTCTATTGTATATATATACATATATATATATATATATATATATATATATATATATATATATATATATATATATATATATACATATATTGAAATCCTGAAAAAGCTCAAATTAAGAGTGTGCAATGGTACTGGTACTGGTAGGGAGGTGGACCAAGTCCAGCAAGTGGGCCTATTGGTTCTTTTTACCAACCCTGAAAACAATAATACCAATGGTTATCCATTATACCTCTAACCCTGTCTCAAAGCTTTTCGTTCTTCTATTGAAGTTCAAAAGGCAGGACCATGGAGAAAGCTTATGTTCTCAGAGTGCAATTCTATGATAAAGCCATTTCTCATATACGGCTACGAGAACTAGACCCTAACCAGCACTATTGAAAGTATTGAAAGATTATAGAAAAAAATCCTCCGCATAACCGGAGCGATCTGAGATTAGAAGACACTCTAGGGGCATACCCCAGAAAGAGAATCATTTTATTATCATAAAATGGTGCTGCCCAATTACATTGGGTTGCTAAAAACACAGCATACTTATTAATCATTATAGACAATTTTTAAAATAATATATAATTATATAGGATGAACAATGTTTATGAGCATAGTATACAATATATTTATATATATATATATATATATATATATATATATATATATATATATATATATATATGTATATATATATATATAAATATAATGTGTGTGTGTGTATTATAATTATTATTTTTTTTTTTTTTGTATATCCTTTCTTTTTAACATTTATTTTCCCTTTCTCTCACTTCTCTCTCTCTTTAACTATCTTTTTTTTCCATTTTCCATTATATAAATAAATAAATAAATAAAAACTAGGTAGTCTTAATTAAAAAATTGATTTATGTAGGAAAACCTGGTGGTTGAGTGAGATCTCAGCCAAATCACCTGTCTGTACAACCGTTGGTCTGGAAACAATACTTCCTTACGAAGTATTGATCTCAAGACCCTCCGTAGGTAATAATGGTACAAGTGTTTTTTTTTTTCTTCTTTTATTTATTTATCTTTTATCTTTTTAATTAAAATAACCGTGGTCCAAGAAAGTGTTTTCGTTGATGACCAAACCAGTCCCAAATTCACATTTAAAGCTGGTGTAAGGCAAAGAGATGCTCTTTCAGCCACACTCTTTAATTTAACTCTACATAAACCTGTAGGTAGAACCATTCCTAATGGCAGCCTCTTAAACTGAACATTGCAAATTGTTGGCTATGCTGATGATATTGTTATATTATGTAGAAGTGAAAGCGATTTTAAGGAATTACAAGTCAGTAGTAGTTAGTAGGTCTAGTAATTAGTGAAATGAAGAAAAATACACGGTTGTTTAGACCGTGACCGATTAGTAACTATCGATACGACATTTATAAATATTATTTATAGATATTACCATCTGTTCAGACCGTTTATTTATTTATTTTTTTTTATTTTGTTACACAAACTTATAAATAGTAAATTATGATTATAAGGTATTTTCGTTTTGTTTAATTTACACAAAACATATTTGTATACAAATCGAGATAACTTTATATAGCTTAATATGAATGTAAAAAATCACATGTCTTATGGACTAATGAATGGTAACCCACTCCCCCTCACTAAGAGCTACACTGGCTATCCATGAATGGAGAAGGATCGTCTCTTTTTTCTCGCCATCCAGAAGCTTAGATAGTTGAGTGAGCGTCACCCTTAAATATAATAAGTTTGTATTTACCTAAACAAGTGATTTCTTTGCTGTATATCTTCGTCGGTATCTCTACGTTCGTTAGATGGTAGCTGGAATTCTACTTTACATTTATTTATTAGTTCCCAATCTTATATCACTATAAATTTATTTTTTTGTTTTTTCTAAAATAATTAATTTCTAAGTTCTTCCCTTTTTTTTCTTTATTAATATTATTTTTTTCCTGAGGAAAATTTCTTTATTATTTACATATGTACATACGATTATAATTTTTTTATAGTTTATATGTCATTATAATTTTGTATAGTTTATGTTAATTGTACGTTGTAATCTCTCGATTCATGATTAAATTAATATATTTTCCAATTACTTTATCTTTTTTTCCCTTTTCCACTTTAAACCTTATTTATTTGTTTTAAGGGTTCAAATGACTGGTACTTATTGAAATGGGGTTGAGACTATGTTCATATATTTTACAACATCGCTTTATCTATCATAGTATTTGGGGTGAGTGACCCAAACCAAAACAGTGTAAACATCAAATTTTAAAATTTTTATTTGATCAAATCTTTGTTTTGGATTCACATGGTAATGTCTGATTCCACAGTAAGAAGGCCACATGATTTAGTTGTAGGCAATCATTGCTTTGAAGCTGTTTATCGCTTCACCTACCTTGCTGTGGAGCAGTTCTGGCTCCTTTATTCAAGTAAGCTTAGGCAATGATCATATTTAGATGAGGAAAGAATAATTGGCATATAAGTGATGGGAACATTAACAAATTGAACTAGGAAAATTATTGATATATGGGGTTGCAAAGGAGATGGAGAATCCTCAATCTTAGACGTACTTCTCAGAATAGAGTATGGAAGACAGATATGGGTTGATAGGAAGTAATGCCAGCGTGAGAACAGTGAAAGGGAATATTGAAACCAATGGATGGAACTGTTGGAAAACCTTAATGATTTTAATTATGAAAATAGGACAGAGTGGTCTAGGGAATTAAAAGCTTTAGAGGATTTTAAGATGGTCATTTTTTTTTTCTATTTATAGAAACTTGAAAGCCACCAATGATTTTAACAAGGGTAGAATTGTGTGGGGAAAGAAATTGAACAAAAGAAAAGGGAAGTAAAACTACCCAACTCTCTAAAACATTTCAAAACTTTGTTTAATATGTAAGCAAAGGAAAAAACTAAACTAAAAAAAAATAAAATACATAAAAAAACTTTTATTGGTATGTTAAATTATCAAAGTGTATCATATAATTTAATAACTGTTTCAACTTTCAAAAACCCTAGACTAAACTCTCTGTCCTGAAGGCCATATTTTTGAAAATGATGACAATAAGCATTGCGAATATAAGAAAACCAGGCACTTTCTGTTATTTTATTCAATCTATTAATAAAAACTCCACTATTAGTGGCAACAGTTGAAAACTGGAGTTGGTTGTGAACCTGTGCTTCATCAGCGAGGTACACAAATCTATGAGAAGAAGAACTGGAAGAATAGAGAGAGTCGTTCTGGAAACACTTCATTGCATGCTGTTTAGCACTTCTGGCTCCTTTGCCATTGCAAATAACCATATTTCCTATGGAATTATAATAAGTAGAAGATTTTTGTCTCGATTCCGAAAACACCCTGCTGTATTCTTGATAATCCCAAAAATTATCATTATTTTTAATAAGCATTGCTTTTAATCGTTCTACAAGTGATTTCCACAATATAGGAGTTTCAAAAACAGTAGAGTTCTCTTTAATGAAAGGGCAAGATTTCAATGATATAAGTTTGTAGGAGTTCAAAGGAACCAGATTGCTAATGTAATGGGGTACAAAACAAGTCTGATCATATGATCGAAATAAAGAGCTCAATTGCTTAGCTATTATATTATTTAATTCATCAAACTTAAATTCACTATCTTTATATAAATTTATACATTGCTTAAAAAGAAAATCATTATAAAAAGTAACAATAGCATCACATGTTTCATATAATTTTGAGAGAGACAACACAGTATTGTACAAATGTACAGGACTTTCACTTCTTGGAAACGGTATGACCAGATTACAAACAATATAATTGTTAGGAAAATAATCACGAACTTTCTCAATAATAAATGACCCCACTCCAGAACCAGTTCCACCCCCTGAACTCAAAAAACATGTAATGCTCCTCATGTTGTCACATCTTTCAGATTCTTTCCTTAATGATTCCATTATACTTTCCTCCAGCATTGGTCCATTAAAACAATATCCTAAGGCCCAGTTGTTGCCGGAACCTCCAGAAGTGACAATCACATTTTCCTTTCTAAATTTCCATTTTTTGATACTGTGCAGCAATGAATTTGTGACTTTTGATTCAGCATCAATCAGCAAGGAGCGGGCGTAATCACCATTGTTAGAATTATAGAACCACCTTTCTCTGGAATCACCAATGTTAAACATGGAGTCAATAAATTTTGAACCAATCTGATTTCCACACTGTCCGAAATGCAGACTAATATCTGACATCTTCAGTGGTTTAAGCCACAAATCTGAAAAATAATAATAAAATAAAGCACAATGATAAAATGTGATAAAATAATTGAAATTAGAAATTAGTCTATTGAAGATTTAAAAAATATAGATAAAAATATCTCATTCAAGGAATGAAAATAAGTTTTAATACTGAATTATTATATTTTCTACCAATAAACATTTAAAACCTGAATTTTCAAAAATTTAACATATGTGTTGGAAAGGAAAATTACTGATTGATAGTACCTTTAATACCTGAAATAAAGTAATGAATAATTATCATAAAAATCAATGGAGTTCTACAGTTTAACCTTTTAGTGATGATGAGCGGGAAGGGTGGAGCGATCTTGAGGATGGTACTAGCTAACATTTTTTCATGCCTGTATAACGGAATACTTTTCATCACTTCAACTCAACACTTCAGCATTTTTATATAAGGTATCATTTGAAAATACTCATAATCTCCTCCCACATTAAAACTACCTACTGCCTCATAGAAAGGTTGAGATAGTGTGAAAGTAGAAATAATCACTGAGCACCACTTCATTTAACGAGAAAGAGCCTGTCAGGCTCTGAACTCATATATGAATCAACCATCGCCTGGGCCGGATCCATTTTTACTCATATATGAGTTCACCATCTTTAAAAGGTTAGTTACCAAGTAAAATTAATATAATCAAAATGGGTTTTATTGGATTTATAAAGCTTACACACAATTTGGGATTCACTGAGCCCTGAATTAATATTCAACTGAAACTCAGTTCTGAAGTCATGAACAATGGTCTAAAACCAGTCCAGAATAGATCTCATGAACAGTACCAGAAACAAGGATAAAATTATATGAAAAAAAATTGTACTCACGGACTGCAGTTCTCTAAGAATAATAAAAAGAGTTCCAAAATTATGATCATTAGTCTGGCAAAGACAATATAAAATTATGTTTTTTGGGACAGAAATTGAAATAGGAGGGTTTTAAATGTAGATAGAGGGAGAATGTCGAATTTTGATAGGAAGGGAATTCCAGAAATTAACAGAGCAAGCAATAAAGGAGTTTTGGAATGAGGCAGATCTGTGAGAAGGAATGTAAAGGCCGGAAGGTCGAGATCTTGTGGAAAGGGAATGGACTGAGGATTTGAATTGGAGAAGGTTGTAGGCGTAAGGAGGATGATTGCTGATGATTTGATAGAGGAACATATCTAGGAAATATTGTTTTTGAATGGAGGGGAAGAGCCACTTTAACTCAGTGTAGTGGTAAGAGACATGGGAGTATATCGGGCCACCAATTACAAATCTTACGCAACTGTTCATTAGTCTTTTCAGTGGGTCACGGAGCTCCACTGAGAGCCCATCATACACCACACCGCTGTGGTCAAAGTGGGGAAAGATGAGAGAGGAAACCAGGAGTCTACGCGTATGTTGAGGCAGGAGATGGCGGAAGCGATAGAATAGTTTGAGGATAGAAATTGTCCGTCGGGAGATGTGAGAAATATGGATTCCAGGAGACAGTTTGGTCAATGAAAAATCCTAAATTTTTGACAGAGGAGTAGAAGGAGATTGGCTGGGCATCAAGGTTTAGTATGGGAAAGTTGGTATAGGATCTTGGAATCAATTACAATGGCCTGAGTTTTGGCAGCATTTAACCTTGATCTGTTTACATTTGCCCAGGCACTGATTCGATCTAGGTGTACTTGAACCTTGGCAAATGCTACATACAATACATGCATACATGCAAATGGGGGAGAAAAGGATAGGTATATTTGAGAATCGTCTGCATAAAGGTGGTGGGAACAATGGAGAATTGAGTCATGGAGGTCATTAATATAGGAACTAAAAAGGAGAGGAGATATGCTAGATCCTTGGGCAACTCCAGAGGATAAAGGCAGGTAGGCAGATAGTGGTTGATTAGGAATGGAAACTGCTTGGGTGCGTTGTGAGAGAAAAGATTGGAACCAAGAGATGGATCTATTGGAGAAGGAGAGTGATTTTAGTTTGTTGAAAAGGATGGGATGGTTAATGGAATCGAATGCTTTGGAAAAATCAAGAAGTATAAGGACAGTTAATTTTTTATCATCTATTGCAGTCTGAATATCACTGGTAATTTTAATTAAGGCGGATTGTGTGGAGTAGCTGGGCCAGATTGGAGAGGATCAAGTTGGTTAGACTTTTCGAGGAAATTGGAAACTTGGGATTGCACCAATCTTTCTAGGGGTTTTGAGAGATTGGAAGAACTGAGATTAGGCGGAAAGAGACTGGACTGAGGATTTATAATCACAGGGGATTATATAATACAGGGAATTCAGGAGAAGAAGGATTAGACTTTTTATGTAACGGAAGGGCAATGGATTTTTTCCAAGAGGTTGGGAATACTCAATTCTGTAGGGAAAAGTTGTAGATGAATAGGAGAACTGGGAGGATTTCAGGGAGACATAATTTTACTAATTTGACTGGGATGCCATCTGGTCCTATGGAATTGGTGCAGGATTTCATAAGAGCAGTTAGAAGGTTCATGGGAGAAATGTCGGAGAAATAAAAATCATGATCATTGAATGATGACTCAGGAGCAAAGTTGAAAGAGGAGGGTAGAGAAGAGGTAGAGGAGGCAGAAATAAAATGTGAATTTAAATTGTAAGGTGAAACGGGAAAGACTAGTGAGGAAGGGGATCTGGAAGGTTCACTTGAGAAGGATTAACCATTTAGATTTGGAATCAGGAGCAGATGCAAGGGCTTCATGGAAGTGGGTAGCTTTAGCTCGTCGAATCTTTGTTTGTGTCAAGTTGTGGAGCACCCGAAACGCTTCATAGTCGTCAGCACGGCTAGCATCCCTGAAGCGTCTGCAGGCAGCATCATGCCTCTTTTGTAAATCCTTAACTTCTTGACACAACCAAGGCACAGACTGGCGGTGAAGGGTAGTGGTTTTAACGGGGCAAGGATATCAAGGATACTGAGGATGTTAGAAGTGAGAGTGTCGACCATGGTGTTAATAGAAGGACTGCATTATATCCTATTTCAATCTAGTGATTGGACAGCGGGTAGGATTTTTTCACGGGTGAGGGAATTCAGGTTGCGGTAAGTAAATGTTCTAGGTTGTCATAGGGGTTTGGATATTAGGATATTTGGATCAGGTCATGAGAAGATAGAAAGGAGACTGCTAATTGCGAGAAGAAAAGAAGAATCAATAATATTTAGATCCAACCAAGTATCAGATCTAGAAGTGTGGTGAGTGGGGGGAAAAGGAACTATGAAGAGATGAAGAAATAAAAATAGATTTTCAAGATAGGATTTGTCATCGGAGTTAGAGAGTGAATTGATATTGAGAGGAACGAAATTAAATAGAGTTGATTTGAAGGATGGATTAAATGGAACAAGTAGAGGACGATATACCACGACGTAAAGGAGAGAAGTATTACAGAGGATTTCTATTAGGAGGTATTCAACTTGTGGATGATCAGAAAATGGAGAGCAATCGAGGATTCGGGTCGTCAGGCTATTGTGGACAAACATACCAACTCCACCGCAAGTCCGGCTTATCCGATCGTGACGGAGGAGGGTGTAGTAAGGCAAGGAGACGGGAGAGGACGGGATGAAAGGTTTAAGTCACATTTCTGAGACTGCAATAATATGATAAAAAATTTGAGTAAAATATTTCAGGATCTTATTTATATCAGGAAAACTATCCATCACATCGACAAAGACGCTCTACACAAAAATAAATCTGATAAATTTTATAATATGATTGATTATATTACCTTTTTTCACTACCTGGTTTATTTTCCGTGATATCCGTCTTTAACTATTGCTAATATGAAAAAAAAAATTTACATTGGAGTACGTTGGAGAATGATAGATAAATAATATGTATTCTTGAAGAAAATTTAATTATTAAAAACTTTCGTATGACTTGATCGAATAACGAAGCAATCAAGAGTTACCTAGTCAAATACCGTAAAAAACATAATGTAAATTTTTTTTTTCCAAATTAGCGATAGTTGAGGAAGGATATCTCGGAAAATAAGCCAGGTAACGAATAAAGGTATATTAGTCTATCATTTTGCAAATTTTATCAGCTTTAATTTTTTATAGAACGTCTTTGTCGATAAGATGGATAGTTTTCCTAATATAAGCGAAAACTCAAAATACAGCAATAAATATAAGGCAAAAATTGTTTTTCACAATTAGCAATAGTTGAGGTATATCTCGAAAACTAAGCGAGGAAACAAAAAAAGACATTTAATCAATCATATTGCTAATTGTATCATCTTTAATTTTGTATAGAACATCTTCGTCGATGCGATGAATAGTCTTCCTGATATAATAATAATACAAATTTATTCTGGGACATGTCCCTTTAGAATAATACAAAAAAACATAAATATTGGCTAAGGAGCCTCAGAGATACATAAATAAAAATACAGAGTAATTAAACAGTCACAGTAAAGAAATGAAAAATTATAAGTTACTTTCTAATTTTAATTAGTTAATAATTAAAAAAAAAGATGAAGTAAAAATAATGAAGAAGGAACTAATAATATATTTACATATTTATATTAGTATTTATTTACAATTTCATGGGGACTGGATGGATAAGAAATGATTGAACAGGCGGGATTTAAAGGTAGGAAGGGTATTAGATTGACGAATGTGAGAAGGGATGAAGTTCCAAAGGGATGAGGATCGGATAATGAAAGATCTGTCGAAAGCAGCGGTTCGGCGGGCCCTTATGTATAAATCAGAAGACCGGGAACGAGTATTGCGGGAACGAACAGAGAATTTGAATTGAAGGAGCTCGGAGACGTATGAAGGACGGTGGGATTGGATGACTTGAAAGAGGAAGGATGCCAGGAAATATTTACGACGGTAGTAAGGATAAAGCAATTTATCAAACGCTTTAGTTTCACCTAGAGATCCCCCTTCCCTATATACCGAACAACAATAGTCAAAGTGGGGAAAAATTAAGGAAGTGACTAGGAGCCTCCGGGTTTCAAATGGAAATAGGTGACGAGAATAATTTAGACGTTTTTTTGGGGGGTCTAGTCACTGTAGTGGTTGAGTTCACATCGTCTCCGTGCTATACAGTATAAAAAAAGTGCTGTAGCTGATTTTGGTGAATGAATCTGTGCAATAGTGATCAACTACTATTAAAGAACAAACTGTTAAAATTTACTGAGTATCACATGAGCCGATAGTAACAAATAAGGTAAAAATTATTTTACATTTTAGTGGGCAGATTAGGCAGGTCTGTAACAGGATTGTCTGGGTGGGGGAAGCTCCGCCCTTTTCTTATCTATCCGGACCTTGAACTTCAGTACCTCACTGGCCCTTAGTCGAAGTTGCGCTAATTAGAAGAACACTACATTTGCGTGTTCAATTAAAATTAAAAAAAAAAAAAACATTTATTTGAATACTTCCCGTTAAAACTATTAACATTTTAATTAATATCGCCCAACTCCGTGAAATATATCCTTAAAAATGGTTTGTACTAACGACGAGATTATGCAGGCTGTTAAAGAAATAAATACAAATCTGGAAAAGAATAATAAAATAATGGCCGAGGTAATTGAGGAGTTAGATACATTAAAAAAACATTGTATCCGCTTAGAGGAAAAAAATACTCGATCAGAACGAGAAATTATATATCTAAAAAGACAATTAAGGCGGAATAATCTCGTTATACATAACATACCAATGACGGAAAACGAGGATGTGTTAGATAAAGTAAATGATTCCTTAAAAACTGTCAATATTGCACTACCAGAATATACCGTAAATAACTGCTTCAGAATAGGAAAGGGCCCCATATTATTGTCATTAAATAACAACTTCATAAAATATGAAATATTTAAAAATAGAGATGCTCTAAAATCAAAAAAAAAATTTATGTGAGCCATGACAAAACCCCCGAAGAAAGAGAACAGGGCAAAAAGATTTTCAGTTACATAAACAAATTAAAGGTTATTGATCCTCACGCGTCCTACAAAAAAGGTCTTTTTAAAATAAGAGGGACTTTATACGCACTCAATGAAGTAGAAGCACTGTTAGAGAACTTCAATGATGACCAGCAAGAGTTGGAACCCTCTCAAGCAGCAAAAAGAAAAAAAATAGAGGAAAAATTGGGTGAGTACAAGTTCAGAAGCCCATCGAAGGATCACACCTCCACTTGACCATTTGCTTATGATAATTCGTTGTCATCTAAAATAATAATAAATGTTAAAGCTGAAAGGCCGGCGAATTTAACTGCAACCCATTTATACGAAGAATTATTAAAGATATTGTTCTGTAACATCAATGGCCACAAAAATTTGGTAAATCCAAGTATAGAATCAAATATAATCAAAGAAAATAAAATTATCTGTTTGGTAGAGACCTGGATACTTAATGAATTTGTCGTACCGTCCTGGCTCACTGATTACGTTGCTTACTATTCTTATGCCGTAAAAACACATATAACTGGCAGAGGAAGTGGGGGATTGGCAATACTGATTCATAACAGCATAGCTCACGAAGTTACCGTCTTGGAAATCAACCGCTTTTGGATTTTTTTGAATATAAAATTAAATAACACGTTTTTAACATTGGGAAATATCTATCTCCCTCCAAATAATGATATTGTTTCTAGCATGGATGAGCTTCATAATGTCATGACTCGCATAATGTCTAACTATCCACATAGCCGAATTATCTTAACCGGTGATTTTAATGGACACGTGGGAAGTTTAAATGACTTAGAGAAAGAATTTTTGTTGGGCTCACGACTTTACAGAAAAAGATCATCATATCACAAACATGTGAACCGGCGAGGAAAAATTCTGGTAGAAACTCTGGAGTCCTTGGGGATGATAATATGCAATGGCCGTAGTGTTTCGGATAGACCAGGAAAATATACTTTCGTTACAACCAAGGGGAGATCGGTGATCGATCTGGTATGTATAAATGAAAATTGTCTGGACAGATTTATAGACATGGAAGTCGTTAGCATATCAGGGCTTTTGGATCACATGGCTTGTATTACCTCCTTGAAGACCATTAGAGCACAAAATCCTCCTATGAACAGAATAGCTTCGCCAATAGAATACTTAGTTACCAACTATTCACCTTGGGATGAAGACAAAATTAATTTATTTCGTGAAAATATTTCCAACTCTGAAAAAATTTATTTCTATTCTGAAGATGTGAACCAGCTGTATGATAACTTTAAACAGGCAATGCAGGAGAACTTGTTGGGGTCAGCTTTGATATTTACGAGGAAGATGATCGCGAATACCACTTCGCAACCTAAGCACAAATGGTTTGATCAGGAATGCAGGATAGGTAAACGAAATCTCAAGAAATTGCAAAGAATAATGCAAAAGAACAGTTTATTGACAGGATTTATCAGAGACTACCTTCAAGCCCGAGATGAATATAGAAAACTAATAAAAAGGAAAAAAATGGAGTTTAGAGCATCAGTAATTACAAATTTGAGAACTGTAAAAAACAGTGGAGAGTTTTGGAAGACGGTGAATATGTTGAGACCATTTCACAATCAAAATAACGAAATAAGTCTAAACGATTGGTTTCAATATTACACGAATCTATACGGCGAAAAAAAGATACATGAAACATACTTTTTCTCCGTAACTCATCCACTCTTGGATATCAATATATCATTGGAAGAACTGCAACAAAGCATAGGTACCTGTAAAAAACATAATTCTCCAGGACCTGATAATATAACTTATGAAGTTGTTAAATGTCTCAACCCCTCTTGGGAGCACTACATATTAAATTTATTTAATAACGTATTGAATTCTGAACAAATTCCAGGAATGTGGGCAGAATCTAACTTGCGTCTTCTGTACAAGAAAGGTGATAAAAAGGATCCGAACAACTACAGAGGCATATCCTTACTTAATACTCTAGCAAAGTTATTCACTAGCATTCTAAGGAATAGAATCATGAAATGGGCTGAATTAGAAAAATTAATACCGGAGGAACAGGCTGGTTTTAGAACGGGCAGGGGATGCATTGATCACATATTCACATTGATGTCAGTTGTCAACATTAATTTGAGGTCAAAGGGCAGCTATGTTTACGCAGTGTTTGTCGACCTTAGGAAGGCCTTCGACTCCATTAACCAAAATTTGTTGTGGGAAAGGCTCTTTTCTCTTGGAATGGGGGGGAGGAAACTAATTAGGCTTCTCAAGAAACTATATGATGCTTCATCGATGCGGATAAAGTTGAAACACGAGCTGTCAGAAGAGATTGGTATCAGTCTGGGCCTGCTTCAGGGGGACAGTCTTAGTCCTGCATTGTTTATCCTGTTTGTGTCGGATATAGTTGAGAACTTCCGTGACCGAGGAGCTGTTGGTATTAGTATAGACCACAACCATGAAGTAGTTATGCTTCTGTTAGCGGATGATATTGTGCTCCTCAGTAACTCATGGCATGGTGCACAAAGAAACATCAATATACTGAGCGAATACTGTAAAAGCAAATCTTTGACCCTAAATCCATCTTAAGTCTAAGGTGTTGGTGTTTCATAAATCTCCAAGGATGAAGAAACTTAAGACTTTGGCTTGGCGAGACACAAGTTTGGAGTATACCAGAAACTACACATATCTGGGTGTACCCTTTTCTTCTTCTAGAAAATTTGAGAGAGCCGCGGAGCATTTCTTACATAGATCATCTGTTGCAGCGACCAAAGTGATGGCAATCCTAAGAAATGGAAAAAGCGACTCTTGGGAGACAAAAACCAGCCTCTTTGACTCGATGGTCTCGTCAACACTGTATATATATATATATCGTTTACTAATTTAAATATCGTTTATTATATTAGTCATACTTAATGCTGTGGACATTGTTACTGTTATGTTTGAATGCAGTACTAGACTCAAGATCTAACATTGTTAAATATAAAATTATATTTATTTGTACAGGAATTTCCTTAGACAAATATATTAAAAAAAAAAAAAAAAGATTTCTGTAAAGTTATTACACCTTAATGACCAGCCAATTTCCTTCTACTCCTCTGTTAAAAATTTAGGATTTTTCATAGATCAAACCCTCTCCTGGACCTACCATATTTCTCACATTTCCCGTCGGACAATTTCTACCCTTAAACTATTTCATCGCTTCCTCCA
This sequence comes from Nezara viridula, assembly GCA_928085145.1. Classification (NCBI taxonomy): domain Eukaryota; kingdom Metazoa; phylum Arthropoda; class Insecta; order Hemiptera; family Pentatomidae; genus Nezara; species Nezara viridula. Next base: position 121,088,626 of record OV725078.1, on the reverse strand, counting down.
TCTCCTACCTCAACATATCCGTAGACTCCTAATTTGCTCTCTCATCTTCCCCCACTTTGACTACAGCTGTGTGGTGTATGATGGCCTCTCGGTGGAGCTCCGTGATAGACTGAAAAGATTAATGAATAGCTGCGTAAGATTTGTTATTGGTGCCCCGAGGTACTCTCATGTCTCTCACCACTACACTGAGTTAAGGTGGCTCTTCCCCTCCTTCCGAAGACAATATTTTCTAGGTACGTTCCTCTACCAAATCATCAACAACCATCGTCCTTCTTACGCCTACAACCTTCTCCAGTTCAAATCCTCAGTCCATTCCCTGTCCACAAGATCTCGACCTTCTGACCTTTACATGCCTTCTCACAGATCTGCCTCATTCCAAAATTCCTTTATTGTTCGCTCTGTCAATTTCTGGAATTCCCTCCCTATCAAAATTCGACATTCCCTCTCCATATCCACATTCAAATCCCTCCTATTCCAATTCCTATCACAAAAACAGTCAGATACTTGCTAACCATTCGAGCGGATTTTAATAGAGAATTTGATACATTTTTATTTTTTAATTCTTTATTTTTTTCGGAAAAGTGTATACTGGCCTATAAGAGCAAATAGCTTTAAGTGTCTTGTCATAGTATTAATGGTTTTGTATATAGTTTAGTTTGTTTTGTATATAGAATTTTTACCTTAAATATTTTTTACATTATTTCTTTTTTTCGATTGATTTTATTTTGGCAAGATGTAATATTTTAATTTTGTTCTAATTTGTTATTCTCAAGGGACTGTGTACCATAATAAAGTTATTTTTCTATCTATCTATCTAAAGTTGTATTTGTATATAATACATGGTATTTGTAGATAATACTTATTATTTATGGAATTTTATAATCTTTTTTACCTTTATTAAACAAAATGTGATTGGGTAAGAAAGATTAGAGAAAACAAAATTGAAAAACGAACCATAATTATTCTAAAAGAAATTAACTACATCATCGTTTAGTAGCGCGTGTTTCCTCCTCTTGCCTTCACTACTTCTTGAAGACGCCTCGGCATACTTTCCACCAGTCGGGCAATGTCCCTTTGCTGGAGGATAGCCCATTCCTCCCGAAGAGCCCTTTCAAGGTCCTGCAGTGTATCAGGAAGTGTTGCACGCGCTCTTATACGTCTTCCGAGGTTATCCCATAAATGCTCAATGGGGTTCAAATCTGGAGAACGTGCTGGCCAGGCTAAAATCTCAATATTGTTCTGTTGAAGGAACGTCTGCACTATGTGAGCGACATTTGGGCGTGCATTAGAATAGAACGATCGCCGATTTCGTTGAGGATAGGCAACACATGAGGTTCCAAAATCTCAACTACATTGTTCTCGAGCAAAAGCCAGCCGTGTTACTCTGTGAGTTCTGGTCAACTCTGGTCCTCTTACTGGAGGATAAGCCATTAATCCATACTCATTTAATCTTCTCCGAGCGGTACGTTCAGAAATTTGCACACCTCGAACTTCTTCGAGCTGATGAATCGCTTGAACAACGGTAAGGTGCCGGTTTTGTAAAATTCTCAAAGTCAAAAACCGGTCATCTGGTGGTTCTGTTACCCTAGGCTGTCCAGAACCGGGCCTTCTATTGTAAGAACCAGCTTCCCGAAAACGCCTGACGGCGTCTCGTAGTTTCATATGGAACTCCAATGGCATTAGCTGCATATCTAATGGAACGTCCATCATCATTAAGGGCCACACCACGCGCAACATCCTCAGCACTAAGAGGCATTTTTAAACTTAATATTGAAAAAAATAAAAGCCGGAGACTAAGAAATGTGCTGTAAGATACGACACTGAACTATTGATACTGAATAAACATTTTGATTCCATAGAAAGTAAACATTGGAATCTAGAATCATTTCATTGAATTAAGGATTAAGGGTTATTGTCCTCTGTATTAACATTCCTAATTGAAAACAAACAAAAAGATTACCTATTTATTCATTAAAAACAATAGACCAATCCAAAGCAGAAATATTTTTAGATGAAAACATGAAAAAATTAAGTGGATGAAATGTTTTGCCTGTCAGTGTATATATTCATAGGCCCATAGGTTATATTGTTTATATTCGATAGACTGGTTAATAGTTTATACTTAAATTGTTATGGATTGTAACCCTAGCTATAAACAAATCCTAGGTTCAAGTCCATGGACTTCGCAATACACAGTCTGACTCCATCCATCACTGAGCTCATTGCTGCCAACTGTTATACTGCCCACTGCAGTCCACTTTTGAAGAAGACGTAGTTCTCTCTCTCTCTCGAGTCATCGCGCTCGCCGCTGCCCACTTGCAGTTCGATTAGAGCACTTATGAATAATTGATCTACATCAAATCACTGTATAAAGATTGGAGTGCCAGCGATTAGTCCACCATTACGAACGTCAACTGCTTGCGTCCAAGTAAAGTTATACTAATTTATTATTTTATTTTTTTGGTTTTGTATACATTTTATTATTGGACTATTAATATTTGTTTTAGTCTCTATTTATGATTTTAATATTGAGCCGGTCGTATCATTTTTCTATTTTGTGCTCGTAAGCTAACCTCATTTTTTTTTTTTATTATTAAATATTTCCTTATTGTTCTATTATCATTATATTAAACATATTATTAATCATTTATATAGAAGTTATTATTTTATTTATTGTAATTGTAAAATTGATTTCCTTTCTTTATTATTACTTAGTTCTGCCATAAATACTGTTACAAAAGTTGAACTTTGTTTACATCCTTGGGTATTACATAGATAATCCTTACCTCAATCAGATTATTTTCTTTATATGTCAGGATAATAATTCCAATTAGTTTGTATTTTTCTTACGCTCAGTTAACATGGAGTGGGGTGATAAAGAAAAGCGAATAACTGTGGTCGCCTTACACAAAGTTGGAAAATATAGGTCAGAGATTTTCAATACTTTAAAACCTCTGGGTATCAGCCGTATGTTCGTGTACCGCACTATAAATAGAGATAATGAGACCCTATATGTATCTGACAGATCTCGACCGGTCCGTTCCCGCACTGTGAGAAGGGGAAATACGGTGAGAGCAGTGGCTGCTCGAATCAGAAGAAATCCCATTCAAAAACAACAACTCATATCTCGAGAAATGGGAATCTCTGTCAGATCAATGTACCGTATAGTAAAAGTGACCTTGGGATGGGTGCATTTCGAAGAATTGCAGGACTACGGCTAACCACTTCCCTAAAAAAATAGATGCAAAGTGCTCCTTGGCCGCTACACCAATGGTCTTCATCGAAATATTTTGTTTAGCGATGAGAAAAGGTTTACGATTGAAGAAAATTTAATCGCCAAAATGATTGTGTGTACGCACAAAGCTCTAAAGAAGCCCAGGAAGTCATTGGAAGAGTGAAAAGAGGTCATCACCCTTCTTCAGTGATGGTTTGGTGGGGAGTTTGCTTTGATGGCACCACAAAAAAAAATGAGTTAAAACAGCCGCTAACAGCTATCAGGACGATATTTTGGAACCTGCTGTCAAGCATCTAAATGATACTCTAGGTTTTCCAGCAGGATACCGCTTTAACTCTCAAGGCCAGGTCAACTCAGCAGTGGCTGCAAAAGAACGTTCCAGAGTTCATCTCTGCCTCGGATTGGCCCTCAGGAAGCCCTGATAATCTAGATGGCCACAGAGCACACCTTAACTTGGAAAGTCTCAAACTTTGCTGCGTGCTGCAATTGATGAATGACCACGGAGATTAAATGCTGCCTGTGCCAAGGAAAAAGGGGGACATTTTGAGTAATATCTTTTTTGTTTTCTCTCTATAGATATATATTTTATTTTCTAATAAAGCTTTTGAAAAAAAATTTTTGTTGAAATCTGTATATATTTCCTTGTAATAATATTTATTACAGGACTAGGTATGTGTAAATATTGAAAAATAAATGTTTATTCGTTATAGTTCACTTTTTTTATAACAATTTGTTTAATTAATTTGAGAGCTTAACATAATTTGCTCCAGTCCGCGCCGGATTTAAAAATTTACTTTAAAATATTAATTAATTTAGTGATAACTATATTTTTTCTAATACAGGTTAGGTAGTTTAGGTAATACAGTAGTAGGTAGATTAGATAATACAGGTTAGGGCAGTGAGGCCCAAAACAGATAAAGATAAAATTCATCTGGCTGACCTTGAAGATGAATTAGGAGACTTGGCCAAAGATATTACAGAAACAAGAGATATCGGTACCGATTGATTGAAAAATACTCACAGAATAATAAATTTATTTAAGGTGCGTCTGTATAAATTGGACAATATATATGATAAATTTCAGAGATTAATTAGGTAGGCTAAATTATTAACGAAAATTCTTGAATATTTCAAGATTCGATGATTTAAGAATCGAAATAAGTAATATTTATTACGAGGCATTATCTATGGGGTCGTGAGGGAAGAACCTGCTTCTACTAACACAACGACGATAAGTGACAGTAAATATATGGAATTCGAGACTCGTATCAATTACCGAGATTAAATTTACCCGTCTTTGACGGCCAAAGTTCTAAATGGATATCATTCAAAGTTACATTTATGTCATTTCATAATAATGCCCAGTAGACCGAAATTCAAAAATTTCACTACCTCAACTCAGCTTTAAAGGATTCGGAGATTCAGTCTATTCCGGCCATTTTGACCACCTCAGATGGTTATCAACAAGCTAGGGCAACTTTAGTACAAAAATATGACATTAAAAGAAAACATGCCACAAACTATGTTATTTATGTATTTAATTTTAATCCTGTTGCTAAATTTGATTTTCGCTCATTAGAACATTTTGCAGAGGTCGTATTAGAAAGTGCAACGGCCTTCCAAAATATGAATCTTAAGGAACCTTCCCGATTCATTTTGTTTACATACTGCTTACGACTAATAGATTCTAAGATGCGAGAACATTTCGAAACCGAATTTGATACCTCTACCGAAATTCCAACTATCAAATGATGATTTTTCAAATTTTATTCAGCGACAATGCATTCAATTACAAGCAGACCCCTTAACCTCAAATATCAGTGCGAATGCTCAAGGATTTCAGCCGCAAAGATTACAAACAGTATCAAAACGTGTATTAATGTCGACAGAAAGTCCTTTAACTACCAATATTTGTCCGCTGTGTGAGGAAAGACACCGCTTGTTTAGGTGCCCGCGCTTCCTATCAATGAAAGCAAGTGAACGGTTCAATAAATTGAGACCACTAAACTTATGCTCCAATTGTTTAAAAACTGGTCATTATACCAACATGTGCTCAAATACTGCTTCGTGTCTCCATTGCAAAAGGCGGCATCATGCATTGTTACATTTTCCTACTTTTACACCCAGTTCGTTAAGTAACACGTATGGACATTCCTCTATTAGTTCATCCACTTTACAAAATAATATAATTTTAGAACTTAGTACCGCTTCAAATAACGTACCAGGATCAGAAAATAATATTGTATGGAGAACCAATGACCCAAAAGGCACGGTTTTGTCAACATCTTTCGGGGCCAATGTCTCAATTCTTTTGGGAACATCATGGGCTAGAATAAAGAATAGTAGTGGGCGATACGTTTCTAATAAAATTTTAAATGACTGTGGGTAACAACGTTCGTTCATATCTTTAAAATGCGTGCAAAATTTAGGATTAGAAGGATTTACTAACTCGCAGGCGCTACGGGGTTTTGGAGATAGTCCAATAAAGGGAGGAGAATACCAAACTCGTTGCATCTTAGTGCCCAAATACAGTTTGTTTCCTAGTCTCGAAACCAATGCTGTAATTGTACTAGTATTACTGGCAGTATACCAACCAGCCCAATACCAAGCAACATAAGCGACCATTTTATTAACCACTATAACCTGGCAGACAATTCATTTAGGAAACCTGGCCTAGTCGATTTTTACTGGGAGCAGATTTATTGGGCGAATCTTAACTGGTGGGTGCATAGATTGGGAAGGATATTCTAATGCACTTCAAACTGTTTTCGGTTGGGTGATAATTGGACCCATAGGCATTCACTCTATGGAACTATCTAGTGATTTATCTAAATCAGTTTCGCTTATTACATCGTATAAGGTACCCGAGGACACATTAAATAGGACATTAGTGAAATTCTGGGAGGTCGATGCAATCCCTGAGGCATCTAAAGCAGATTCTGAAAATGTTATTGCAGAAGATCATTTTCGATCAACTCATTTCTGGGATCTGAATAGACGCTACTTTGTTCGATTGCCATTTAAAAGACCGGTTCCACTTGGACTGGGTAGTTCATACAAAAACCGCTCTCAGCCGTTTTCTTAAATTGGAACACTGGTTAAATAAGGTTCCTTGATTAAAAGAAAAATTTTCTACTATAACTAAAGAATATTTGGAATTGGGATATGTCTCAGCAACAACTCCAATATTATACCACTCCAATTCCGGTTCAATATTATATACCACACCATTTTGTTATAAAAGATAATACTAATGCAAAACTGCGTATAGTTTTCGATGCACTGCTACGATACTGAATTTGGCTCCCTCAATGACCATCTCCTAATAGGTCCTAAATTACAACTGGACATTAGACGTTAATTTCCTTTCATTCCTTAATTTCAGGCATTACCCAATTGTAATTTTCTAAAATATATGGCAGATATTAATGCACAATAAAGATATCCCATATCAACATTTTCTCTATCGCCCTAATGCATCTCAACCAATTGCTGACCTTTGGTATTACAGTAACACTTTCTTCCAACGAAATCTAAAACGGTAATGAAAGCGTATCACCCATTATCTCCATTTTTAGATAGCCTAGGGATACTCAGGGTGGGCGGTCGTTTAAAGAACAGTCCATTGCTCTACAATGCAAGACACCCAATAATACTGCCTCAAAAGGCCCATTTCACAAAATTATTAATAGACCATTACTACAGATTTTATCTCCATGCTGGTCCACAACTCTTAGATTCCCTTTTGATACGGAACTATTGGGTCCGTAAATATATGGATATCCGCCAGACGAATCATTCAGCATAGAGTTCACAAATATGTTACTTACTTCAGGTTTCGTTTGAAAAATTTCATCCCTCTTATGCCCGACCTCCCACCGTCGAGGTTTGAGCAAAAGAGGCCCATTGTGACCGTTGGAGTTGATTTCGCTGGCCCATGTATAACTAAGGAGTCCAATAAACGCTAAAGTAATAGGAATAAAGCCTATGTCTGTTTATTTGTATGTATATGTACTCGAGCTGTGCATCTTGAACTTGTGTCGCAGATAACCACGGATGCACTCCTCGCGAGTCTTGATATTGTTTCCCGTCGAGGGTTACCATGTAAAAATTTGTTCGAAAATGGTACTAACTTTGTAGGGGCAAATTGGTACTTAAGGGATGTCTATCATTGGCTCAACCAGGGAGAAACCCAAAATAACATTAAGTCACATCGCCATCCTCTTTGGATTTTATGGGAATTCATTCCACCAGGTGCACCACATTTCCGAAGAATATGGAAAGCAGGGGTAAAATCATCAAATATAATTTGTTTCGAGCCCTTTTGCTAAAACTCAACCAAGACATTTGGAAGAGATGGAGAGGCGACTACTTGAATTGCCTTCAACATTTGGTCAAATGGTCCAATAGACAGGAGAATATCAAACCAAATGCCTTAGTCTTGTCAAGGGAATCTAACATGCCTCCATTGCAGTGGCCAAGGGGAAGAGTGATGGTAGTCCTAGGTCGTGATGGGACAGTGAGATAGTGAAACTTAAAACCGCGAAGGGAGACCTTATTCACCCTATTACTAAATTAGCACCATTGCTATCTCCTGATTGATGTGAAATTTGTAAATTTTGCCCAGAAAGAAGCAGTATGTTAACGGCACAGCGTTAATTTATTTTATTTTTTTATTTAAACAATAATTTGATTAATTGTATATTTGGTTTATTTCATAAAAATGAAATCAATTAATAATTTTATATATATATATATATATATATATATATATATATATATATATATACACATATATATATTCATTGGCCCATATCTTATATTGTTTATATAAATTTTATGGATTGTAGCCCTAGCTATAAACAAATCCTAGGTTCAAGTCCATGGACTTCGCAATACACAGTCTGACTCCATCCATCACTGAGCTCATTGCTGCCAACTGTTATACTGCCCACTGCAGTCCACTTTTGAAGAAGACGTACTTCTCTCTCTCTCTCGAGTCATCGCGCTCGCCGCTGCCCACTTGCAGTTCGATTAGAGCACTTATGAATAATTGATCTACATCAAATCACTGTATAAAGATTGGAGTGCCAGCGATTAGTCCACCATTACGAACGTCAACTGCTTGCGTCCAAGTAAAGTTATACTAATTTATTATTTTATTTTTTTGGTTTTGTATAAATTTTATTATTGGACTATTAATATTTGTTTTAGTCTCTATTTTTGACTTCAATATTTAGCCAACCGTATCATTTCTCTATTTTGTTTTCGTAAGCTAACTTTATTTTTTCTAAATAAATATTTCTCTATTACTATTAAATATTTCTCAATTGTTTTATTATGATTACATTAAGCATATTATTATTTTCATTCATATAGAAGTTATTATTTTATATTATTTATTGTAATTGTAAAATTGGTTTAATTTTTTTATTCCTTTATTATTATGTATAAATATTGAAAAATAAATATTTATCATTACAGTCCACTTTTTTTATTACAATTTGTTTAATCAATTCATAGTTAAGCTTCATTCAAAGGTTAATTCAAATCAAGAGGGAGCTTAATAATTAAGGTGTAACTGAACTAGCTGTAATTTTCTGAATAACATTAAAATAAAGAGATTATAAAGAGAATCAATATCAAATAATTAAATTGCAGGTGAACGAGTCCAAAACAAAGTATATATAAAAGAAGAGAATATCTAGTGGGGAGAAAAAAATCGAAGAATTTAACTTTGAATGTGTCAAGGAACTTATTCAACACTATTGCCCAATGATATGCAACCAGGGGATTAATGGAGGATTATGGTAACAAATAGATGCTATTATGAGCTTCACAGGCATCTAAAAAGCAATTCCTCCCTAGGACCACCAATATATATATATATATATATATATATATATTTTTTTTTTTTTTTTTAAGAGTAAGTATAAAAGAGTAAGTACTTCAGTAATTTTTACAATAACAAAAACTAAATAACTTATTCCATGGGTTATTCTTTTATTTATGTTTTAGTGATAAATTCAAAACAACTAACAAAAAGATAAAATCCGAGTCTCATAATTTTGAAGATAAGTTTATTAATTTATCTTAGTGTACAGTTTTTTATAATACATCCAACTCACGAATTTTAATTATTTCTAAATAAATTACTTAATTGAATAATTTAATATATATTACTTACAAAAATTATAAAAATAACATACCATAAAGTAGCAATTAGTACACTTTTCACATGGTCCCAGAGATTTTTTTTAAGTTGTCAGGTTATGATGCACAGAAATCATTTTATTTTTGCCAGTTTATAATTACATCCATGTGAATTCCTGAAAAAAGAAGATGTTATAATTCTTCAAAAAAGTATAGACTGGAAGTTATTGATGAGATGGTGTGAGAAGAGTTCTTGGGGATGCCACAGCATTAATTATTTTAACTGTCATTTTTATTTCTTATAAACAGTCAGTTATTCATTATTAATTTTCTTTATTATTATTTTAAAAATATTGTTTATAGTTGGGTTGTTGGCAAATCCATCGGAATCCTCCTGCCAGTAGATTCCAGTTGTTCGTTTGGGATGCACTCTACCTACTTTTTCTTTTAATTTTTGATTTGTTATTTAATTAGCTGACCTAGAACTTTTGTTGTTAACTTAATCTAATACCCATTTTCGATGTTTTTTTTTTAATCAGATTTTTTTAATATATTTATTTTGTTTTTTTCAGCTGATTGGTTAAATTTTTACTTGCCTAACAATTGCCGAAGTCATTAAAACACTGCATATGTGTGTTTGTAGGTGTTTATATCAGATATAATATTATACGACTGATAATCGTTAATAATAAACTATAGTGATCGATGGTACATGAATCTTAACTAATATTACAATACACAATATTACATATTGAAATATGTAAAAAGTTATAAACTAAAAATAATGTATATAATCCAAATGGAAAATACTCCGTAACTTATCTCTACCAGAATCCTATAAATTCAGTTCCATCCCGGTGACTCCAGATGATCTCAATGACCATTTCTTATCCTTCACTCACAATTCTTCTCCTACTTTCGAAATCAACCATCATAATTTCAATCCAGAAGACTTCTTTTTCCCCCATGTGTCCTACGATGAATTACTTTCCACTATCCTAAAATCCCACACTAATGACTATGGTCCTGATAATATTCCAGTTAAACTAATAAAATCCAGCCTTCCTGTCCTTTACCATATCTTCAACTTTTCATTGCAAAACTCCATATTCCCATCCTCCTGGAAAACTGCCCTAGTCCGACCTTTGAATAAAATTTCCAACCCTACCTCACTGCACGACTTCCGACCTATTTCTCTCCTTTCCAACCTTTCAAAGCCGTTAGAACGCCTTGTCCAAAATCAACTCTCCAGCTTCCTAGAGGAATGTTCTATTATCAACCCATTCCAATCTGGCTTTCGACCTGGTTACTCAACGCAATCCGCTCTCCTTAAAATAACCTATGACCTCCAAAACTCCATTGAACACCAAAACCTTCCTATCCTCATCCTTCTAGATTTTTCCAAAGCGTTTGACACAGTTGACCATAACATCCTCCTCACTAAATTGCACAATCTTCCTCTATCCAACAGTACCCTGCGTTGGTTCAAATCCTTCCTTTCAAATCGGTCCCAGTATGTAGTTGTCCCAGGTCAACCTCCATCTAAAACCCTCCCCCTCTCCTGTGGTGTCCCTCAAGGTTCCTCTCTATCTCCTACTCTGTTTGCTATTTATATTAATGACCTTCCCCTCCTGATCCATCACTCCCAATACCATATCTATGCAGATGATTTCCAAATATATCTGTCCTTCCCGCCCACCGACCTATTATCAGCCACAGAAAAACTTCAAGAAGACTTGGATAGGATTTGTGACTGGGCGAGAGCTAACAAGTTGAATTTGAATGCAGAAAAGACGAAGGCAATCTTAATAGGCTCCAATCACCTCCTTAAAACTGTTCCTAATATTCCAACTCTGTTCCTACATGATAATCCCATCAAATTCTATCCCTCCATCAAAAACCTTGGAATGATCTTTGATCAAACGCTTTCCTGGAAAAATCATATATCCAAACATCTCCCGCTGTACCATTTCCACTTTAAAACGTCTAAATTACTCCCGTCACCTATTTCCCCTTGAAACCCGTAGACTCCTAGTAACTTCCTTAATTTTTCCCCACTTTGACTATTGCTGTACGGTATATGGGGCATCTCTGGGGATCTTGAGGCGAAATTAAAACGTTTGATAAATTGCTTTGTACGATTCATCTTCGGGATCCCAAGGGATGCCTCTGTTTCCCGTTTTTATGCAGAGTTGAAGTTTACTTTATCCTTCCTACCGTCATAAGTATTTCCTGGCATCCTTCCTTTTTCATGTCATGCAATCCCACTGTCCATCATACATCTCCTAGCTCCTTCAATTCAAATCATCTGTTCGTTCCCGGTCTTCTGATTTATACATGATGGCCCACCTAACCGCTGCTTTCGACAGATCGTTCATTATCTGAACCTCATCCCCATGGAACTCCATCCCTCCCCACATCCATCAATCCAAAACCCTTCCTACCTTTAAATTCCACCTGTTCAATCATTTCTTATCCATCTGTAAATATGTATATAAATTATCAGATCGTTCTTCATTATTTTTACTTCATGTTTATTTTCAATTTTTTATTTTTATTATTAACTGATTTAAATTAGAAAGTAACTTATAATTTCTTTTATTATTTTTTTTATTTTGACTGTTTAATCAAAATATATTTTTGTTTATGTATCTCTGAGGCTCCTTAGCCCACATTTTTGTCTTTCTGTATTATTTTAAAGGAACTGGCCTCAGAATAAATAAAGCATTATTATTATTATTATAAAAATTTGTAATATTTTCTCTTACTAACCGTGGTTCGAGCATTGAAGGTAATCAAGTACTGACACATTTGGTAGGTAAGTAAAAGGGTCGAGGGAAGATTTCCCACTTGTCCTTTTTCAGATAGTAAAAGGTAGGTAAAGATAGTTAGAGGGGGGGGGAAGGAGGTAACATTTCTGTTTGTAGAATGTAAATAATTTGTTGACTAAATATTCAACATGTGTACAAGATTTGCGTTGTTTCTTATGGTTACAGATTTGTGACTATTGGCTAGTAATGAAATGAACATTAACCAGAGGTGCCAATCAATATAAATATAAATATAACATAGTTTGATTGAAGGTATACAATGGTTAGCCAAATAATATTTATAATAAAGACAATTCTAATGGATTGAAATGATCTGTAGGACAATATATTATACAATATTTTAAGAATAACAATATTAATAATAATAGAAATATGTATTATATTAACGATTAACGTCACCACTAATAAAAAGTTTATAATGACTGTGTCCTGAATATTTATCACCCATGATGTGTAGAACAGTCGACTAACTTCCTTCACTAATTTCTTAGTATAAATTATTTTTTAGTTATTAAACCTTAAGAATATTGTGTTAATTATGAATGGAAACTTAATAATAAAGTTTTAGCGAACATGAAGGTTCGATCCTGACATCACAAATAGTTTTATACATACTTTCATCTACCGAAAGCCGTTCAAGCCTAAGCCCGCCATAGATCGGCATTCACACAACCTTCCTGCTTCGCTTTGTTCTACCCCTTGGACGTTAAACAGTCGGTACAGGGCATATTATATTTTAGGGATTCTAGACCATTCTTGCATTACTTTTTTTTTTTTTCTCCCTACCGCCATTTCTGCCAGATGAGGTTTCGGCAGTAGGTGGTTAATAGGTTGGGTAAACGTACACCACTACTGCCAATAAAATGCTTTATTCTCAACATTTCTTATTATATATCATTAAAGGATGGTTTAATAATGGGAACAATAGATTATGTTCAACTGTGGTGCTATCCGGTGCATTGATGTGCACCTTATCCTCTGCCAGATTGCATGGCCAGTCCTCATGGCACTCTGCAACTGGATTAGCCTACATCCATCCGGGTTGCCATCCAACCCTCCTGCTCCGTTGCATCCGTTGGGTCATTATCTACCAAGAGTGAAGAGTGTAGGGCCCACCACTTCCTTCCATCTGTAGACGAACTCCCGCAAGAAGGGGTAGTTCTTCATCTCTTCCATCAGTCGGGGAAAGTCCGTTTCAGTGAGTGCAAAAATACCCACTTTTCTCAACAAACTGGCACGGTGTTCTTTCATGTCAGCACAGAAGACCACAACATGTTCTGCCGTTTCGGGGATTCCACAGGAGGAGCACTGGGGATCAATCTTCTTACCATGTTAGTATAGTTTCCGCTGTAAGCCTCCGTGTCCTGTCAGAATCTGCGAGACCCAGTAATCTGGGAGGACCCATTTAGCTTTTACTCTCGAGTGGATGGTGGAGAAAAACTTTCTCAATGTTGCTCCCATCTGGCAAGCAACCCACCGCCCATTCCATTCTTCGATGGAGTCCTCCCTAACAATCTTCTTCCACTGGTTAGGATTCTCACTGACCTTTTCCCGGAGTCCCTCAGGAAGCGCCTCTTAACATCATAATTCAGAGCATCCTCCCTGAGAACAAGGTCCAGGGGCATTGATTCGGCCAACACCTATGCTGCCTAATGTAACACCGTCCTATATGTCATTGTGACCCTCAGTAGAGCCAATCACTGAATAGTGACCAGTCTCCTCCTCTGCTGAAGTTTCTGCTCCACGCAGGGGATACGCCTTTATAAATGGTCATCATAGCAGGGAATCTGAGACCCCGAAACACACCCCCTATCCTGCTTAGTATATTTATTGACAGGGTCACCCTATCCCTTAAGTACTCTAGGTGAGGGATGAATATGGCCTGTGTCTTGGGGACTGCCATACTGAGTTTTGGCCTCAGACACCACCCCGAAACAAGACTGGGACATCTCTCTGCTCGTGTCTCTTTCAACATTTCTCTCGACCTCATAGAAGCTACCCCTAATATTTACTCTCCTGTCACTTAAGTAGCTACCTACGAGGGAGTACAAGTTGCGGGAGGTGTCGAATTCTTGAAGCCATCGGAGTACGCAGGCCCATCAAACGCTGTCGAAGTTGGAAGATATGTCGAACAGTATGAGAAGTAAATACTTCTCCGCCCTTCTACGTTCCTACGCACTCTCAGCAGTGCATCAGTGGTTCCCTTACCACGGGTCGAGCCGAATTTCTGTGAATGACGTCACACTGAGGACTGGTCTAAGGCTGGTAGCAATAATGTTCTTCAAGCCCTTACTAATGACAGGTGTGTGAGCGGGTTTTCAATAAAATTTAAATGAATAACCAATTATGCTTCACCTGTCCATAGGCTTTAATTGATTTAAAATAAAATATTAACCTTTTTAATGATAAACTAATTTAAAGGTCATAAAGAAAAAACCAATAGCAATTAATATTATGTGTATATTGATAAAACAAAATATATCTATTTGTTCCATAACTTCCAGTAGTACAGCTAGACAATAAAATATATATCATCCGAGTGTATAAAAATTTGTAAATACATTTTGCAAATATGTGAAGTCAGTGAAATTAGAAATTTCCTAAAGTTTAGAATAACATTATTAATGTCCACCTGTAATTTTGGTTATTAGTTTGTCCTTGATGGAGCCATTAGAAGTTGGCATAGAAGTATCAAACACTATGCCCAGTTTTGTGGAAGAGCTCTCCTTAAAAACTCCATGATGAAGTAAAAAATATGTAAAAATACTTTTTCGACCGAAGTGAGAACCATGTAGTTCTTAACTAAATATTCATGAAATACTGAAGAATAATCCATTTTTTTTTTTTCCGGATGTTTGAGAAAACGAGCTTCTAGTTTGTAAAAATGATGCAGAGCGGTAATCTGGGAGTTTCCTAAACTTACCTTGGAATGGGTTTTTAATGGCTTATTTACCATATAGCATCCTGAATCGGTTAGAGAATGAGTGTTTGTAAAAAACTCTTCACAATATTATTATTGGAACATGAACCTCTTCTATTTTCCAAAAGTTTTACATTAGTTGTTCTAATGAGAGTGTCACAATAGCATTAATTTGATTTTGTTGTGATGAAACATCAACCTTTCCTGTGATAACCCATCCAAATATTGATTTTATCACATTGGGATACCCTTTTACTGTGATGACAGAATTGCAAGTCTGTTCCCAATAAGAAATCTATGTGGCCTGGATGCCAAAACCCGGGATCTGCTAATTTATATTCTTTAAAATAGTCTATAACACTGCGAGGTACTTGCGAAGCAGGCATAAGTGCTGATCTTTCTTTCACCACCACAGCTTCTGTTTGGAATTGTGGGAGAATATCGTTTTTAGGAGATAATACACATGTAACTTTAAATTTCCCGTCTTCAATTAGAATATTATCAAAACCTCTCAGAGCTTGGAAATTTCTTTGTTGTCGCAACGCTAATCTTCTTATGTAAGCTTCCGTAATAAACGAGCATTGGACTCCATTGTCTAAACAAACAGTATGAAACTCACCAGTAAGGCCTTTGATTCTGCCTGTTGCTGTTCCTAGTAGTACCAATGACTCTCCTTTGATAAGACCCGAAAGTACTGCACCATGGGCAGGACCTTGAAAAGGATGCACCGAAGTTTCTGTAAGGGGTACATGACCTTTAGAAGAGCCTTTTCCATCTGGATTTGTTGCTGCATGATGACCGGTTGGACTAGAAGGGGTCTTCTTATTCTGCTGAAAATAAAACAGACTATGATGCTTGTTATAACAATGTCTACACGTGTTTGTTGATTTACATGCCCTAGCAGTATGATTGGAAGTTAAACAGCTTATGCATAATAGGTGGGTTTTGATTTCTTTAAATACTTGCTGTGGAGTCATATCTAGAAATTTATTACACTTGTACATACAATGTTGATTTTTGCACAGAGGACACAAGTTGATTCCTGGCGAAGTAGTAGTTGCCATAAATACTTACTTCGATGTTCTAGGCTTTACCAAAACAGGTGAATGAGATCTGGTCTCTATACTTAAAGCTTCTGATTGTACTATTCTGCACTATTTGTGTATGAAATTTACAAATTCCGTAAATACAAGTTCTTCTCCTATTTCAGATCCAAATTTTTACCTGGTTTCGGGGTCCTTAAGCATATGATAAGATGATAATAACCTTAGAGCATATGATATGAGAATAAAGCTGACTGAGTTTTCTAAACCAAGATTTTTAAAGGCCAAGGATCTTTCCAATACAGAGTTGGAATATTGTTCAAGTATAGAAAGTGTAATCTTAGACATCAGTTTATAGGAAAAAATATTATTAAGGTAACTAGCCACCTAATTTTTAATGGGATCAGAGGCGAATGATTGATCTACAGTTGATGATTTGACCTGGGATATAATAAGAAATAGAAAAAAGAAAAGCTATGACGGCAGAAAGCTGGTTGCAAAAATTAAATAAAATAATAATGTTTTAATTGCATTGTTAAGGGAATATACCAAACTTCCCATTAGAAATAAATTGAAGTCAAGCAAAACTGATGCAATGTCTAGCCATACTGACGACATCGACCAGATGTTATGGATGTTTCGCCATTACTTAAGATTTGATGTTCATGCAGATTTGAATTCACTTAGTTGGCCAGCAAGATCGAGATCTTTCCTGATTTTTCAAAAGCATGGAGTAGTAAATCATAGTGGCTTGGCAAGGGGCCATGAAAGGAAGAAAGAAGAGGCATGAAGATTGACACATAGAAGAAAGAAATAACAACAAGTATAATCCGCAACCCACCAAAATTTAAATATTGTATCAAATCCCAAATTAGTAAGAATAAAGCAATCAATTTTACCTTCCAATTTATTTATAGTCCACTAACCCCTTTAATTTTATAGTCCATAGCAATAAAATAAGACTCAGCCCTATAGCAAAATTATTAGGTCAATATCCCTGACAGCCGTGGAAGGGATCGACTTAATAAAATAAACAGTAATAATAATAATAATGTGTATAACTAAAATTAATTAACTGCTATTAGCTAATATTATGGAGGGCCAATATAAATGATAATGTCCAGCCCGGATTGGACCAAAATTGAGTGAGCAGTAGGTTTTCAAAGAAAAGTAAATGAATAACCAATTCTGCTTCACCTATCCATAGCCTTTAATTGATTTAAAATAAAATATTAACCTTTTTAATGATTAAACTAATTTAAAGGTCATGAAGAAAAAACCGATAGCAGTTAATATTATGTGTAAATCGATAAAACCTTCCAGTGATAAAACATAAAAACACCTTTTAGCGATAAAACCTTCAATTGTTTCCTGTGATAAGCAATGTTCCCTGGGATAAACGATGTTCCAAGACTCCCAGTCAATAATGAATACCTGTCCTTCCCACCTTCAACCAATAATCAGCCACAGAAAAACTTAAAGAAGAATTGGATAGGATTTTTGACTGGGTGAGAGCTAACAAGTTGAAGAATGCGGAAAAGACCAACCCTAACTACACTGTCAGGCTCTGGAAGTGTCTCTATTATCCTGGCAAGCAGCCACTCATGCATTGGACATATTTTTCATGCAGAATTACAAGGGTTCCCTCTTTTAAATTTTCCCTGATAGTATACCACTTGTAGCGAGGCATCAGATTATGAAGGTATTCATTATACCATCTCTTCCAAAAATTATGAAGAATCTTGGAAATCATCTCCCAACGGCTTGTCAAAGGAAACACAGGTGCATCTTCTTGTTCTGGTCTGGCTAGGAGAGGTTGACCTATAAGAAAGTGTCCTGAGGTGAGGTAATCCAGGTTATCCGATGGCTGACTACTAATGTTGCAGATAGAACGGGAATTGAGAACGGCTTCAACTCGTACAAAAAGAGTATAAAATTCCTCATAAGTCAACGCATGATCCTGGAGAACGGCAAGAAGGTGTCTTTTAGCAGATTTAATAGCTGCCTCCCAAATACCGCCGAAATGAGGAGATGCTGGAGAAGTAAATGTCCACTTTATACCCGTCTTATCCAAATAGCCAGAAATGGGTTCGCTCTGCCCCTTAACAAATTGATAAAGCTCCTTCAACTTCTTGGATGCTCCAACGAAATTTTTTCCGCAATCACTATAAATATGAGAAGGCAAACTACGTCTGACAATAAATCTATCTAACATGGCAATAAATGAAGGAGTGGATAGGTCTGTCACAAATTCTAAATGGATGGCATTGGTGAACATGCCAACAAAGAGAGCTAACCAACATTTCGACTTAGGAGCATTGCACTTACTGGAAATCTTTATAATGAAGGGGCCGCCATAGTCTATTCCAACTCGCTGAAAGGAACGACCTTTGGTCACCATGAAGACAGTAATGTCACTCATTTTTGGAGCCTGTGGTTTCGCATTATTTTTATGGCACGTAACAAATTTATAAATCCAGCTTCTAACGAGCCTTCTTAGAGAAGAGATCTAAAATTGGTGATGAATGAGCGACTGGACCAACAGGGGACCACCATGCAAGGAATACCTGTGGCAATGATCACACAAAAGGACTACTAAATGAGAATATTTAGGTATTAGCAGCGGGTGCTTAGTTTTCTCTTTGATTGTGGAATACTTCGATCTACCTCCCACCCTGAGAGCTCCGTCCTTATCCAAAAATGATGTGAGCCTGTTTAAGGAACCCTTATATGGTTTGCAACCTTCAAGACAATCAATTAATTCAGAGAAGAATTTCCTTAGAACGAATCTGACATAAATTATCAAGGAATCCTCAAGATCGTCAGCAGTTAAGGCAACATTTAATAAATTTTAAAATGAAAGCAAAAACTCTTTGCAACTTTAAAAGGCTCGAATATTTTTCCAGGCAAATCAACAAATCGTTAGGTTTTTCAGCCACTAAAAGAGATATTGTTTTTACCTCAGGCAGAACGGATGGAGGTTCAATGTGGTAAATAGGCCAGTCAGAAGGAGGTAACAAAATAAATGGCGGGCCGGTCCAATAAGCTCATGTGAATGTATCTAGTGTGGTGTGAGGCCTCTCGATAAATAATCTACTGGGTTCTGTTTTGTAGGAATATAATACAATTAGGTTCTTTAACTTCCAAAATTTGCACTATGCGATTGGCAACATAATCTTAAGTTCATGTGGCTGGTCTGTACCCAATAGAGTACATAACGAAAATCCGAAAAACAATAAATTTCCTCAATTTTTAAATGACTTTTAAGTTTACCAATACACGCAAGTAGTCTGGAGGCAAGAAGAGCAGCATTCAATTTCAAACGAGGCACTGATAGAACCTTAAGTGGGGCCACCTTACTTTTTGCCCTTAACAAATGAATTTTGGTAGCTTCTCCAGGGCAACCAACTCTCAGGTAGATCACACACCAGTAACCCCTCTCGGAAGCGTCTGATAAGGCGATTAGTTGCATGAATACTTCATTCTGGCTGACAATACAACGAGGTAGGCAAACATTTTTCAAGCTCGGAAATTCGTCAAGGAAAATCTTCCACAATGAAGACACACAAACACACAAGAGGGCAACTCATCATCCCAATCAACCTTAAGCAGCTACAAGCATTGTAATAGGCATTTAACGGAAAAAGTTACAGGACTGATATATCCATTTACATCGAAAATTTTGGCAATGAAGGATAGAATAGCTCACTTTGTAAAAACAGGATCACTTTCCTTTATTGAATACCTGAAATTATCGAGTTTAGGATCCCAAAAGAAACCCAAAAGTTTAACAATCGAGAAATCCATCCAGGAACAACAGCATTTCTTGACTACCCTCGTGTATAACATAAAGTACTTTATCGGAATTGCTGGAGAACTTTCTGAGTTCAAACCAACCTGCTCCAAATAAGGCCATCAACTCATTGTACAGATCCAGATCCTTATCACTATTGCGAGCACCAGTGATTATGTTACCTACATAAATCTGTTGATGACACTAAAAATTATGGCCTTCTTCCTGAAATAACTGTAGAATGACTCTCTGAGCAATAAAGGGAGAACATTTCAACCCAAATGGAAGGGTAACCAACTCATACTCCTGGATCGGCTGTGAAGATTCACTTCTCCAAAAAAAAAACACAATAAGTTCTGATTATGATTAGTTTTAGCAATGCGGATACACCCAAACATCATTTTTATATCGCATGTTAAGGCCATAGGAAAGCATCTAAAATGAAATGAAAATGAAAATGAAAAAAATGTTTTATTATTCTGGGACTGTTGTCCCTTAAGAACAAAATATGAATACAGATTATATGTCTGTGTGGCTACAATTGAATTGTATATTTACAATGAAAGTTGACTTACGATAAAAATACAGAAAAGAGAAAAAAAAGAACAAGTAAATTGTACATATGTATGATAAACTAAAATAACCTTAATAAATTGAGGTACTCTCTGGTGGTGCTCAGATATTTCTCTGAGATATATTTCACATTCATTCGGATTGAGAAAGGAGTAGGTGCTTAAAGAGGAGTGGTTTAAACGAGGAAACTGATTGAGCGTGTCGAATATCAGGTGGGATGGAATTCCAGAGGGAGGCGGCTTGTATTGCAAAGGATTTGTCAAACGCAGCAGTTCGGTGAGGAGGAGGATAGAGGTCGGAAGTACGAGATCTGGTGGGACGGGATTGGATGGAATATTTGAATTGTAAGCTGTGAAAAATGTAGGAGGGTCGATGGGTTCTAATAATTTGGTACAGAAAGGTGGCTAGGAAGTACTGACGGCGATAGGATGGGTAGAGCCACCTCAACTCAGTGTAATACTGGGTAATATGCGTATCCCTTGAGATTCCGAAAACAAATCGTAGTGCGCAATTCATTAGGCGTTTAAGTTTGGCCTCGGAATCTCCCGGGAGTCCACCGTACACCATACAGCCGTAGTCGAAGTGGGGGAAAACAAGGGAGGAAACTAGGAGTTGACGGGACTTATATGGAAGGAGATATCGTAGACGATTGAACTGTTTTAGGGTGGAGATAGTGCGACGGGAAATTTGGGAGATGTGAGGTTTCCAGGATAGGGATTGATCGAAAGTAACACCTAGGTTTTTAACGGTGGTGTAGAATAAGATAGGTGAGTTGTTCAGGAAGAGACTGGGAGATACTGGGGAGGATTTGAGGAGTGAAGGGGATCCGATCAAGATGGCTTTTGTCTTCTCGGCGTTCAGAGTGAGCCTATTGAGGTTTGCCCAAGCACTTATTCTGTCAATATCTTCCTGAAGTTTTTGAGTGGCATCTGTAAAATGATCTATAAGTTCCGCAATATCAGTCTGAAGCTGCGGACCGGTCAAAAGCAAGTCATTGAGTGAGTTTCCTCCCATCATCTTCTCCGAACCATTAAATACGACTCAAGTTTGTTGAATGAGTTTAGTCGTGGAAGAATCCTTAATGACTCCATGATGGGTCATGACGTATGGAGAAGGGTTCTTGAGGAGTTGGACATGATCCAATCTTACATATTCATCCATCTGTGTAGCATAGGCAGACTTATACCCCTGATCTCTCCTAAATCTATTTTCCAGATTTCTAAATCTGTGTATAGCTATCTCTCTGGTGGAATCAACGTCAATGGGCTGGTCACAACGGAACAGAAGCAAAACAATGAATCTACTCTGGAGATCACGAGTGCATGTATTTATAAAGTGATCTTCGCAAAATGCATCTTCAGGATTCGGCGGAATCGAAACTGTGATTTCCTCAGTCTCCCAAAATCGCTTTAATTCCTCCTGTAAGGAAGGGCTGGTCTGCGTGTAAAAAGTACGCATTGAAGTTATAGGGCTTTGGCTTTCCGAGAGGGTCTCCCCAAATAATACCCATCCAAATGAGGTATGGATAGCTTTCGGTTGAGCCTTAAAAAATAAAACAGGGTCACTTAAAACCTCACCATACATCTCAGCACCCAGAAGCAAATCAACTTTTCCTGGCGTATGAAATTGAGGGTCTGCTTGACGCAAATTTATTCCGTACTTCTTGGGGTACAGCAAACTTCCACTTATGCAGGGCAATACTCTGGCTGAAAACTCATATATTTTCATTTCTCGTTGAACCCAACTTCACTTTGACCTCAGCAGAAGATGAAGATATGGAGGTATTACCTACTCCAGACACCACAAGCGGAATAATCTGGGAACAAAGGGGCAATTTTTTCACTAGAGCAGTGGTAATTAAATTAATTTGTGAACCTGGATCCATCACCATTCTGCATGAATACCACTGACCTGAACTTTAACAAATTCTACCTAACGCTGTACCCAGAAGTGCCCATGAGTTGGTGGTAGCATGGCACGAAACTGCACGAGAATCGTTTGTTTCTTGAGACTGTGACGGCTCAGTGTTTGCAGCTTTATATAACATTGTATGGTGACTCTTTTTGCCACAAACTTGGCAATAGCCCTTACTTTGGCAATTTGGCAAACGATGAGGTCCTGTACAAGAAAAGCATAAATCAGACTTCTTTAACAAGTCATAACAACCATTAACATTGGCATCCAAAAACTGAGGGCAATTTATAATTTTATGGCTCGATTTACAAACTGGGCATTCTAACTTAAATTTCTGCTTATTCGGTCTATTGATTGCTGGTTAAAAATGTTTTTCGCTGAACTTTAGGCTGGGTGGTTTTGGATGTAGAAGGCACGGAACACATTTCTGTGACTTTAAATTGTGACCTAACAAATTTACAAAATTCTTCAAAATTAGGAACTGTCTCTTCGCTGAGACTATTCTCGAATATTCTTCTTGTAGTTGGGTCAACAACGTTCAGTCCAAGACGCAGCAAAATAAAATCAGCAAGGTTGGGGAGTTTAAGATTTTTTAAGGCGTTGTAATTATCCTCAAATGTATCCAGAATGCTTCTAAAGTTGGAAGAATTATAAACAGAAAATGATTTAAATCGCATAATTTTGTTAAGATGGTAGGCCGCAATTATTACTGTAGCGCTTTACTAATTTATCAGATGCTAAGCTGTAATTGTCTGCATTAAACTCAATTGAAGAAATGGCTTGTGAAGCAGGATGGACTAAAAGCGACTTGAGGTATGAAAACTTTACCATATCTGTATAATTTTGATGATGAATAAAGGCATCAAATAATGATTTAAATGAGGGAAATTGTTCGTACTGACAGAAAAATTGAGGAATTTGTAAATCTGGCAATTTAGGGTATGCTACTGGTTCAGATATGGGTTGAGAAACGGGAACTATGTGCTCAGCTTTAATTAATTTCTCGTAGGAAACTTTTATCTCATAATAAAGTTCTTCTGCCGCTAAAGATCGTGTGTTCACTTCTATTCTATGTTCTTCATCTAATGATTCATTTAGCAAGGAAATCTTGTTCAACACAGCTTCAAATTCCTCCAGTTGTGCTTTAATTTCTGAAGCCCTAACCATAAAAATTTCCTTTCTATCAGGGAGACCCTTAATCATATTGAATGTGGTTTTAATTCGAAGAAACATGCTTTCCTTTCTATCATTTATAGCTTTAAGTCCCTCAGTACCCTTAGTCGGTGCCATCTTCAAAGTTGTTGAAAGAAAAAAAATTAAATTCAAATTAAATTTTAATTTGAGAAGGAATTAGTCGAGGGTGCGGTCAAAAAAATAAAAAAAAAATTAAAATATATAAATAATTTTAATTTTTGCCGACGTTTCGACCTACTTTGCAGGTCGTCTTCAGGGCGTTGGATGTGGCACTGCGGGAGGCGGTTGAAACACTGTGAAACAACTGTCGAAACGTCGGCAAAAATTAAAATTATTTATATATTTTAATTTTTTTTTTTTTTTTTTGACCGCACCCTCGACTAATTCCTTCTCATATCATATCAACGGTCAACCAACTCTACATCATTAAATTTTAATTGCTGAAGGCAAAACCTAATTTTATTCAAATTAAAACTTAATTGCTTAAGGCAAAACACAATTTTATTCTAAATTAAATTTTAATTGCTGAAGGCAAAAATCAATTTTATTCAAATTCAAATTTAATTGCTTAAGGCAAAACACAATTTTATTCAAAATTATATTTGAATATTCATTAAAGCAGGCCTTTTATTTAAAATAAATTCAAAGTTCAGCAAAGCAGTTCTTTTATTCAAAGTTCAGCAAAGCAGGTCTTTTATTCAAAACAAGTTTCTAAGTTCAGCAGCAAACAAGTAAGGATTAACGAAGTCACCTAATCAGCTTAAGTCACTATTTGTTCTTTCCTGAATATTCCTGGACTTCCCCAAACTGGAAAATGCTTGACTTCCTCAAATACGTAACGAAAGCATTACATCTATTAGTTAAGGCATATTTTTGAAAAAGGTTAAAAGACGTAATACTAATATTAGCCCGGAAGTATTTTTTTTTTTCTTTATTAAACGTCTCTGCCGTTGGCTATTAGGCCATTCGAATTCTGGCAGCCCAGTACAACTCCGCCATGAATCGTTTGTTTACATTTGTTCCGATCCCATCAGAAGTACTGCGGACATATGACAGAGCAGGGCAAACTGGGAGGTGCAGGTCGTACATCTCGTCCTGTTGGCAAAGAGGGCACACAGGACTTTCCACCACCCGAATCCTATGTAAATGCCATGCAGGTAATCGTGCCCTGTTGCCAAGCGGAAGTTTGCCACCAATTCTTTCCTATTTTTGGTTTGTTTTATCGGCTCCTCTATTAAACATTCCCATTTTTTCCCCGCTGCCTGTCGCTTTTGCTAACTCTTATTATCTTCCTTGTAAAATGATTTTAAAATCCTTTTAACAGATTCGTAGGGCAGCGGGGGATTAGTTTGTGGCATTTCCGAGGCGATCCGTGCGAGCTCATCAGCTTTTTCATTTCCTGGTAGCCCGCAATGGCTTGGAACCCATTGGAAAGCCACTCGGATTTCTTTTTTAATTAAGTCATTAATCCGATTTCTGGCACTAGTGACATTAGGATGGTTCAGGCCATTGCAGATCGACAGTATGGCTGCTTGTGAATAGCCCGGAAATATATAATTTTTTACAAAAAAAAAATTATTACTCTGGCACCCTCAAATACACAACAAAGCAATAAACGACGTAAGTTACATTTAAAAAAAACTAATTAATAGGCGAAATACGAATATCAGCCCGGAAATAGACGATCTTTATATAACCTCTCAAAACCTACCAGGCAATTTTCCTCTTTCACGCAAAACATCGTTAATGTGGCAAAAAAAATGAAATTAATCTTGTCCGGTGGACCAAAATGTTTAGGCAACGTTTCTAATTAAGGCAAATAACTCTCATGAGTTTTAATAAGGCAACATTCAAAATTATGGGCAACATTCTACTTTTATGGAGTGGACTATATCTTAATGGATTGGTAGGTAATACTGATTGTGCAAAAATAGCTTACCGTCTTTATGCCAATTTACATCTTTTGGTTACCTTGAGAGCCCCCTAGCCGGTGGTGTGACCAGGGTGGCTGCCAGAGAAGAAGTGCCGCGAGAAAACCAGTAGTTCTTGAGGATTAAGTGTTAATCTATTAGATCCTCTAATCTGCTCCCACCACTTGCCGAAACGCGGAAAATTCAAACCATTTTTGGCACAAACAACATTAGAGGTCGGTAACTTGTTTCTTGGAAAAAAAGAGAACAAACCGTGGTTTTGAAAAAAGCAAATCAGCTCTAAATAATCCTAGTGAAAACAATCTTAAATACTTCCGAGCTTTAAAGAATGAAATTACTAAATTGTTAAAAATTAAAAAAGGGAGTATCTTAAAAATAAAATAATAATTATAGAAACTAATAGAATAGAAAACAACGTAAGAAACAAGTATAAAGTTATAATAATAAAAGGCTTAGCAAACCCGAAGGTTCGATGCCGACACCACCTATCGCTTATTACATACACACCTCCCTCCACCGTTCAAGTATAAAGGTATAAATTACGTAAATGTTTAGGACCCATAACGACTGGAATTAAGGTTGAAAATAACAATATCCTCACTGACCCTGTAGACATACTACTGATACTGGAACTGATGGAGGGAACTAGTCCAGCAAGTGGGCCTATTGTGTTCCTTTCTGCCAACCCCTGACGGCTACCTTGAGGTTGCCGCCGCGTAGTTACCAGAGTGGGAATGTCACGATCAATCTCTGGGGGCCGCCGAAAAATAAAAAGTTACGGACCCCACAACGTTCAAAACCGAGCACTCTGGAACCCACGCCTCCACGTGCTAGGCCATCCCGTCCTCTGTAGACATATTAAGTAAGTTTAAGAAACACTTTGACAATATTTTAAATACGAGAAATAATGATCTATGTCCTACTACTGAGCACCAGAGTGCCGAACCGTTAATAGAAGAACCAAGTAAACAGGAAGTTGAAAGAGCTATCAGAAAATTAAAAGCAGCGGGAACAGATCATATTCCTAGTGAGCTAATTAAGGCATGCGGCAAAGTAGGAGTTTTTAAAATACAATTTTTGGTTAAAAAGATCTGTGAGAATGATAAATTGACTTAAGAATGGAAAGAATCTATTCTTATTTCGATTCAAAAAAAGGGCTCGAAGACGGATTGTACTAACTATCGAGGAATTTCACTCCTTCCGGTATGTTATAAAATATTCATATTAATCTTAACTAGTTGTATCACGGAATAAGCCGAGGAAATTATCGGAGACTACCAATACGGATTTCGACGGAACCCTTCTAATACTGATCAAATATTTTCTTTACAGCAGATATTGGAGAAAAATTTTAAGTACAACAGTGTTGGTTACCAGCTTTGTATCGTTTCAAAATGTTTTTTTCTATTGAACGCCAGAAGCTGTATAATATTCTAATAGAGCTGGAGATTCCTCCAAAACAAATAGTGAATCTAGTTAAGAAGTGTATGTCCGAAACATTCAATAATGTCAATATCGGTTATTATTTATCCGAGAAATTTGAGGTTCGTTCAGGCTTAAAACAAGGTGATTCTCTTTCACCTGTCGTATTTAATATGGCATTAGAACATGCCATTAGAGAGATGATACATACCGAAAAAGGTTTGAACTTGGGTAGAACGATACCCATGCCTAGGTATGCTGATGATTTAGTACTGTTAAGCGAAGATACGGGAACAATAAAACTAAATGCAACAACGTTGATGAAAGCTGGTAAAGGACTGGAGCTCGAAATAAATACGGATAAGACAAAATATATCGTTAGCAGCAAAAACAGTGATAATTTCGGTGGTATCGATATAGGAATTAGTGGTGTGTTTGAACATGTAGAGAATTTTAGGTATCTAGGGTCTACGATAACTATAAAAAACGAAAATGAAGAGGAGATTAAGGTTAGGTTGAAGGCGGAAAATACTTGTTATTTTTCTTTGTTACAATTACTTAGCCCGCGGTTCTTGTCCCGAAACTTAAAAATTAGAATTTACAAAACCATTACCTTGCCTACGGTTCTCTATGGATGCGAAACGTGGCCGCATACATTAAGGGATGAATAATGTCTTAAGATTTTTATAAATAATGTATTGCTCAGAATATTCGGACCGAAGAAGGGTGAGTCAACCGAAGAATTTAGGCGGTTACACAACGCTGAATTGTTCGAACTGTACCCGGTTAATATAATTGAGATGATGCGATGATTAACTTGAAAAATGGGGATGTAAAGTCGCTGGGATTGGTAACGAAAGAATTCTTTAAAAAATATGCGCTGTGCAACTGGCAAGCGTCCGAGGGGTAGACGAGGGTGAGTTAAGGCTGAAGTTGCGTGGTCGGCTTTAGACGGCGCCCGGTGGATAGAAGATTGTAGACATCGATTGGTGGTATTAGTATCGAACCTTCGGGTTCGCTAAGCCTTATTGTTATTATATAGGAGGACAAGGTCTTTTTATTGGATTTTTTAAAAAATATTATGTTTTTTGGACGTTTCGGGAAATATTCTTCCCATCATCAGGAACATATAATTTATAGTTGTCGTTTTTGTCAATTCTTCTAAAGAATAATAATTAACTATAAAAAACGAAAATGAAGAGGAGATTAAGGTTAGGTTGAAGGCGGAAAATACTTGTTATTTTTCTTTGTTACAATTACTTAGCCCGCGGCTCTTGTCCCGAAACTTAAAAATTAGAATTTACAAAACCATTACCTTGCCTACGGTTCTCTATGGATGCGAAACGTGGCCGCATACATTAAGGGATGAATAATGTCTTAAGATTTTTATAAATAATGTATTGCTCAGAATATTCGGACCGAAGAAGGGTGAGTCAACCGAAGAATTTAGGCGGTTACACAACGCTGAATTGTTCGAACTGTACCCGGTTAATATAATTGAGATGATGCGATGATTAACTTGAAAAATGGGGATGTAAAGTCGCTGGGATTGGTAACGAAAGAATTCTTTAAAAAATATGCGCTGTGCAACTGGCAAGCGTCCGAGGGGTAGACGAGGGTGAGTTAAGGCTGAAGTTGCGTGGTCGGCTTTAGACGGCGCCCGGTGGATAGAAGATTGTAGACATCGATTGGTGGTATTAGTATCGAACCTTCGGGTTCGCTAAGCCTTATTGTTATTATATAGGAGGACAAGGTCTTTTTATTGGATTTTTTAAAAAATATTATGTTTTTTGGACGTTTCGGGAAATATTCTTCCTATCATCAGGAACATATAATTTATAGTTGTCTTTTTTGTCAATTCTTCTTAAGAAATAATAGACATATGCACTATATCGAAAGTTATCAAGGACGGCGTGGTTGCGATATCGATCCGTTTTGGAACCCCTATAACACGATTCTGCAATTTTTAGAGATGTCAGTTGTATATATATAATTCATGTCCTCTGTCCACTCTCTTATAACAATATCCCGACCTTCTGGCCTTTATACCCCTTTTAACAGATCTACCTCTTTTCAAATTCAATCTACTTCTTTCAAAATCCTTCGTTGTCCGCTCCGCTAATTTATGGAATTCCCACCCTTTAAAAATCCGCCATGCTTTCTTCTGGTTTACGTTTAAAATCCTCTTATTCCAATTCCTTTTCACAAAACACCAATCAGAAATAGCGAACCACGTGTTAAGTTCTGTCCAGTTTCAGTGAATTGTTTAAAAATTAATGCTTTCTATATAGTCCAAGCTTCGCATCTTCAAGACAAATGTTATGTCGGTTCTGCTATATGCTTGCGAGACTTGGAAACTTAGCCAACAGGTGACCAAGAAGCCATAGACATTCGTCAATAGAAGTCTTCGGAATATATTGCGAATATGGTGGTCGGAAACAATCTCTAATGCCGAGCTCTGGTCGCGAGCTAATCAAGTCCTGATAGATCAGATCATTAAACATTGGAAATGGAGATGGCTGGGGTATAGTCTTAGAAATGAGCATAACACGACAGAGTCTGGATTGGAACCCCCAAAGCCAGCGAAGACACGGAAGGCCTACAGAAACGTGGAGGAGGGCTTTAAAGAAGGAAATGCGCAGCGCCGGACAGACCTGGTCTGGAGTCAAGGAGCTGGCAAAAGATCGAGACGCGTGGCAGACCTTCGTGACAGCCCTATGTCCTACCAAAGGGGTTAATAATAATAATAAAGGATCATACGGTCCAGCTCAATTTTAATAATTGATAAAGAAAAGAAAATAGCGTCTATTATAGAAATGATCATATTTTTCAACCTCTCAAGTAAAAATACCCCAGCAAAAATGACAACAATTAATTGTAGAAAAGCTTTTATTTCCAGTTTTTCCAGGATCTGGGATGTATTTCAATAAACCCAATTGCCTAAACACACATTTTATTTATAGAAACAATTAATTTGATAAATAGTAATTTTTCAAATATTTTTCCGGTAAATCGGTTTTAAACTGTTTTTCACCGAGATCTCCATTATTGAAATTGATATGTATTTGTTAATGACAAACTAAATGTTCCTGATTCTAATATTAACGTTTTCATTAAAATAATTGAAGCAATCAGCAAGGTTATTTTTATTTTAAACGTAAATTTTGGAACTATAAAGTTTTATTTTGTCACTCAATAATACATATCGATTCCTATAACGGTGATCTGGGTCACAGTTTATAACCAATTTATACGAAAAATACTTGAAAAATTAGCATTTTTCAATTTTTCTTTTTTTTATAAATAAAATGTTTTAATAAACCTTTATTGTTATTATTATTAATATGTATTATAATAAACCCAATTGTCTGGGTTTATTATAATACATCCCAGATCATAGAAAAACAGGAAATCAAAGCTTTGCAACAATTAATTGCAGTCATTTTTTAATTGACTCTGTTGCCTACGTTCTTATTCTTAGCAAAAGATCATATTTCTGTTGGTTTAAAATGCCAAAAGTATTTTCATCAATGTTGAAACCTTGGATTGACATGAAATAGTTCTAACAACTGATGGAAAACGAGTGGTACCAGGCCAAGTGGTCACGGGCGGATCTACGGAGGGGGTAGGGAGGGGGGGGGGGCTTCGGGCTGAAGCCCCCTCCCCAAAATGGTAAATTATAATTATGTTTTATGGAAAAATATATTAAAAAATTATCTCTTAAAGTATTATTGTTCGTGTAATTACATTTGAAAGGACTTGAGGAACCACTTAAACACAATTTCATATAGACAGTTAGTTTCTTTCTTTTTTCCAAAGTAATTATCGTCATTTTTAAGAAAAAAAAAAGATTTCGGGATGAAGCCCCCAAAATTAAATCCTGGATCCGCTAGAGCAAGGGGTTGTAACTTTAAATGAAAAATGGAAGAAGTTTCTATAAAAAATTCAGGGCTTACAATTCTGGAAGGTATTAATTTTAAGGTATTTTAATTAATTAATTTTAAGGTATACAATTTTAAATGGCGAAGATTCAATCGTTCACAGCGACATTAACATCAACCCGGTAATTTTCAATGGATGAAAATTTGTCTCTATCACGCCTTTTGATGTAGATAGATCATTTTCTAATTATAAAAATATTTTATAAAAGATTAGGTTTTACAGAAGCAAATTTAGTGGTTTCTGGTAACTAATTTTAATACAGAACATGCCTGCAAATTAGACTAATTCAAATATTTCATTTATTTCAAGCTATTTATTCCACAAGTTGTTAATTATGTTATTGTTTCAACAAATACTTATGTTAAATTTTTATCCATTAACATACAAAATTTTAAAGCGTTTACATACTTATTGTGCCATATTTGTTACCTTTTACTAATGTGCTTATTTAATCATGTGTTAATACAATGATTGTTTTTTTTCGTTTGTATACACTTTGATATTTAAATTTTTAGTTTGATTCATGTTCCCCTTTCGTTACCATTATCATGTATATATTTTCATTACAATCTTATTAGCTGTATATGTTTAGTTTTTTTCTTTCTTTAATTTAGATATTAAAAAAAAAAAGCTGAAATTATTGAAATTTTCAACCCCTCCATAATTTCTTTCCGTTTCAAAACTTCTTGAAGGTACGTCATTATATTTAAATACTTTATTGCCTAATTAGTTATCAAGCTATTAGTAAGTTTAGTATATATAGAGATCACTTACTGCATTTTTCATGTTTTTTTACTGAATATTTCAGGGTTTTTTACTGCATATTATATAGCATAATTTGTGGGTTTTTACTGCATAAAAATCCGGGCCTTGGTTATGAAGTATACGATTAACTTTATGTTATATTTCTTTTAGCTAGATTTAGGTTAATCTTTGTCCATTGTTGAATTAGAATTAGATTTTTCTCACGTTACATGTTACATCTATCTTAGGTATTTATTCAATTATCAGATTCTTTCAAAAGTTATAGTTTGCATTTTTTCGCTAAATATTTTACAAAGCTGTTAATTTTTTCACAATGATTTATTATTTCCAAACAATTATACATCTAAAGTAACATTACCTTCCTAATTACAAAGAAAAAGAAATAAAAGGTGATTCCAATTATTTTACTAACCTTTTTTTTTAATCATTAGTAATATGATAAAAAAATTAGCATTACTTCTGTAACACATTCAAAATTCAAAAACCAAAACAAAGGATATAACCTTTGCTGTAGAACATGTAAAAAAAAAACTAGAGACCATATCTTTGCTCCTAATTGTCCGATTTTAACGATTTTTTTTAGAATTCCGCAAACTTTTAAGGTAAGGATCATCCTCAAGTGACCTCTGATTTTATATACAAATTTGACAAAAATCTGTAGTTTCGGAGGAAATAGGCGTACGGCGAACGGACAAAAATCCTTGTATTCGTTCTTCGAATTCTACGTATCCTGAAACGTAAAACCTCAAATTTTGAGAGGGGGTTAAGTTTTTGAATTTTTTGGTCGATCAAAATGGTTCATTATTGAAAATAATAAACCAAAAATATTTTAAAATCGTGATATCTCAACCTTTGATTTCGATGAAACTTCCTTAATTTTTTAGGAAATTTGAGTAACTTTGAAACATCTTATCACAATATCAACAAAAAAGTGTATACTTTTTCAGTTATTCGGAATCTAATTTTACCATCCCTCGTAACTTTTTTTCCAGCTTTTTTTCATTGAAGTATGTAATATTGATAAATTTAAAGGGCGTCGAGGAATTGAATTGACTTCAGCGAAGTTTCATTGAAATCCGTACATTCGTTTAGGCGCTAGAATCTATAGCAACGGAGGTTTTTCGGCAGCCATTTTGAAAGTAAAAGGCGGATAGTAATGTCGATGACGGAGGATCAACCTCGAGTGACCTCTGATTTAATATACAAATTTTGAAAAAAAAAAAAAAAAACGGTCTTGTAGTTTCGGAGAAAATGCGCGGATGGCGGATAGACAAAAAAATTGTTATTCATTTTTCGGATTCTACATATTTTAAAACGTAAAACCTCAAATTTTGAGAGAGGGTTAAGTTTTTGAATTTTTTTATATTTATTAGCGAGGGAACGATACCCCAATACAAATGGAGAGGGAGCAAGAATATTTTGCCTTACTCCCTTCCCTTACTGCCCCACTCCCCCCATTATATCGAAGAAAAAAATAAAATCAAAATCAATAACAATTAATCGAAATGAAAGAATAAAATATGTAAACTAAATTCAATTCGAAATTCGGGAAAAGTCGATTAGATGGCTAAGCCAAGACCTAGAAGTTGGTACGCAAATATTTTACCACGCTCTATGTATCCATTATTGAAATATAAGTTTATATTCAAAGATAATTTTATATCCTTGTAGCTATATATCCTAGTATTTTATTATGCATTCATGAGTACCCTTCCATTTTTACGTAAACATTTTATCACATCTTCCGCGGCGAATTTTAAGCATCATACATTTGATAATTCATATCACTGCTTCAAACCTTTAAATAAAAATAAAAATACGTAATATATTCAATTACTTAGTTAACATACATACATACATAAAAAGAACTAATATAAAGATATACATACATTTATTTTTATAAACAGTATTATATTGTTCTTTTTACAATAATTATGTTGATTATAACTTATAATTTTTATACATAATATAAACTCTCCAGACTTTTTGTGTAGATTCCGTTTTTGGGGCTACATTTTGCCACAGTCATCTCAAAAATGTTTGATGAGTAGCTGTTACCACTACATACTATCAAGATATTACGGCGACAATTTGATAATCTCAGGTTATTTTTAAAAATTGTACTATTTAAATGACTTGATACCGGACTATCTGTGTAACGGAAGCGGACAGACTTGAGACTTAAGATTTTGATTTAAAAGTTTCTCCATAACGGACAGATGCGAGCTTGTGAGCTCATGTTCTGAGAAAATTAATCCAATCGAATGTTGTAAACCTTCTTAAAGACCGCATCACCCAACAGAAATATTCCATTTCGTCCAAAAACCCTACTGCATCTAAACTTTCCGAACACGCCCTATTCTCTAATCACACATTTTACTTTGACAATACATCCATATTAGCCTGTCTCCAACCACGACAAGTGATTCACCATAGAGAGCATCCATATTCAATTGTAAAACCAAGCAGTCAATAAAAAAAAACTGACAAACAAACCGTCAACCATCTTCATACCATTATGGTAATAAAAAATATTTTCATTTCATTTCAACTATCTTACCTCTCTCTATTCTCTCTCTGTTTATCATTACAAGTTGAAGTGTCAGTGTAATTTAACATATTTTTAATAGTTAAAAATAGAGAATATCAATTTTCCATACTGATAAGTACAATTTTAATGTGAGACAATTATTTTCTCAGTCTTGTTTTTTTTCACTATAGAGCATATGGAAATAATTAAGTCTCAAAACATTACCAAAATTGTTTTTTATTCATTGAAATAAAAAAAAAGAAAAGAATATATATTATTTTAAAAACCAAGAAAATATAAATTGATATATTTAAATCTTTCTGATTTTAGTACATGCTGTTTGAATGAGGATAAACAATGTTACACATTAATAAAGAGTATCTACGAGTAATTCTGATATTTTATTACAGTCATATAT
Organism: Nezara viridula; assembly: GCA_928085145.1. Taxonomy (NCBI): domain Eukaryota; kingdom Metazoa; phylum Arthropoda; class Insecta; order Hemiptera; family Pentatomidae; genus Nezara; species Nezara viridula. The sequence goes on along the minus strand of OV725078.1, from coordinate 121,053,962 downwards.
AATTTTTTTTACTGTTTTATTAGGATCTATATTTTATGATATATTACACAATTTTATAATAATCTACAATGGGAGTGACAAGCTAGGTTACTAGTGAGATAGCAAGCCACCACAGAAAACAAATCAAAGAGAACAAAAAGGTTCCTATGAGATTTGTGCTTCTAAAAAAAAAAAAAATTGTGCTTTTACCATCCTAGAACTTACTAGCTAAAGCAATGGCTCTATATCCGAACAGTTACTATGAACCCATTTTTAACAGACTTTTTGTTGATCATAAGTAGTACCTAGGTGTTATGGATAATAATAGCCAACCGAATGAAAAGTCTCTATTCCAGGTACAAAGGCAGCTTGTTTAAGAAACCATTAAACTGTTTCTAACAGTTAGCCAAAAAAAGGTTTTTGAAAAACATTTATAAAAGTCTGAAGAAAAATTAATTAAAACACTTAATAACTCAATCAAAAATATTATTATAATAAGAAATAAATGATAATTTGGCAAAAGAATCAATTTTCTAGATTTGTATCGAGAAAAAAACACAAATAGGCTAGGAATATAGTAGACCTAATGATCTTACCCTTTTCTTATTTGGAAAAAAGTTACATGGAATTGAAACTAGTAACATACTGGTACACATTACTATCATAACAAAGCAGAATAAATTAATTAAAAGTATTATACACTGATATAAATTACTTAAGTAATACGAGAAAACATCATTAAGATTGGGAGTGATAATGAAGGCCTGAAAAATATAACCAGAACCCATTAAATAAAAGCAAATAATGCAATTATCAGGCTATTCCAAGAGGTGAAAATGTAATTTAGTTGTTCGAAAAGTAACTTTTTCACCAGTTATATTAATATAAGTATAATCTTTTAAAGAAAAAAGAATTCTAATATCATTTAGATAAGGCATTAAACAAAGTATACATTTCAACATAAAACTTACAACAGTATTGTATAGTAATACAATAGAGCAGGGTTAATTCACATATATGTTGATTATAGTTACAGTTTCAGCTAATAAAAAGTATATTACAAGTAATTAATTTGTTTGTTTTCTATAATTGATCTTGAAAGTGTGACAATAGTAACATTTAGTAAACTAAATGGGCATTCATGGCTACAAATGAATGCATGATATATTCAAAGTAGTTTTTCTATTTACTTGATATCAGCAAATCTTAGTGAAAGTAAATCCAAAGTATATAGGGAAAAAACTAGGAATCTAGTGAAAATAAAGAGATGGTACGAGTTTTTAAACGTAATGGATTAAAAATTCATTCCCTCAATGAAATCTCCAGATTTCTTTAAAAAACTACTTGTTCATTTAAATACTGCAGCACTCCTTTAAAGGCACAACGAACATTTATCGAAACCATAATTTCACATTAGAAGTATTTGGTTCTTATAAATATGAGTTTGAAACAGGAATTAAAGCTACTGGTAGAGAATGAGAAAAATACTTACAAAGACAGACAAGAACAATTCTTTACTTAATACCAAATTATAACCTCATGTAAACAAGAACGATTAATGTGTTTAAAATTTCAGTCGTTCGGTTAAGATAATTCATTCTCAGAGAAGTGCAATATTGTGACGGCAAGCTTAAAAATACTATATCACTATATGATAAACTATTCCATCATAAAAATATTTTAATAGTATAAATAAAAATAAAACGGCATTAATGAAATAGATATTTGAGATTCATGACCCAAATCATGAAGATCGATTGTTGAAAAGGACGTACCTCTATGAAAGAGAACCTCAAACTTAAGACCCCTGAAGGTAAAGCTTGGTCTTCCCAAACGTAGTGGAACTAGTCTCCTGATACGGCAAAATACCTATAGCCTTGGCCAAAAATATTAGGCAGCCATATATTTTATTAAAACAAATTAAAGGGGGATAAAAATAACACGCTTTCATAACATATGTTTATTTAAACATAAAAAAAGTCAAATTCATATTTTTTCATTAAGCCTTTGGCTTTTATGACCTTACTTATCGTTTTTGGTATAGAATTAACAAGTCTTAAATAATCTTCTTTTTCTATTTTATCCCACTCTTCTTTTAAAAATGAAAACTAATTATAATTGTGTGTTGATGGTTGACTGTAGTGAATGACTGTAGAATATATATATATATGTTGTAAAATAAAAGTATTGTTTTATTATTTTCGGTGGCTTCACTAGACTTGAGTTGAGGATCAGGATTAGATTATTTGAGAAATGGATCAGGATTGGATTTGGTGAAGCATCTTAAGTGGAATGATTTTCTTCTATATTCGTTGTCATATTGGTCTTTGACTAAGTATGATCTTGGTTCAGGGAGAAACTTTGTAATAGATCCTTCTTTCCATCGATCATTTCATTTAACATAGACTGGGTGTCCCATCCTTAAACTCCCCTTGTTATACTTTATTTTTTAAGTTTAGAAGCTCCATTCTTTGGCGCACATCATCGTATGGTATTTTGGGAATAAGGAGATCAATGCCTGCGGGCGCTATGGTTACTCAATATACTGGTTACTGGGCTGAATACTCAAGCCCAAAAAGGAGAGTTGGTCGGTATTCTTGAATGGCTCCATAAATATCACATCCCGAATAAGAGACTTTCATCATCTTCTTCACGACACCTATAACTTTTTCCGGGAGACCATTAGATCTAGGGTAGTGAGGACTAGATGTATACATTTCAAACCACCAATGTTTGGCAAAGGCTGCCATTTCAGCACTACTGAACGGGTTGTTATCACAACGAACAATTTCAGGCGTGACACTAAAAAAAAGACGTGATTACTAAAAAGAATTTTTAGTTTCTTAATTATTTCAGTGGATGTTTTATTCCTGAGTGGTATAATATCCGACCATCTTGAATAGTAATCGTCTACTGCCAGAAACATTTTCGAACTACACTCGCCTATGTCCATACCAATAACTTGAAACGGAAATTAAGGAATTTCAGATGTTACAAGAGGTTCTTTAGGTTAATTGTTTTGGAAGGTTTGACTTGTGGAACATGAATTAATGAAGTTTTGGAATGTATTCGGACATATTTGGCAAATACATAAGGCTCATTGATACGGAAAACAGTTTTGTTTATTCCAATGTGAGCTTTAGAATGAATTTGGATTACGAAGTGACGTCGAAGACTCGGTGGTATAATAATTTTCTCATTATAAAATAAAATTTCCTTGCTTTCCGAAAGATCATACCGGAAACCGTAAAAAAAAAAAAAACATTTATTTCATGTTCCAAACATTTTTTATGAACTCTATCCCAAGCATTACTGATATAATTTCGCAGTTCGCTGAAATCTTTCCTGTTGGCTTCTTGCAATATTTTTATATCCTCTGATGGCACCGGCAACAATTCTTCCAGCGTAATGGCATGAACCACCTGAGAAACGTCAACGTCTTCCGGTCCCTCTTAGTTAAGAAAGGATCTTGATAGCATGTCCGCTATATATATTTTGGAGCTTGGTATATAGAATAATATAAAATTATATTTTAATAGCTTAAGTTGCATTCTTTGGAATCTTGAAGAATATTTATACAGCTCCTTATTGAGCTCTGCTAACAACGGCTTATGATCCGTTAAAATCTCAACATTATTATGACCATAAATAAAGTGGTGAAATTTATTGACCGAGAAGCATAAGCTAAGCATCTCTTTCTCTATCTGACTAATTCATTTCCTCCAGTCTTGCTCGAACAGTGGTAGTGTTAACATCGCGGTTTATCTGTTTGAAGTTGCGGCATTTTTATAGTGAGAGAACAATAGCCCCGATGTTGACAGAGCCGACTTCTCAGAAGCTTACGGCTAACTACATTCAGGCCAGCTTTATCTATTTTATTTTCTCTTTAGTATATATTATTTTCCTATTATTAAAAGTTATCCACTAATATCTTACCTATTCGTGATCATGGGGGAAAGTAGCGAGGGAACAGAGTTATGTTGATCTTTTTTTTACATAATAAAAAAAAGATCAACATAAATACTTGCAGTACTTTAAGGGCTTCTTCATTGTTTTACTTGAAAAATCGACTAATGAAAACATAGCATGCTTTCATGATATGAAAATTGGAAAAACTCTAGGCTTAAATAATTCTCACGTTTTTTTCTATTAAAAAGAAAAATAAACAACAAATTGAAGTTATTTTTAAAACTTACGAATATGCCAACCGATTTTTAGAAAATCAATTTCTTGAATCTAATAAACTAAAAGCATTTATACCGAATTCATATGTTTTAAAACACGGAATAATTAGAGATATACACCCATCTCTCTCTGAAGAAGAAATTCTTAGTGAAATTCAATCAACGGAAAAAATAGTTAAAATTCGCCGTTTCAATAGAAAAATTTAAAATTCCAACGGTACTATTACTACTACATCTACGGGCACCATCCAAATTGTTTTTCACGCTTAACGACTCCCTGACAACATTGCTCTTAACTTAGCCCAAGGAAAGTTTACCCATATATCTTTAAGCCCCTCCTTTTTGAACAATGTTTAAGACATGGTCACACCAAAGAAAAATGTTGAGGAAAAGGAAGATGTATGAAATGTGGCTCTTATTATCATGCCGCAGAGGCATGTGTGAATGCGATCCACCTTCCAACAGACAAGGAATGCACAGAAGCAATTCGACAAAGGAAAATAAAGGAGGCTATGGCCGTCAAACCGCTCAGCTACAAGGGAGCGAATAATTTATTTCCGGTTCCCACTTATAATAAATTTGCCACGCTAGATTTTCCTTAATTATTGGTAAATAATGATTTTACCGAAAATAGTTCTTACCATTACAATCCTGCCATTACAAGAAACCCAGGAAAAAAACATTTGTTAAAATATAATACAGACAATTTGAAACGTCAGAGACTGAACGACAACCGAATAGATTTTCGAAACGCGAACCCTGTAGAGCCTCCATGTAAAACACTAACACTAACCTCCCCTCTAATCACAGATAATCCCCATAGAGTTAGCGCTGACTCTAAATATATTAATATTTTTATAATATAGAAACAATGAATATAATAGGACAAACTTTTTACAATTTCGTCCAGGAAAACAATTCGATAATAAAATCTATTACAGGGTTAGAAACAACTGTTGGCATATTTGTTGAAAAAGTACCAAACCAAGGTTCTAAATATTTCAGTTTATTTTATCTTTATCTACAATCTAACAAATAAATATAAACACTTATACAATTATATTCAAAGCATGGTTTTTAAATATGTATATCAATATTTCAGTTTTATCCTATCACTACAGATGGTACAATTTATTTTGAACTCAATGACGTGTTTACTAGATGTTATAAATGTTCAGCATGATATTGTTTTTGTGATACTTATTCCTGAAATGATTTCAATAGCTCGACCAATAATAAAAAAAAGACGGCCTGCTATCTCTTAATTTAACTCCTTATAATGTCAAACAGTGGAAATGAAATGATAGAGAAAAACATAAAAATTCTTCAACATAATTGTCGAAGTATAAATAAGAAATTCTCTGAAATTATAAATTATGTAAACAAAATCCTTATAGCTCTACTACAGGAAACATGGTTTGATGATAAACGGGTTTGCCCTGCACAAAATTATAACATAATAAAAAGAAAAAGATGAGATAGGTACGGAGGAGTGGGCATCTTTCTCCATACTTCGTTACTTTATGAAATCATAGACTTACCAAATCTAGGACCAATTAAGGCAGTAGGGATAAAACTTCTTAACACAGTACTTTCCATCATCATAGTTACAGTATATATCCCACCAGACAACAAACGGCCTTCACTTTGAAACTACGAAAATCTTTTTGATCTGCACGTCAAATTTCCAAATTGTAGTGTGTTCTTGGGAGGGGATTTTAACACGCTCTTCTCATTTTTTGGTGCTCACGAATATAATACTCCCAGAGGAAATTAAAAAATCTGCACATCCCTACGAAACTAACTCACTGGATAATAAATTACTTAGCACATCGAACATATTTTCTGGATACTTGGGAATGTTGAGTATCTTTTGAAACCTATAATGGTCTCCCTCAAGGAGATACTTTCAGTTCAACCCTCTTCAATCTTTACACGGAACACATCACCAACAATACAATAGACAAGTGTAAAATCATCCAATTTGCAGATGACTTTTTAGTTTATACTGTAGCGAAATCTGCAGAAGAAGGAAAAGATATAATCAGCTCAGCACTGGAGAATCTAACACAAGCATTTTCAAAAATAGACCTAAAAATTAATCCTAACAAGTGCAGCATTACTCCTTTTACTAGAAAAAGAAAGATTAACTTCAAAGATTTTGAGATTTCAAATGAAAAATACACAGTTAAAAGCGAAGAACACTTAAAGTTTTTAGACGTAACATTAGACACTAAATTAAATTTCAAAACTCATATAAAAAATAATCATACACAGTCGCTGCAAAACTTGAACATATTAAAATCTTTAGCTGGAGTATCGTGGGATTCTCACCCACAAAACATGCTCACTCACTACAAAACAATAGTAAGATCTAATTTTGATTATTGCTGTGTCGTATACAATCAAACTAAATCTCCCCTCATTAATAAGTTGAGTACAACACAAAACTGTGCCATAAGGTTATGTTTGGGTGCTTTTAAAACTTCTCCAGTAAACGCGCTTCAGGCCTCAGCCGGAGAGATTCCATTACACATCAAAAGTTCATGGATAACGAAAAATACATTCTCAAAGTGTATTAAGACAATCCTGTACGTAAAGAAATTAGAAGTGGAAACGTGTTCTGTCCCCAACTATCCATCATTATTAACGAATTACAGCCTCTTATGAAATCACTACACATTTCGGAAGCTCCTCTAGAATACACTACGCCCATTCCCAAATCTTTAATTAATATTCACAGCTCCTTTAATCTAGCTGGTAAAGTAGAGAAGAAAAGTTCATACCCATCAATTTATTTTAAACAATTAGCACTGAACACAATCACGGAACGTTACCCTAATTATCTACAAGTTTATACAGATGCATCAAAAACAAGTAACCGAACATCTATAGCTGTGTATGATCTCCAAAAGAACCAGAAATTTTCGTTATCAATACCAGTTGATTTCAGTATTTTCAGCGCCGAACTATATGCCACAGCGAAAACACATACATCAACCAACAAATTGTTATTCTGACAGACTCAGCAACTGCATGTAAACACCTAAAATTTATCTATCAAAATAAAGCACTGACACACATTTCCTTTAAAATCATATCACTAATATACAACGCCAGCAACAATTACTTTTTCCAGTGGGTGCCGGGACACGTAGGAATATCAGGAAATGAAATGGCAGACAAAACGGCAAATCAAAACCAACTACATCGAATAAATGCTAAGGTTCCTTAACTGGATTTGATAAGAATAGTGAAGGGGAGCACTATCAGAAAAGTTTACAGTTGGGGACGGCCTAAGGAAGGGAGACCGCTTGTCCCCAATTCATTTCAACCTAGCCTAAGAATATGCAGCACGTGCTATTCGGACAAGCCCTCATGGCACGATATATAATAGATTGTCACAGCGTCTAGCCTATGCAGATGATGTGGTAATATCGGCTAGATCAAGAGCATCTTTATTTATTGTGAGCATTTAAGGAGTTCGAAAACGCTACGAAAAAGTTAGGCCTCCATGTAAATTATGAAAAGACTATATATATGAAGTCAAAAAGAAACCCACCAGAAAGAATGGAAGAAATGATTAAATTTGGAAGCCACACCTTCAGGATAGCAAACCAGTTTAAATATTTGGGTGCTCTTGTCACATCAAAGAATGAACACCAAGATGAAATTAAGGCAAGAGTAGCTGCTGGAAACAAATGATATTACGCTATTCAAAAACCAGTAAAATTTAAAGACCTGACCAACAGAGCTAAGGTCATATTATATAAAACAGTCATTAGACCAATTGTATACTATGGCTGTGAGACTTGGGTACTTTCCAAAGAAAGTGAAAGAATGTTAAAAGTTTGGGAAAAGAAAATACTCAGAAGAATATATGGACCTGTCTGCGAGAACGGCCACTGGAGAATAAGAAAGAATGAGGAGCTGAAAGAAATGGTCCAAGAACTAGTTCTGGTTTCTTTTGTTAGAAAGAATCGGTTGAGGAGGCTGGCACATGTAGAATGGATGCCGGCGAATAGGATACGCAAAAAATTACTGGATGGTAAACCTGGAGGAGAAAGAGTTAGAGAACGTCCACGATTAAGATAGTCAAGTGGAATGGAGAGAGTGTTGAGAGAAATGGGAATCAGAGGATGGAGGAGACTCGCTCAGGATAGTGAAGAGTGGAGCAGGATTGTAGAGGAGGCCCAGGCCCTTGTAGGGCTGTAGCGCCATGGATTAAGTAAGTAAGTGAGGGGGAAAATCATGAAAGACTGGCAGCATTTCTACGATTGTCAATGTGCCTCAATGGGTAAGGACCATCATGCAGTTCAACACAAGATAGCACTGGTTCCATGGTTTGCGACTCTTAAATCTCATCTCGACCGCTCTGGCTTAGTAAAGCTGACCAGGCTTAAGATAAATCATTGTAGAACTAATAAATATCTACATCTAATGGGTATAGCTAAGAGTGGTCACTGCCCAACATGCCAATGCTTAAAGGATCCAATACACATTGCCTTCAAGTGCAAAAGATTCGAGAAGCGAAGAAGAATTAGTTTGGGATCGCAAACTGCGGATGATGGAGCTAGATTTCTTCGGTCAATGAATAAAGATAACGCTCGTGACTTGATAAAGTTTTTGAATGACATAAAATCAGTTATATAATAAAAGTCGCCTCTTATTCTCATTTAATTGTAATTCTAATTCACCTCAGTTTTTAACTATTAACCTTTCTAGTTTAAGTACCTAGTCATGCCTATCATGCCACTTTCTACCTAACAACAAATCTGCTAATTGTTACTACCATGACAGGTGCGGATGAAGAATTGAAGACAAAAAAAAAAAAAAAAAAGTTCCATAACTAAGTAACTTAAAGTTACATTCAGTGATCATCTATCTATAAATAATTAATAATATCCAGTGAAATTGCAACTTATTTTGACAATTAAAATATTTTACTGGCAAAATAGGACTTGCTTTTACAAGTCTTAAAGCCAAAAAAGAACAAACAAAAAAAAAAAATTCTTTTCCTCAGGAATTCCTTAATAACTCATATTAAGACATCTTAATGCGAAGACGACTGGTTGCCCGTTTTGTAGTAAACAGCTTCCAAGCCCATCCTGGCTGGCATCACATCGGATATTTATTTTTAGTGGCGAATCAAACAGTTTGAGAATGGGCACATTACAAACTAAAGATTTTATATTGGAGAAAGCTTGCTTCTGTGAATCAGACCATTGCTACTGAGCAACGGGGGAGGGGGGGGGGGGCTTTCGGGCTGAATCCCCCCCCCAAATGGTAAAATATAACCATGTTTTACAGATATTAAATAAAAAAATATTAAAACCTGTCTCTTAAAGTATTCTTCTTCGTGTAATTACATTTAATAGGACTTCAAGAAACACCATTTCATATAGGTAGTTAATTTCTTTTTTTTTTTTTCCAAACTAATTATCGTTATATGTATATGAAAAAATACATATTTCGGGCTGAAGCCCCCCCCCCCAAAAAAAAAAAATAATTCCTGGATCCGCTAGTGGTGACTTGTGAATAGGGCGCAATAAATTTGTTCAAAAATTTTATGGCACCCAAAAATCTTTGAATTTCCTTCTGAGACCGAGGTTCTTTGATATCAGAAGTGGCTCTTACCTTGAGGAGATCCGCCTTGATTACATTTGCTTCAAATAAGTATAAAATAATAGTCCCAAATATTTAACTTCAATTAATTTTAACTTTTAATTCAAATAATATTTAACTTGCAATTAAATTTAATGTCGGACTGGCTGGCCCTTTTTATAACCTCTTACAAACTTTTAGCATGTTCGATTTCTGTTCGGCCCGAGACTATTGTATTATGTCATCGAACATAATTTGTACTCCCTTTACGTTCCCAAATATTTTTGTGTTTTCCCATTGGAATATCTCCGGAATATTAGACAAACCGTAGGGCACTCTTAGAAATCGATATCGACCAAACGGGATAAACCATTTTTTCCCAATAAGGTTAGCAGTTAGTTTTTCTTGGGTAGGAATGCTATGATGTTTCCTTTTTATGTATTTATTCAATGGAATGTGTTTCAAACACAGCTAAATAGATCCATCTTTCTTTTCAACTACCACTATATCACGAATCCAATCTGTAGGCTCTGCTACTGGTGTTATGACTCTTAAGTCCACTAACATATTGATCTCATTTTTAAGTTTAAATTTGTGAGAAGCTGGAAGTCTCCTCGCTGGTTTCACAGTAGGTACCGCGCCATTACTGAGCGTAATCTTAACTTCATAGAGAATTTCACCAATCAAACCAGATCAATCAAAACATCCTTGTTGTTTTGAATAAATTGTTGTTTTCCATCTTCTAAATTTTTAACAGTTGAATCATTAACTTTGGAAAATGTAAATATAAGATCATTTAATTAGCCGCGGTCGAGAATGAGGTGAATGTGTATAATTTGGATGTCGTGGCTCTGCAAGAGGTTCGCTGGCCAGGGGAGGGCTCGATGATGGAAGGAAAGTACACTATTTGGTACGGAGGAAGCGGGAATCACTGTTTGGGTACCGGGTTTCTAATTAGGAGTAGATTACTATCCGCTTTGAGGGACGTACAATTCGTTAGTGATAGAATTTCGGTAGCCACATTTCAGGAACGTTGGTTTAAAATCGCATTAATAAACATACATTGTCCGACCGAAGACAGTGACGATGAAGTCAAAAGTGAATTTTACGATAAACTCGAATGGGTTTATGATAAACTACCGCGAAACTACATAAAAATAATTATAGGTGACGCGAACGCAAAGGTAGGAAGGGAAGAAGTTTATATTCCGACGATTGGTAAAGAAAGTTTGCACGAATATAGTAATGATAATGGGATCCGTCTGATAAACTTTGCCATCTCGAAAAACCTGATAATTAAAAGTACGACGTTTAAACATAAGGATATTTATAAATATACTTGGACATCACCGGATTCGCAAACACGAAATCAAATCGATCATGTCTTGATACAACATAGCTGGCAAAGCAGTATAATTAATGTACGGCCTTATCGCGGAGCAGAATGTGGGTCGGATCATGAATTAGTAATCGCGAAACTTCGACAAAAACTTAATATAAAAAAGAGAAAAGAAAACCGTTTCGATTTTCAGAATTTTAATTTGGACAAATTAAAAAATCTATCAATTAGAACCCAATTCGAGCTAGATGTTAAGAATAGGTTTGAAGCTTTAGAGCTTCCTGACGAGGGCCACGAGAATATTGACAAGTTATGGGTAGAGATCAGGGATAATATTAAAGCGGTCGGTAACTCGTGTCTAGGAAAAAAGGAAAATAAGAATAACAAACCGTGGTTTGATGAAGATTGCTTAAACATGTGCGAAAAACGAAAAGCCGCTAAATTAAAAGCTCTAAATAATCCTAGCGAAGACAATCTGGAATACTTCCGAACCTCAAAGAACGAAACGACAAAATTGCTCAAAAATAAAAAAAGGGAGTATCTTGAAAATAAAATAATTGAAATAGAAACTAATAAAATCGAAAATAACGTAAGAGACATGTACAAAGGTATAAACAGATCACGTAAATATGTAGGGCCCGTAACGTCTGGAATTAGGGATGATAATAACAATATTCTGACCGATCCGGTTGACATATTGAATAAGTTTAAGGACCACTTTGACAATATTTTAAATACGGGAAATTATGATCTGTGTCCTCCTTCTGAGTACCAGAGTGCTGAACCGTTAATAGAAGGACCAAGTAAAGAGGAAGTTGAAGTAGCTATCGGAAAATTAAAATCATATAAAGCAGCGGGAATCGATAATATTCCTACTGAACTAATTAAGGCAAGCGGGGAAGCTGGAGCTTCTAAAATACATCGGTTGCTTAAAAAGATCTGGGTGAACGAGAAATTACCTGAAGAATGGAAAGAATCTATTCTTATTCCGATTCACAAAAAGGGTCCGAGGACGGATTGTAATAACTATCGAGGAATTTCACTCCATCCGGTATGTTATAAAATATTCACTTTAATCTTAACCAGTCGAATCACGGAATACGCCGAGGAAATTATCGGAGACTACCAATGCGGATTTAGACGGAATCGTTCGACTATTGATCAAATATTTTCTTTACGGCAAATATTAGAGAAAAAATTGGAGTATAACGGTATTGTTCACCAGCTGTATATAGATTTTAAAAAGGCTTACGATTCTATTGACCGCCAGAAACTGTATAATATTCTAATCGAGCAGGGGATTCCAAAAAAACTAGTAAATCTAGTCAGGATGTGCTTGACGGAGACACTCAATAAAGTTAGAATCGGTAATAATTTGTCCGAAAAATTTGAGGTTCGTTCGGGCTTAAAACAGGGGGATTCTCTTTCGCCTGTCCTGTTCAATTTGGCATTAGAACATGCCATTAGGGAGGTAATGCGAACCGAGAAAGGGTTGGATCTGGGCGGGACAACATCCGTGCTGGGCTATGCTGATGATCTGGTACTGTTAAGCGAAGACGTTGAAACTATAAAACTAAATACGACAACGTTAATGAAAGCCGGTAAAGAACTAGGACTCGAAATAAACGTGGATAAAACAAAATATATGGTTAGCTGCAAAAATGGCGATACTACTGGTGATATCGATATAGATGGTAATATGTTTGAACAGGTAGATAAATTTAGGTATCTAGGTTCTACGATAACTAGAAAAAACGAAATTGAAGAAGAGATTAAGGTTAGACTGAAGGCGGGAAATGCTTGTTATTTTTCTGTGACAAAACTACTTAGTTCGCGCCTCTTGTCCCGAAACTTAAAAATTAGAATCTATAAAACAATTATCTTGCCTACAGTTCTTTATGGATGCGAAACTTGGCCGCTTACATTAAGGGATGAGCAGCGTCTTAAGGTTTTTGAAAATAAAGTATTGCGTAGAATATTCGGACCGAAGAAGGATGAGTTAACCGGAGAGTTCAGACGGTTACACAACGCCGAATTGCGTGAACTGTATCCGAGTAATATAATTGAGGTAATTTCATCGCGGCGAATCAAATGGGCTTGTAAAGTTGTTGGACTTAGTAACGAGAGAATTCCTAAAAGGTTAATATTTGCTGTGCCGAATGGTAAGCGTCCGAGGGGTAGACCGAAGCGAAGGTGGGAAGATTGCATTAAAGCTGATCTGAAGGGACTGGGTTTGGACGGCGAACGGTGGAGGGAGGTGTGTAATAAGCGATTGGTGGTGTCGGCATCGAACCTTCGGGTTCGCTAAGCCTTTTTATTATTATTATTATTATTTAATTAGCCCCAATTTTTCACATGTTACAGCACCAAGTATAGGAGACGAGTCACAATTTATTACTACGAATTCAATTTCACAATTCTTTTTTTTTTTTAATTAGCCTCTAAAATAGTTTTTCCCAAAGGATTAGAGATAAAACCTCCAAACGATTTAACCTTCATTGAAATTTTAGTCAACTTACCATCAAATTCTATTTTATTCCAAGTTGTAATGGGTAAAATATTAATATCACTAGTCGTATCTAGCTTAGAAAACAAGGGTACATTATTAATATAAATATATTCCTTCCATAAGTCTGACTTGATAGCATTCACATTAAAATCAAACACTAACTCGGACGTTGAGTCTTCTTCAGCCTCATGAACTGCAGTTCTCTTTTTCCGTGAGATGCACCCGATTTTAAAATATCCTAACCTGCCACACAAAAAACATTTTTTGCCAAATGATGGGTAATCACTAGCTACGTGAGTGGTGCCGCATTTTTTATATTTATATTCAGTCTCTTTATTTCGCTTAATACGTCTGGATGTAAAAGGTTTGTTTTTATTAACCGTAGCGGTATACTTAATATCACCTTGCGTTAATTCCCCAGCCATTTTCTGGCTATAAGATTGACTTATTTCTGCTATTCAACAAATTTGGGTCACTTCCTGCAAAGTTAGTGTTTTTGTCTCACTTATCAATGCTTTTTGTACTTCTGGTTCATTATGATTACGCACTATGTGGTCAATTGACATCCTATCCACGAATGGAGTTTTACAATCACTTTTAGAGCACACGAAATTGCAGTTGAGTACTTGACTTTTTAGCTCAGTTAAGTAATCGTCAAATGTTTGTCCTGGAGAATGTTTTATTTCATTGAATTTATAAGACTCCATAACCAAATTTACTTTAGGAATATAAAACTCGTCAAATAATTATAAACATTTTCTAAAGTATTTTTCTATACTATAAGTAGCTTCTATAAGTAAAGATATACCTTGGAATGTAGAATATATATTCCTCACCCATTTGTGTTAATAGAAGGGTTATTTTCAATTTTTCCTCTGTTGATTTATACTTTTCTATAGCCTTTAAATAGATAATGAAGGCCTGTTTCCATTTCGGCCACTTTGTTGCTATGTTCATGTCAAATTGAAGAAAGAGATTGTAGACACAAATTTGAATTAGTAGGTATTATTAGGTATTATCACCTGACACCATGTACTATGTATGATTAATTAAAAAAAAAGTTTTAGAACATTAAAGTTTATTTTATTATTCATCACAATACGCTAACTGTTTTATCTTAATAAGATTAACATACTATATACATTGACTATACAAAGAGATTACAGTCTATTAATACCCCTCAAAATTGCTCTCTCATTGTCTTCATCGATGAATTTGGAATTAACATATAAGCTAATACGAAAGCTATTGTGAATATGCCTACAGCACGATGGTGCAAAACGACTCTCGTCTTGACTATCAACAATCAACAAGTCGTTCACTTTTCTGTTATAGCTTCTTGGACTCGCAACAGTGATTTATTTGGTCAGGTTTTTATTAAATTGCAACACAAATTTGATCAGATTTCCCTCAGCAATAGTATTTTAGTGATGGACAATGCCTCTATCCACAAAACTGAGCAAGTTAGGAAAGTTATGGCGCGCTCTCCCCATATACACTCTCACGCTTAGGGTTAGCCGATACCAGTATAATATGGAAAGAAAAATATTGATGCCTTTAAAGTATCGTACTACTACTAGCGTAAAGGGAGGAAGAGAAGATGCCTGAGGACTGGAAATGAGGAATTATCAACCCACTGTTCAAGAAAGGGGACCAATCGTATTGCGACAATTATCGAAGCCACTAGCGGATGCAGGATTTAATTTTGGGGGGGGGCTTCAGCCTGAAAGATTTTTTTTTATATATGTAACGATAATTAATTTGAAAAGAAAGAAAGAAAGAAATTAACTACCTATATGAAATGGTGTTTAAGTTGTTCTTGAAGTCCTATTAAATGTAATTACACGAACAAGAATACTTTAAGAGATATTTTTAGTATTTCTTTCTGTAAAACATGGTTATATTTTACCATTTTGCTTCAGCCCGAAAGCACCCCACCGTAGATCCGCCTGTGATCGAAGCATAGTGCTCCTCTCATGTGCTAAAACGTTCTCCCTACCATCCTATTTGAGAGACTAGTTCCTCATGCCAAGAGAGAGATAGGCAAATATCAAGCGGAATTTAGGCGAAGGAGGTCCACATTGGACCAACTGTTGTCACTGAAGTTGATGCTGGAGAAATGTAAAGAGTATAGAACAATTATCCATCATCTCTTCGTTGATTTTAAAGCCGCCTACGACAGTGTAACTCGGCCAGAGCTCTATCAGGCCCGGTTGGAAATGAATGCTCCAATTAAACTGATACGTCTCCTGAAAATGACGATGTCTGGCTAGAAGTGTGCAGTACGAGTTGGTAGTGACTTCTCGGAAGACTTTCATACTAACTGCGGTGTAAGACAGAGCCTGTCTTATTTTTAACTTCGCTGCAGAGAAAGCAGTGCATATGTCCGGAATCTAACTCCACATAACACTTCTTAACAGTACCTACCGTTCAGCTTCCTGAGTACACTGACGACTTTGATATCGCCGCCAGATCGTTAGGTGCATTAAGATAGTCATTCTTGGCCATAGAAGATGCAGCAAAGAAACTTAACATTAATGCCAATTAACATTAAGGCCAAGTATATGAGAGTTCTAGGAGATGGGCCAGGGACCGATTCTTTTGTGGCTGGACCATATAATTTCGAAAAGGTAAGCAGCTTTGTCTACCTCGGGTCTGAGATCATCTCCGAAAATGACATATCTCAAGAAGTCAACAAGAGGATAGCAACGGGGAGACGCAGTTACTTTGTCCTTCTGAAGCATTTTAGAAGCAGGTTCCTCTCTAACAGGACCAAGATCTCTCTCCATAAAACCTTGGTCCGCCCTGTTTTAACTTATGGATCAGAAAAATTGGCCTTTAAGAAGCAAGCTGAAAATATACTTCTGATCTTTGAGAGATCAATCTTGAGAAGGATTTTTGGTTCTCTTAGAGAGGGTGAAATTTGGAGAAGAAGGAGAAGTGCCGAACTCGCTGGCCTTTATAAGGATATAGACTTGGTCAAGTTTATCAAGATAGGACGACTTCGATGGGCTGGGCACGATCGCACGCACGTATGGATGATTCGGCGATACCCAGGAAGATGCTTTCCAGAAAGATGCATGGACAAAGAAAGATTGGCAGGCCAAATGTAAGATGGGACTCAGTAACATCGGTGGCTCTACTGGGAGTCCAAAACTGGAGAACTGCTGTAGCTGATCGTATTGGCGAAAGCTTTTGGAAGAAGCCCAGTATCGGTTACGGGATGTATGTATATCTATGTATGTATGTATGCAGTAGTCTATTTAATAATTATTACTTTTTTTCGTTAATAATCAGATTATTATGAGCTTCGGGTACCAACTAGGATTAGATACTACACTAATATCAGTACCGGAGTAATCAAAGTATTCTTAAGTATCGATACTTTGGAACCGGTATTTTAATTTATACTTGTTTGGTACCGATACTTTTGTTCTGATATCAGGGTGGTACCGGAATCTTCTAGTAATCTGATTATTAAAGAAAAGAAACAATAATAAATAAATAGAGTACGCTAAAGTATTGATGCTTTGGAGCCAATACTTTGATTTATACTTGGTTGGTACCGACCGATACTCCTGTCCTGATATTAGTGTTTTATCGAATCTTAGTTGGTATCGGGAGCTTATAATAATCAAGAGGCAACATCACGCCTCTTCTGAAGATCCTTAATTTCCTAATACAATCAAGCAGCAGGAAGGCGACGAAAGGTAGAGGTTTTGAGAGGGGCATGGGCATCAAGGATATTAATAAGATTGGAGGTGTGAATGTCAACCATGGAATCAATAGAGGAACAGGAATATATTCTGTTCCAATCTAGGGATTCCAGGGAGAGTAAGATTTTTTTCCGAGTAAGGCCATTAAGGTTACGGAAAGTTATGGTTCTAGGTAGTATCGGAGGAGTTTTGATATTGTAGAATATTTGGATTATTTCATGCAACGAAAAAAAGGAAACTGGTAATTGGGTAGAGGAAAGAAGGTTTTGAGCGGAGTTAATAATGCAGAGGTCCATGTCGGACCTCCATGTCGGATGTCGGACCTTGCGATGTGATGCGTAGCAGAAAAAGGAACGACGAAAAGATGAAGAGAAAAAAAAGGTTTTCTAGGTATGATTTGTCGCTGGAGTCGGAAAGGAAATTAGTGTTTAAGTCACCAGAAATGATAATTTTAGAATAAAGGGGAACAAAGTTGAAGAGGGAAGCTTCGAAAGACGGATCGAATGGAACAAGAGAAGGACGATATACTGCGGAATAGAGCAGAGGAGAGGTGTTACATGAGATCTCGATGATCAGGAACTCGACTTGTGGCTGATCGGATGGAGAAGAACAATGGATAATTCGGGTCTTCAGTCTTTCATTAACGTATAGTCAGTCCGGCTGCCCCGGTCTATATATATACATATATATGTGTGTGTGTGTGTGTGTGTGTGTGTGTGTGTGTGTATTTAAAAGTTTACCAAAAAAAGGAAATAAAGAACCTAAACAGCCTATTTAACTATTTGAAACATAATTTAAATTTATGATATTCGTGAAATGAAATAACAATTCCCCGAATGTCAAATGAAAATGTTCTTACACATACAAATAAAAAGTTTATGAATGAAAGAGAAGTCTCAATTGCCGTTGTATGTTGGAGACAAGATATGGCCCATGTGGCCAAGAAAATTATTCTTGAGGAATGTTGAGGCAACAATTATGACGTACACATGTTGGCCGAACACGGTTGATGGTGTTTATGTAACACTATCAATCTTCTAAAAACGAGAGTTAGCTACTAAGTAAGCGATGTGGTAGTGAAGATTGGAAGAAAGAACAAAAAATGAATTTCTACCATCCAGGTCATTGTAGCGACCAATCTTCCTTACATTAATAATTAGCTTAACAATAACCTTAAACGTCGGAACTAATAAAAACCTTATAATGACAGCGTCCTGAATATTTTTCACCCATAAATATTTTGTAGTCTTTCTGTAGTGCTACAAAATTTAGAAAAATGTACATAACGAAATTCGATTCTAAATTACTCAAATAAAGTTTTGAATATTTTATGACAATCTTGTATTAATGTTTGTCAAAGTTCAATAGAATATTGACGAAATAACCATTTAATATGATGCCGAATGAATTAAAGTTTTCAAACCTCATAGTTGATAGGTCTCAACTTCTTTCGATGTTAATCAAAAGTATAAATGTTTAAAGTCAAAATAGTTCGAGAATTTCGAAGCTGCTTTTCAAAAAGTATTATTTTTAGAACCCAAAAAGTTTTTAGGTTGGAGGGATTCAAAAACTTCCAAGAAATGGATCACTGCATTAAAACATCAAAATAAAGAAACAAATTGACTCGCACTAATTCCAACGGAAATATAGTGTACTGATGAAGGTTTCAGCATAATATACAAAAACCAGCCACTTTATCTCATCATGAATATTATACACCAATACTCAGATGATTGAAGTGAACTAGTAAAATATTACCTATTTTTAAAACTTATGATATTCAAATATATTTTTATAACCATTCTATAGTTAGTTATGATGTTTTTGAAGCTTTAACAGTAGTATTAATAATACAATTGATAAATATAATTTAATCAAGAATGAATGACGTTTACAATTAAAGGAACATTTTAGGTTTATTGAGAATCTTTAAATCTCTATGTTTTTCTAGAATAGATGTATTTTCTTTATCAAAGTAATTTTATTTGAATAACATTTATGTAATAATAATTAATATATAATTTTAAATGTAACAGGAAAATATAAATCGTTTAAAGTGTATGACCATTAACTCAAATTTGGGGGGAACAGTGGCTCAACAGTCGATGAACTTTGTTATTTGGCGCTTTTGTTAATTTATAAATTTATTTTTGTGAATAATTGTATAGTATCAATTTACGCAAATATATACTTGTGTGCCAATAGTTCTACGAAGTCCAGAATTTATGCATAGAAAATAAAACTCGAACTAACCTAGTAAAATTCTTTTTCCGCCATACTTGTTTGAGGTTTGTTATTCTGTTTGTTGTGAATGGGCCAAGTACTTGAACATGATATACAATAATGGCCCAAAGTTAAACCACTTTACAGATTTCACTTAAATATCTTTCATATGTTTTACTCTAAAGCGATTAGGTCATAATGTAGAAGTGTTCTGGTGGAACGTGTAACAACAGAGGTTGCAAATGCTTAGGTGTTATTTAATATGAAATAAATCCGTTAAGTTATCTTATGAATTGAAGGATGTTCTCAGTTATTTTTTAAATGTAAATTTATTCATTTCAACGTGTTTCAAGAAGTGTGTATTGTTATATAGAATTATAATTATGCAGGTTAGTTTATGACCTCAAAACTCAAGATTTTTTAAATAATGTAAGGAAATTTGTGTATGAGCCATAGTTTATGTTGTATTATGGGCTTTAGTGTTTAAGCTTAAACTATATACCTTTACTTAAATCCATTAGAGCTGTTGTTGATGTTTTTTACCCAATTGTTTATCAGTGGTCATATTTATTGTTAGTAGTATTTGATGTGTGGTTAATGTCTTTCTTTATTTTAAGGTTATGAATTATTAAAATTTATAAGAAGCGAATGAAGTGTTGCTTAAGTTTAGAGGAAATTTTTAAACAATATGAGATGTGTTATGAGGTATCTAAAACAAGTGAATATTGAATTGTACAAATCAAAATACTCGCAATGAACTGCAACTGAACAAATTGAAGTTTGAAAATAATAACAATGAAGGCTGAATCGCAGTGTGTCAGTGAAGTTTTTTCTAGGTAATAATTAAAGAAGCATTTGTTTACAAATGTGCAAACACAGCAGAAATTATGTAAGGTGAGTCTTGGGTATGTAGTATTATTTATTTAACTTACAAAAAATACCACTAATATCATGACAACTAAAATTGCATTTTAGATTTCATTTTTCAGTTATTTATTTTCTGCTATCTGTTTCATTTGTCAATTGTTACCTACCTTCTATTTCATTATTCAAACAGTTAAAGTCTTAATGAGTGTAAGTGATACTATATGCAATCTGATTGCTTATCGTCAGTTACTATTTGCCAACCATAGAGATTTCAATTTCTTTAGTAGAATAAAAGTTCTGCCTATCTAATTAAGGTATATTAGTGTGGTTTATAGTTGAAAGGCTTAACTTCTTTATTTCATCAGGACTAAATGTTTTTCTATTGTGAAATAAAACATTTTCATGACAAATGGAAATTCTATGTGTAGTATCAGTTTACAATCTGTTGAATTCTATTATTTGTCTTGATATCAGTGGTTTACAGATAGATAAATAGTGGTCTAATTGTTAAAAAACATTAAAGTTTCTATTTATATATAAATTAGTTTTTTATCATGAGTTTTATAGTTAATTTGTCTTATAATAAGTGACGTTTTAATGTTGTAGATTGTTCATCCTCGCAGACTGAAGGTCCTGGAGAAATGTTTTCAGTGACCTAAGAATGAACGGTGAAATCCCGAGTGTGCCAATAACTACGTTGGCTGGCATCTCAAGTCTCACAGACTGTAAGATATTCAGTTTTATGATTTTAACTATCCACTTTCTCTTATGTTTCTGAGTTGTATTAAAATTATTCAATGGAATCATTGTTTGATGAAGTCTCGTTCCTTGAACACTCTGAAATTTAACTTTAGTAGTAATTTTATTTAAATTTTATAGACTTATTTTAGAATACTAACTTTAATAACTGTTCCAGGATAACATACTGTGTTTACAATTTAATTCTTTATTCTAATTTTTAGAAATTTTGTATTGTAAGTTAAGAAAAACGATTATAAAAATGGTTATTTTGAGGCACATAAGCTTCCATAATAATATTATTTTCCTCTTCAATTTTCTCCTCATGACTTCTACCAAGTAATTGGTTCCGTCTTTGTTGAGGTAATGATTAGTTGGATGGAATTAAAATCATAAAGTTTTAAGTCGTTATCATTAATTGACCAAAAACAGCGACTTGTTATTAAGCAGTAAGTTAGGACCAGTAATACTGGATAGTATCATCTCAGAAAAACCTACATCTCTTCATTTTGAATGATGGACTAGAAGACAATTAGGGATAGAGTTAGTATATTTGGACTACATTAAATGTATTTGTTTCATTTTTGAAACTGTTGTCGTTTGATTTCATAAAAGCATTTAAGTAATATTAAAATTATGAAAAATATTCTATTTTGTCATAATTTTAATTGAATCTTTGTTCAGGTCATATTTATGATTAATAATTTAGTAACATAAGAAAATTTTAAAATGGGAATTTATGATTTTGATTGTAGTTCTCATGAATTGTTTATCAGGATTAGCTTATGTTAATGTTGCTTCTAATCATGGTATGTGCTAATAGTTATATGACCCTAAATCTCAGGCAACTATCAATTCAAACTGCTGTCAAACTTATGAAATATGCTACAAAATACATTTAGATGTCTTGAAAACTGGAGAATTTTCAAATATTGTATTCTCAACATCATTAATATTTTCAGAGATTGGTATATAGTTGGCTGTTGAAATTGTGAGGATGAAAAACGGATTAGATGTGCAATCAAAAAATTATTTTATTGAGTTTGCTGACGTTATTGTATACATATTGTAAACATGTGAGTCATCATCAGGACTTAAAATTATCATATATGTATTAGAGAAGTAAATGGTAGAATATACAAATGAGATCACGGTTATATAAACATAATATTAATAAAAATGTTATAATCTGCTAAGAAAAGGTTTTTGTGTTATAAATAAATGAAAAAGATAATTATATCAAAAGTAGAAATAAATAAACCAGATATTTAGTGTTATTAAAACAATTCAATAATAAAAAAAAAGTATTCAAAAACAACGTTGGTTAGAAGTTGTAGAAGTTAACGGCTATTCAACAAAAAAAAATTCAATTAGATAATTTTTATTTCTATACGTTGTTTCTGCCTCCTTATTTGTTTAATTGTTTTATTTACACTAATTATTTAGTTTATTTATTTTTACTTTTAATATGTTTGTTTATCTTTTCCATTTATTTATAATACAAAAAATTTTTCTTAACATATAATGTTTTTATTATTTTTATCTTCATATAACCGTTATTTGATTTTTACATGCCACCTCTTTCTTCTCTTATACTTTAATATGTATCATTTTTCTGTTATTTTGTATTTTTTCATTTTTAGGCCTGTTGATGACCCACATTTTGGGTTGAAATATCGACAAACTCAGTAAACATATTTTTTTACAGCACATCCTGACCATTTTTCTTCCTATCCTTCAATATTTTTCAGGCACTTCATACCCACAAAGCTTGCAGGCGTAATGCATAATATTTTATGTTTTTCTTTTACCATTGTTCTATTTAAAATATTTTCAATCCTGTAGGTTTAGTATGTTTTCTGAAAAATGTAATTAAATAGTTTCCAAAATATTTTTCCACAATTTTAATACGGGAATTAGTTGTATGATCCCAAAGTTTAGGTATACTCTGGTGGCACAAATAGCAATTTTTTCTCTAAAATCTTCTTACCTGCAGTGCTATTTTAATAACAATAATAATAATAATGATTTATTTATTCTGGGACAAGTCCATTTAGAATAATACAGAAAGACAATAATGTGGGCTAAGGAGTATTAGAGATTCATACACAAAAATATAGAGTAATTAAATAGTCAAAATAATAGAAAAAATATAAGTTACTTACTAATTTGGATCAGTTAATAAAAAATAAAAAAATTGAAAATAAACATGAAATAAAAATAATGAAGAATGATCTAACAATTTATATACATATTTACAGTAGTAATTATTTACAATTTTATGGGGACTGGATGGATAAGAAATGATTGAACAGGCGGGATTTAAAGGTAGGAAGGGTTTTGGATTGAGGGATGTGGTTCCATAGGGATGATGAGGATCGGATAATGAAGGATCTGTCGAAAGCAGCGGTTCGGTGGGCCCTTATGTATAAATCAGAAGACCGGGAACGAGTATTGTGGGAAGGAACGGAGGATTTGAATTGAAGTAGAAGGAGCTTGGAGATGTATGAAGGACAGTGGGATTGGATGACTTGAAAGAGGAAGGATGCCAGGAAATACTTGCAACGGTATAAAGGATAAAGCCACTTCAACTCTGCATAAAAACAGGAAACAGAGGTGTCCCTTGGGATCTTACCTCGTTATTTTATATCATTGGTTTTACATATTTTTACTATTTCCCCGATAACAGCTCTAATGAATTTGACTATACTCATTATATCAATGTACAATTGAATGGCCATATAGGTATTATCCTCTTGGAAATAATCTTAAAGGGCTTAAATACCAATTTTTCAAAATTTAATCCTATAACATACCTTTAATTTGACATATTTAAAAGAAATAAAATGTTTCTCATTGTTAGTGGTGTTAAAAATTAGAGTTATTTACCCACATTAATAACGTATTGATGGAAATAAGAGTAGTATCGTGGATGTATAACATACCTTTGGAAAGCCTAAAAATTTTAGGGTGATAACTAACATTAAAGTCATAGAAGGTAGGGGAGAGAAACTAAAAACTTATAACTAATAATTGTTGCTAGTGTGTACTTTTATCTTATTAGAAGAACCTGTACAACAACAATCCATGGAGGGTTACAAATACTTTGCAAGGAAGTACTGTTTCTTGGTCAACAGTGGTGTAAGGGGGGAGGGATATAACCGAGATTACACTAGACTTCAAGCTCTCTAAATGTTTCCATTGTTAAATCATACATTTTTTATTCATATAATAAATTTTCCTTTTATGATTGTAGATAAGTGATTTTAGAAACTACTTTTTAGATCTTTGAGTAAAGTACAACATTACAAGTTTGGAAATATTTTTAACACATATTTGTAAGTAATTTACAGGCATTGTTGACCATAGGTTTTATGCCTTAAAGCCCCAACAAACAAACAAGAATTAATGATTTTCTGTAATATATAAACGACGAATTTTCCTCATTTGGCTGTTGGTGATTGCGAAATGAATTTTCGTCATTTGGAAGATTATTTGTTAATGAAAAGATGATGAACTAATATTTATAACAATCATTTGATTAAAAAAAAAAAAAAGGATAATAGACAATGGCAAGAAACAGGGACACCTACTGCTCATTTAGAGATAGCCTAAATGGTAGAAAAAGAGGCTACCTATTTTACGGTACCTTCCTCTGCTGCTTGACTCAATCTTTACTTAGAATATGAAGACTAGCTACTTGTACCTTAATCAAATTAGGCACAGGATTTAATTTAAACTCAGAAAGACTATAGATTTGACTGGATCTTTGCAGGGGTATGTATATATAGACTTTAAGTATTAAACCTCACATTAGGCGAATACTTTTCCGTATTTCAAGCGGAAGTATTTCCCATATTATCTGCAGCCAAATGCTTGGAAGTTATCAACTGTGAGAGGGATGGTATTACTCTGCTATCTGTTTTGATAGTCAGCACTTCAAGCTCTATAGTCCCTGAGCATAGTGTAAACAAGGATTGGAGACATTGGCCTCTATCAAGAGGGTGGAACTAGTATGGGTCCCTTGTTTTAATGGAATTAAAGCTAATTTGGAAGCAGACATCCTCACAAGAAATGGAGCTGAGATACCTACTATGGGATCAGAATTAATCCAGAAAATGTGGGAGGGGGCAAAGTTACTAATCTAGCCTATCCTAAAGAAGGCTCCATGTAAGAGTGTGGTAATTACAGAGGTACGGCTTTTGGTTTCTTACGAGAGAAATACTAATATTGTGCTCAACTGTTAGTTGAGAAAAAAAACTTACTAATGAGAAATATACAATTTGCAATCCAATTGTATGAATTGCATGAATTTTTCAAGGAGACAACAGTTGCTAGAGGTTGCAATGCCTCCAGATCTATTGGAACTGAATAAAAACTGAGGCAGGGAGAAAAACTATATTTTCTTGTGCTCGAATAAAATGTTGTTCGAATGAATATATAAAGTTCATTTTTTTTTTTTTAATTAATTTTCCTCCATCATGTATTTCATCTGCGAGAATCAGTTTGGAGTCATTAGTAAACAACTGCAACAGGACAGCAAGCATTTGTAGTTCACGGTGTCCCAAAAACTGTTTCACTTCACCCTGTGAGCCAACTTTTGCTCTTACATTTTATTCTGTTTCACAAAATCTCGCTGTGTGCCAAGAGCACAAGTTTATCTACAGCCTGGTGAGGTGATGTGATATGATAAACCATAAGATTAATAAAGTGGTCATGGTAATAATTTTTAATTATTTTTATATTTATACTTTATTTAATTAGTCTCATATTAGAAAATTCTTCATTGAAGATGAATTCTCCCTGTATTTCTCTTTTCTTTAAATAGCTGATTTTTGGAACTCTTTAGGAATTTAAAATGTACAGCATCCAGGTGGGTGCACCCCCTCTCAGAATTCACTAGTACTGATCACGATAATATTTTTTTTTTATCACATTAGAAAATTCGTCTTTTAAGGGTGAATTAAATGTTGCCAAGAGATGTATTTTTTCTGTTATAACATATTCTAAGTATGATCTATAAATTATTACGATTTTTTTTTCTTTCTTTATTATTTTTTTTTTTTCAGGTACAAAATAATTACAATTTTTATAAGTTTTATTTTTGTTTTTCACTATCTCTGCAACCACCAACTATGTTCTCATCCATATTATTTGTTTAGGAGAAATCACATTTGTCTAATATGATTTTTTTTTATTTTGATATCACTAAAATATTGTTTATATATTTTTTCTAGTGCTGCCTGAAATGCCTCTTCCATCTCCTTTACCACAGACTATGAGCAACAAGTCTTTGCTATTTCATCCAAGGGTAGCTGAAGAAGCTCATATTTTACTCAGTCTACGGGATGACACCTTAGTCCCTCAGTTAGCACAGTCTCTTAACCAGTCTGCTGCTATTAACATGTATGCCCGTTTTTTATTTTTAGCAATATAAATCAATGCATCAATTCTGTTTTATTATTTTTTATAGCTATAATTGTTTATAATGTCATCTCTAGTTTTCTGTCCCTTCATTCAAAATTTGTTTAGCTGAGGCCCTAGAAAACTAGAATCATGGGAAGGCAGAACACTATGATAGTAAATATGTATATTAAAAAGTGCATTTAACTTTTCTCTTTATCGACATAAACAGATACCTCTTTAGTATAATGGATTAGTACTCTAGAAAAGTAATATATCCACAAATCTGTGGATTTAAATGGATAAAGGTTTAATCTTCCAAGAATGAGCATGACAAATATGTTATAACCAAGGCTGGGATTTTTATGCAATTGCATATTTTGTTTGCATGCAGTTTTTAATGTGGTGATCAAATATCTTTATAAATCAATGCATCCAGATGCTAGTCAAATTAGTCAGATTAGTCAAATTTTGTATTGCATATTTTTACATATTAGATATATGCCTATGGTTTCATATTTCGATTATTTCAAATTAAAAATAATCATAATAATTAGAAATAATGAATTAAAATGGAACAATTGAAGATGAAGTTCCTTAATACTATTGTAGGTTGATTTCCAATTAACAAATAACAACAACATAACGCTACATTTAGTTATTGAATTCTTAGAATACGAATTTTTTTCATTTCCTGTTTTTTTTTTTATACCCCCATCTCATTCTTTTTAACTTCTAAACACCAGACTCACTTTCAATGTCTTACTTTTTTATGAGCAATTTTATTTTTTATACTTTCAAGTGCATCATTTTCGTCAAAATTGGAATATTGGATCGACCTTTAAGATCCCAAAGATGAAACCAACCGCTTTTAAAACTCATTGAAATATTTGTTTTTACAACTATTATCCAAAACAAGTTTCGATTGAAAACAACTCAGTAATTTCAAGTAGATACAAATTTGCTTTTATCACCTCTGTTGCAGAATGATCATTTTCTAATTATAAAGATATTTCAAATGATAGAAGATTAGGTTTTCAGATGCAAATTTAGATATGCATTGATAAATTTTGTCAGATCGTGGCGCTTACTAATTTCTTATCCATTTTCATGTTATTTATTTTGTTCATGTTTTCAATTATTTTTTTATTTTAAAAACTGCTAGTTTTCTTTTTTTACTAAGTGTAAATTGTATTATTTTAATGTTTAATGAGTATCTCACGTTGTTTTTAATTATTATTAATATATATATATATATATATATATATATATATATATATATATATATATATATATATATATCAATTATATATTTTATATACAATTGCCTATAGATGTTTTTGTTTCTTGCAATACTTTGATATTTCATTGAATAAAAGTATTTCATATTACTCTTTTAACCATTAGTAAATATATATTTTTATTTATCACATTATGTTTTAATTATTTTAGTTTATTAAAAAAAAATATTTAATTTTCAATCCTCCCTCTATCATTTTAAAATTCTTATTTTATTATTTTAATTTTTTTTTGTTCAACACATTTTGTAGGAACATTAGTGTAATTGAATATTTTAGATGTTTTATGGCATATTTATAAATTTTTTCATGGCATATTTCATTATTGTATATTTGACGGTTTATTTATTATATATATGGAATATATTGTGAGTTTTTACTGCATAATAATACATGCCCTGATTATAATTAACATGATTTTAAAAAGGACTTTGCTTCCATTTACTTATGTGTTTTCTATCTTGTGGGCAGGAAACTAAGAGGCAGTTTGGTCACTATTTGCTTCACTTAACCACCAAATTGTATATTGTGTGTTCAGTAGAATAATTTTATAACTGAGCCATTGATTTTAAATTATTGGAAGTAGAATAACTCGTTTGATTATTTTGTTAGATTAGTCTTTTGATTGAATACATAAATTTAAATGGTTTTATGAAAAATTATCGTATTATATTGGAATCATGAAGTTTTTTTTAGCCATCTAATTTGATCATAATTTATGCTCGTCCTTATTTCACAATGTTAATTGATGTACCCCAGGGTACAATGCATGCCTAATGTATAAATATACAGCCCAAAAAGTAATGAAACTCAATATTAAAAAGTGAGATAGTCAGAACATATTTGAGAAGATACAAAGTACAGCTAAAATCACGTGGAGGACCTAGTTAACTTATGAAAGAGAAAATGTATGATGTTACATGGCATTAGGCAAAATGAACTATCTATTGTGTGAACTTGACTATAATAATTGAGGAATATGGATTATGAAGGATGTTGCATTGATTTCTGTAGCAAGTACAGTGTGAAATATCAGTTTGATGAATTTAACATTTGTTATTTATTTAAGTTATTTATTATTACTGGTTTTAATTATTATTTTATAATATGTCACAAACTATTTTTCTAATTTTAAAATAATATACACTGACAGGCAAAAAATTCTACCCACTTAATTTTTTCATGTTTTCATCTAAAAATATTTCTGCTTTGGATTGGTCTATTGTTTTTAATGAATAAATAGGTAATCTTTTTATTTGTTTTCAATTAGGAATGTTAATATAGAGGACAATAACCCTTAATCCTTAGTTCAATGAAATGATTCTAGATTCCAATGTTTACTTTCTATGGAATCAAAATGTTTATTCAGTATCATTAGTTCAGTGCTGTTTCTTGCAGCACATTTCTTAGTCTCCGGCTTTTAATTTTTTCAATATTAAGTTTAAAAAGGCCTCTTAGTGCTGAGGATGTTGCGCGTGGTGTGGCACTTATTGATGATGGACGTTCCGTTAGATATGCAGCTAAAACCATCGGAGTTCCATACGAAACTTTACGAAAAGCCGTCAGGCGTTTTTGGGAAACTGGTTCTTATTATAGAAGGCCCGGTTCTGGACGGCCTAGGGTAACAGAACCACAGGATGACTGGTTTTTGACTTTGAGAACTTTACAAAACCGGCACCTTACCATTGTTCAAGTGATTCATCAACTCGAAGAAGTTAGAGGTGTGCAAATTTCTGAACGTACCGTTTGGGGAAGATTAAATGAGTATGGATTAATGGCTTTTCGTCCAGTAAGAGGACCAGAGTTGACCAGAACTCACAGAGCAACATGGCTGGCTTTTGCTTGAGAACACAGCCATTGGACTATGTACGAATGGAGTGCTGTACTTTTTACAGATGAGTCAAGATTCGCTCTTCGATCTCCAGACGGGCGTGAAAGGGTGTGGAGAAGAAGAAACGAAAGATATGCAGCCTGTAATTTTTCCCAAAGCCAACCTTTCCAACGTGGTTCCTTAATGGTGTGGGCTGGGATTTCAATGGAGCGCCGCACAGAATTGGTTGTTGTTCATGGAGGGTCTTTGTCGGCCATTCGCTATGTAGATGAGATTTCGGAACCTCATGTGTTGCCTATCCTCAACAAAATCGGCGATCGATCTATTCTAATGCACGATAATGCACGCCCGCATAGTGCAGATGTTCCTTCAACAGAACAATATTGAGGTTTTAGCCTGGCCAGCACATTCTCCAGATTTGAACCCCATTGAGAATTTATGGGATAACCTTGGAAGACGAATAAGAGCGCGTGCAACACTTCCTGATACACTGCAGGACCTTGAAAGGGCTCTTCGGGAGGAATGGGCTGTCCTCCAGCAAAGGGACACTTCCCGACTGGTGGAAAGTATGCCGAGGCTTCTTCAAGAAGTAGTGAAGGCAAGAGGAGGAAACACGCCCTACTAAACGATGTTGTAATTAATTTCTTTTAGAATAATGATGGTTCGTTTTTCAATTTTTTTTTCTCTAATCTTTCTTACCCAATCACATTTTGATTATTAAAGGTAAAAAAGATTATAAAATTCCATAAATACTAAGTATTATCTACAAATACCATATGTTATATACAAATACAACTTGTTTTACATGAAATATAGATGAAAACATGAAAAAATCAAGTGGGGTGGAATTTTTGGCCGGTCACTGAACATATTTATTTTCAAAATAGCCTTTCTACTCAGAGTTCCAACTAGGGACAAGTTATTCCTTGGTTAGCCAGTACATAAACAACTAAGAAAACATCTGCAAAGTTTCTGTTTTCATATTTAAACAATTATTGTCCTTGGAGGGTTAACATGAAATCCTCGTGTAGAATACTATTGTGGAGAAGGCAGTAAAAACAACCTGTCTATTAAGAAGACTGACAGCCTCTAAGTGGAGTGCTAATCAAGATTTTTTATGAGTCATATAAGACCTGTGCTAGAATATGGAAGCTTTGTCCACTGTGACCACATTAATACACTAAGTAAGCTCAAGCTCCGACTCAGATTGAATCCTAATGTTAATACTGAGATTTTCGGAGGCCTTTAGCTTCAGAAGAATAATTAATTTACAATTGGCCACCTATCAGCAAGCAACATCTATGCAAAGCATTGTTTCTGGTTGACTTGCAAATTACTATTTACAACGCAATACTCCAAAAATCTATCACTGGATAGATGTAATACTAAACTGGAAAACCTGGGATTGACACTTATATTCTTGTCAGTATCCAATTACATCAGCATTTGTGAAATAAAGGAAGCCAATAAATTAGTCAAGTTTGAATCAACCCTATGTTAGCTTATGCTCTCATCCAAGTCACTAATTAACAGTCGTCAGATGAAACGAACGCTGATAGCTGCTGGTAAGAAATGGGAAATATTTGTCACTAATAGTCTCATTCAACCCAGTATATTCCATGGTTGCTTTCCGACTAAAAAGTGGCCATTATTAGCTCACTAGACACCTTCCCCACATCCATGCACTGTAATCTCCTGAGTGTCTATTATGAGGTTACTGAACAATGGATGTTAGTCACCTCAGGGATTGTTCAGTTCGAAGCCACATTCCTCAGAATGCATATTGAAGCCCATTTTCACTGATCCCTGCACACCAGTTGGCTAACTACAGCATCTCCACTTTTCTTATATACCTTGTCATTTTTTAGTATTTTTTATTTGGCTTAAAACTTTTTGTTTCTTTACATACATACTACTTTTGTTTCTTTACATACATACACCTTTTTGACCTTAATGGTTATTTTATATATAATTCTATTGAGTGGGATACACATTTTTGTATCAAATGGACTCTGTTACTATAGACTATTATATTTATAAATAAAAAAAAAAAAAAGATGATTCTTTCAAGTTCTAATAATTATGGCAGATATAATTGTACAAATATTAATTTCAGCTTGAAATTATAAGAAGTTACTAATATTGATAATAATAAATTATGTCCGAAATCAAATCGATCATATCTTGAAAAACATAACTGGCAAAGCAGTATAATTAATGTGGAGCAGAATGTGGGTCGGATCATGAATTAGTAATCGCAAAACCTTGACAAAAACTTAATATAAAAAAGAGAAAAGAAAACAGTTTTAATTTTGAGAATTTTAATTTGGAAAAATTAAAAAATCCATCTATTAGAATTCAAATCGAGCTAGATGTTAAGAATAGGTTTGAAGCTTAATAACCTTCTGACGAGGACTTCGAGGATATTAACAAGTTATGGGTAGAGATCAGGGATAATATTAAAGGGGTCGGTAACTTGTGTCTAGGAGAAAAGGAAAATAAGAATAACTAACCATAGTTTGATGAAGATTGCATAAACATGTGCGAAAAAAGAAAAGCAGCTAAATTAAAAACTCTCAATAATCCTATTACGTGAAGAATGGAAAGAATCTATTCTTATTCCGATTCACAAAAAGGGTCCGAAGACGGATTATAATAACTATCGAGGAATTTCACTCATTCTGGTATGTTATAAAATATTCACTTTAATTTTAACAAGTCGAATCACGTTATCAAGGAAATTATCGGTAACTACCAATGCATATTTAGACGGACTCGTTCGACTATTGATCAAATATTTTCTTTTCGTCAAATATTAGAGAAAAAATTAAGAGTATAACGTTGTTCACCAGCTGTATATTGATTTCAAAAAGGCTTACGATTCTATTGACCGCCAGAAACTGTATAATATTCTAATTGAGCAGGGGATTCCAAAAAAATCAGTAAATCTAGTCAGGATGTGCTTGACGGAAACATTCAATAAAGTTAGAATCAGGAATAATTTATCCGGAAAGTTAGAGGTTCGTGCAGGTTTAAAACAGGGTGATTCCCTTTCACCTGTCAGAACATGCCATTAGGGAGGTGATGCGTACCGAAAAAGGGTTGGATCTGGGTGGAACAACACCCGTGCTTGGCTATGCGGATGATCTGGTCCTGTTAAGCGAAGACACGGAAACTTTAAAACTAAATACGACAATGTTAATGAAAGCCGATAAAGTACTAGTGCTCGAAATAAACACGGATAAGACAAAATATATGGTTAGCTACAAAAATGGCGATATTGATATAGAAGGTAACATGTTTGAGCAGGTAGAGAATTTTAAGTATCTAGAGTCTATGATAACTAGAAAAAACGAAATTGAGGAGGAGATTAAGGTTAGATTGAAGGCAGGAAATGCTTGTTATTTTTCTGTGACAAAACTACTAGCTCGCACATCTTGTCCCGGAATTTAAAGACTAGAATTTATAAAACTATCATCCTACCTACAGATGCTAAACGTGGCCGCTTACATTAAGAGATGAGCAACATCTTAAGGTTTTTGAAAATAAAGTATTGCGTAGCTTATTCGAAGGAAGATGAGTTAATCAGAGAGTTGAGAAGGTTGCACAAAGCCGAGTTGCATGAACTGTATCCAATTAATATAATTGAGGTGATTACATCACTGAGAATCAAATGAGCTTGTAAAATAGTTGGGCTTAGTAACGAAAGAATTCCTAAAAGGTTGATATTTGCTGTACCGAATGGTAAATGTCCAAGAGGTAGACCGAAGCGAAGGTGGGAAGATTGCATTAAAGCCGATCTGAAGGCACTGGGTTTGGACGGCGAACGGTGGAAGGAGGTGTGTAATAAGTGATTGGTGGTGTCAGCATCGAACCTCCGGGTTCGCTAAGCCTTTCATTATAATTATTATTATAAATTATGTCCTTTTGTCAACCGTATAAACATATAATGTATTGTGTTCTTGTTATAATATCAATATTTTGAAATTTAACTAGAAATATTATTTCAGTGAACTTAAAGATCACTACACAAGTAGTGAAACTTCGAATGTTGATCAACAAAACATACCAGAACTACTTAAAGCAATATTATTTTGTGATCCTGAGGTGTTTAATGGCTTTCATTGTAAGTATGTTTAATTATTTTAAGTTTGTAATTGAACCCTTATCAATATAGTACACATGATATTAGTATTCTATTATTTATAAGTTTTAAATTTGCTATTAAATTGACTTTATTTCATTTATCGTTTTTAATCTCTGTTACCTGTTAAAATAATTTAACCCTTTTGCAGTCTGAACATAACCTAGGGCCTGGATAAACATGGTTTTTGTTTAATGTCGTTAGTATATCTATTGTGACTCCAACTGGTACACAGCCGAACTGAGACAGCCAAACATATTTTATGTTCAATATTATTATATTAGTATAAATAAAAGTATCGATATATATGGTTTCAATATTTTTAATTTTTAAAAAGAATATAAATGTAAATTTCAAACAATAATATTGATCCTTATCAAATATATCAAAATTTCAATATAAAAAAAAAAAATGATACTTTGTCTATCTTTAAAAAAAAAAAAGTAATAGATTAACATTGAATCGTGAAGTATTAAATTTGTAGCATCTGTTGTAATAGCTTTAATTGCATCTATTAAATATTTTTTTGTTGATGATAAAAAAAAGTATCGATTTATTAACATTGGTAAAAAAAAACAAAAAAATTATGTCTAGGAACTATAAATTAAAAAATCAATTGAATCGCTTAAATATACAGTTGTGTGAAAAAGTCTTCGATCAAACCAAACTTATGAAAATGATTAATGTTTTAATTTCAAAGTGTTTTATCTCCTTAATTGTAATTTAATTTAACCTTGCAAACATTGTAGATAATATATATATATATATATATATATATATATATACACACACACACACTACCAGTCAAAAGTTTAGACTTATGCTTAGATTTTATAAAATAAATAAATAACAAAATTTGTATGTCTCAAATACCTAGTTCTGCCATAAATACTGTACTAGGTAATAACAAATCAGCTTTATTTTGATAAATACAAGTACAATTATTACATAATGACTAGAATTTTATTTACAAATTATGAATATTGTCGAAAGAAGAGAAGAATAGTTGGGGTAGTCAGTCAAAAAGGAAGGCAAAAAAATGATAATATTTATTTTTTACATATGCCGACGTTTCGACCTGAAGTTCAGGCCTTCATCAGGGCTAAGAAAATAACCAGATAACAAGGTATGAGAAACATAAGTAATGATGGTAAAAAAGATAATACAAAATAAAAAATAAA
Source organism: Nezara viridula (assembly GCA_928085145.1). Classification (NCBI taxonomy): domain Eukaryota; kingdom Metazoa; phylum Arthropoda; class Insecta; order Hemiptera; family Pentatomidae; genus Nezara; species Nezara viridula. The sequence continues at coordinate 121,018,946 of OV725078.1, read as the reverse complement.
ATAAAAAAATTAGAAAAATAAAACAGATAAATATAAAGTAAAATGAAATTGTTAGAATAATAACTAAGAACTAAGAGATAAATAATAAAAACCGTTACAAAGTGTGGAACGATGAAGTAAGCATAATCAAAAAGGGTGACAAAAGTGTTACAATGGGAATCTTAGAATAAAATGTAAAACATAAAAAAGAAATATCAAGTTATATAAGAAATGAAAATAAATAGTAAAATTAAAACATTGAGAATGGAGTAGTTAGATAGAAAATTGAGATATTGTAAAGATGTACAGACAATGTATAATATAATAAAGAGTTAAAAACAGAGAAGAGGAATGAAAGGAAGGAGGGAAGAAATTGAGAAAGCTGAAATAAGAAATAAATAAAAGAAGTACTACCTGTCTCCTTAAGTGTCGAAGGGAGAATAAAAGTCGTTACAATGGAGGGGGAGAGAGAAGAGATGTGTAGGTGGCGTCATCTCTAACGGTTAAACCAAGTTACCAATTATGAATATTGTCCAATTTTTCATTCTTCAAGTTACCAATTATGAATATTGTCCAATTTTTCATTCTTCGATGTATCACCCTTTTGCCTTAATTTGAGCATTGCATATTTTTGGCATTCTTTCTATTACTTTTTGCAATGTTCTAGTTAAGAAAGTTTTTTTGATTGGTACCATTGCATCTTCCAAACGTTTCTCTCCAGCTCATCCATCAGTGGTTCGATGAGGTTGAGATCAAGGGATTGAGGTGGCCATACCATGTGTATGTGTTTAGGTACTTTTTGCTTTTATTTTGGTTCAATGAAGTTTCTGTTTGTCGTTTTAAATTTTTAGAAGATAATATAAGAAAAATTCTATTCTCGATTCTTTCATCAGATCTTATAGCCTAGTCAAATCAGCAAAAAGAAAGGGGTCTATCTTGCAAAAAATCGGGTAATTCAAATTTCTTTTTATATTGTTAGGTTAGGTATGCAGTGAATATAAAAAACTCAAGTTTCCATCCTTGAAAGCTTTATAGGTTCACTGTAGTGTTCCAAAAACCATCGAAATTTAATATAGCTTTTATAGGAAACATTACTCTAAACTTGACCAATACAAATCGCTAAAAAGAAATTAATGCTTTGAAATTTAAAAAAAAAAACCTTATAATTTTATTTTTACCGTTTTCCACTGAATTTTATAAAATTTATCATAAAAGAATTACTGTTTTTCTTGTTACTTTTAAATGAAGTTTATTTTAACACATTTTTTAATAATTAATATTATCCAAATTACATGCAGCTGTGTTCTTACGGATTGTTACCATCTGAAGACTGTTCGGTTTTTACACAAAAAATTGTTTTGGACAATTAAATTATTGTATTAATATTTGTTCATTAATACAATTAAAATAAAGTACTAAAAACATTATTATAACTCTATAACTATGCCATTTATGAGTACTAACTGACATGGCAGACGACTCTAGGCGTCTATAACAGTGTCTGCCGCTTTTCCGCTGCTTAAATGTATTTTATATGTAACCGTTTCGAAATTTTAAAAAGTAAAGTGTTTTAGAAACAGAAATGTATTCTCCAGATGTTTTATTTGTTTTGATTTTTTTCATTATTGTTGCTGTTTATTTACAAATGACGCTTGATTTTCAACTTTAATTTGAATGACTTAACAAAATTAACTTTACTGGTGTTTTTTATAGCCAAGACCTATTATTTTTTAATGATTTATTATTTGGTAACTATTGAGCTTTAATAAAAGTCCAATTATGACCAAATTAAGACAAATGCTGAATTTCAGTGACCGAAAAACTAACTCGATTCAAAGAGGTCAATCTGCCTTGTTTGGGCATCATTTTGGGTCAGTGCAGCCCCTTTTTTTTATGTGGAAACATTGCCTCTTTTATTTTTAAATTGTTACAAGGAACACAGCTGTATGCAATCTATTGGGAGGTGGGAGAAGGATGCATGGTAGGGGGCTCTGGCCCCCCATACTTTTATACCATAGTAACATACTTTTTTAGTATGAGTAACAGTTTACAGTTTCATTCTATGGCTCATTATCTTCAAGAAAACCTCCAAATTCTCTGAACGATGTGCGAAATGCAGTTACAGAATTCTCCCGTTCAAAACTGAAATTGCACTATTTTGAAGATATTGAAATAGTTTAATTTTGAAAGCTAGATAGTTCGCTTCCTGTTAGGTTTAGAAAAACAATGTTATGTACAAAAAAGTTAGATAATTTTAAGCTGATTAAGATTGAATATAACCATTTTTTTATTTGTGTCGCTCTAAAAAGAAGATATTTAGCGTAAACCAACAGAACATTCAAAATTTCATTGGTTTTTGGAGCACTGCAGCACTGAACCCACAAGGCTTTCAAGGGTGAAAACTTAGATTTTTTATATTCACTACATACCTAACAATAAAAAAGAAATTTGAATTACCCAACTTTCTGAAGAAATTATAGAATTCTATCCTATGTATCGATCTCGTATGTACATTTATCCTAAAGAAAGGTTACGTGTATGAGTATAGTAATCAGAGAGAACATCATTATGTGAAAATGGGGGTGTGTAAGTCAGAATGAATTATAAAATACATGGATATGTTGATGGTCTAGCATTCCTTGGAAGCAATCAAGAGGACCATAAAAAACTTGCAGAGACTTTGATAAGAGAAGCAGGGCAAATTGGCCTACAAGTAAATGGTGATAAAACAAATCATATGATAATAAGCCGAAAATCCCAACCCAATAACAGGATCTTAGTAGAAGGGAAATTCAAATACATCAGTTCCACAAGAACGTCAATGAACGACTAATGGTCAGAAATAGACAAGTGCTAATAGAGATTTATTCTCTCTTTCAAAGGTCTCTAATTTCACACAATAACCTGAGCGATCTGGGGATCAGAATCCTAACACATGGAGGAGAAAGACCAATAAAGAGCTGCTACAGAGACTTGTTAATCAATGTCACAGGCCTGATATGAAGTCAAGGAGATTAAGATAGGCGAGGCATGTAGCTTGGATCAATCTATCTGGAAGCTTCCACGCTACAATGAATACCTCAATTGAAGGTGAAACACCACATATGAAAGGGCAAAAACCAGATGGATAGATAAAATACAGCTCCATGCGGATAACTCGGAAGAAATAGCCCTAGATAATCAGATATGGAGAAGGTTGGTTAAGGTTTCAAAAGATCTAAAAGGTACGTATTATGAAAAAAAGAGAAATAATGACCGGCATAATTATCTTCTGCCATTAATCTGTCTCTTTATGTTCACATCACTGCCTGGTGGTCAATATAGTATACTAACAGACTACACATTTTATTTAAGAAGTAATAAAAATGAAAAAAAGTTAATTTTCTTCCAAAAATCCAATTTTATTATAATTAAAAAATACATTGTACAAATATGTAACAATGTATTTGTGCTCATCTATACTTTTTCAGAAAATAGTGGGAACTTCTCAAAACACATGATATTTTTTGATCTATTCCCATAAAATTATATATATTTAAAAATATATTGGTATTTTTTTATCTAAAATGTTTGTTATTGATATATTTACATTAAGATGTAACTATCAAAAACCAATATTTTTTCCAGAAAAAATTAAGATACAGAAAACAAAATATATAATCAAAAATATCAACAAGAAAAGCTGCCTCATTGGTAGGCACATTAAAATGAGATTATTTTTTTTAACAAAACCAGTTAAATATTGGTTAGATTATTACTTTCACTTAACTGTTCTTTTTTTGTTGTTTTTTTTAGTTCATTATAATAAACGGACATCTAAAACAGTTAATTGTAAAAATGAAATACCATCTTCTATTGATGGAGAAAATGTTATTCCTACTCCACCACTCTCAGGTATTTTAAATTATTATTATTTTTTAAACCATTCAGTATTAAATATTTTAGTAGCTATTTACATTTAGGTACTTAGTGTGGTCAAATGTAAAATGAATAGTTCTTAAAAAAAATATATTCCTTTTATCTATTCCTAATGGTTTTAAAAAAAAATTGTAAAAACAAAAATTCTACTTTCACTTTTTTCTTATTTTTTTGCTTCACTCATCACAGAAGAACAATTGTATCTCTGTCCATTGACGCAACTCACACGTTCTGAATGAAAACTGGCTTCATAACCTAATCTCTGTTGCACATTTATTTTTTTTTAATCTCATCTGATAAATATTGAATCAATGCTACACATTTTATTTTATAAGTCATAAAAATGAAAAAAAAAAATATTAATTTTCTTCCAAAAATCAAATTTTATTAACACGGAAATTACATTGTACTGATATATAACAATGTAATTGTGCTCATTTATCCTTTTTAGAAAATAATGGAAACTTCTCAAAACACTCCATATTTTTTGATCTATCCCACTAAAATTAAGTATATTTAAAATATATTGGTATTTTTATCTGAGATGTTTGATATTGATATATTTACATTAAAATTTGACTATCTAAAACCAATATTTTTTCCAGAAAAAATTAAGATACAGAAAACACTTAATTGTAAAAATGAAGTACCATCTTCTATTGACGGAGAAAATGTTATTCCTACTCCACCACTCTCAGGTAATTTAAATTATGATTATTTTTTAAACCATTCTATGTCAAATATTTTAGTAGCTATTTACATGTAAGTACTTTGTGTGACCCAATGTAAAAGGTTTAGTTCTTAAAAAATTATTCCTTTTATTTATCTAAAATGCTTTAAAAATAAAAATTGTAAAAACAAAAATTCTACTTTCATTTTTTTACTTCACTCATCACAGGAGAACAATTGTATCTCTGGCCATTGACGCAACTCACGTGTTCTGAAAACTGGCTTCATTACCTAATCTTTGTTCCACAATTCTTTTTTTTTTTTTTAATCACAACTGATAAATATTGAATTAATGTTACACATTTTATTTTAGAAGTCATAAAAAAAAAAATATATATTAATTTTCTTCCAAAAATCAAATTTTATTAACATGGAAATTACATTGTACTGATATACAACAATGTAATTGCCCTCATCTATACTTTTTCAGAAAATGATGGGAACTTCTCAAAACACTCCATGATATTTTTTTATCTATCCCCATAAAATTATGTATATTTAAAAATATATTGGTATTTTTATCTGAAATGTTTGATATTGATATATTTACATTAAAATTTGACTATCTAAAACCAATATTTTTTTCAGAAAAAAATAAGATACAGAAAACAGTTAATTGTAAAAACGAAATATCATCTTCTATTGATGGAGAAAATGTTATTCCTACTCCACCACTCTCAGGTAATTTAAATTATTATTATTTTTTAAACTATTCAGTGTCAAATATTTTAGTAGCTATTTACATATAGGTACTTCTGTGTCTGAATATAAAATGTATAATTCTTAAAATATTATTCCTTTTATCTATCCCAAATGGTTTAAACATAAAAGTTGTAAAAACAAAAATTCTACTTTCATTTTTTCTTGTTTGTGTTTTTGCTTCACTCATCACAGGAGTATTTGTATCTCACTAACAATTGTATTTCTGACCATTGATGCAAACAAAACAAAATGAAAACTGGCTTCATTACCTAATCTTTGTTGCACAATTCTTTTTTTTTTTTTTTAATCTCAACTGATAAATATTGAATCAATGCTAGTTAGTCATTGCGTTCAGATAAATGGTAGAATCCTTAATACTGTTATTTTGGTATAAGGGTTAGTGAACTACTAATTATTGTCAATGAGGATAATGGGAAGGTGAATATATTAGAAGTATGAGTAAGGAGTTAGGCCTTAGTACTCTGTCATAAATTCAATTTATTCTTAATTAATCCAAAGTTTAGCCAATTCAGGCATCATCAGAGAGTCTGTTCAATTGTTAATATTCATTTATTTATTTAATCTTTATTTGTTTTGAGGGAAGAAGCCCATACAAATATAGTCCATCTCTATATTATATACATTATAACCCTTATTGTATTACAATATATTTATTTCCTTTTTATGCTACATTATAAATATTTCATTTGGTAATATATTGTGATGATTTATATATTTTGTGAATAGTGGGGTCCAACATTGCACATCACATCCCGTATACAAATTTAAGTTATCTTATACTGATTGTTAAATTTGCATCAACTGATTTATAGTTATTTTAATCTCTTATTTGTAATACAAACAATAAGATAATTAGAATAACCATTAAGATTTCCTCTAAAATGTTATATAAGTAACTTCTTTATGTCAGAAATAAAGAGAATGTGAACATAAAAAGTGATATAGTTAAAAAATTATATATTTTAGTGTATACTTTACACATACATAAATTTTATTTTCTAAGTATTTTAAAATAATTTTTGCATATGTTATCAAAAAGATTAAAAATCAAAACCAAACAGATTTACATGTATTCTTTTGAATTTCATGTGAATAAATTATATAAATCAACTCGTATTAATTTGTAAAAATTCGTATTAAAATAGGAAAAATCATAACTAAAATAATTAAAGAAAGTAGGAGAAAACTTGTTTTATATATATATATATATATATATATATTATATATATATATATATATATATATATATATATATATATATATATAATATAATGTTTTTATAATTCGACCTTAATATATTAAAACTTAAGATATCAATTATAGTCAGATAATAGGTCATGAACTACACTTATATGAGCTAAAACACCTTCCTCTTATTTACCCTGATGATGACCTACAAAGTGGGTCGAAACATCGGCATAACGATTAAAAATACTATCAAGAAAGATGGTCCGGGGTGGCGGTCATAAATAGACTAAATAGTGGCAAAACTATTTTATTAAAAGCCAACGTTTCGACCCGACTTTACAGTTCTTCGTCAGGACTAGAACGGACAAGATACAAAAAGATATAGAGAATTGTCGAAGTTACATAATATTTATATAAAAAAGTAATAAACAATGTGTAATAAACTGATTAAAATTATAGACAGTAAGTATATTAAAATATTAAGAACAATAAGTTACATAAACAATTGTTGTAGTATAATATAAAATATAATATATGCAATTGTGAATATACTCCTATAGATCTACAGGAGAGATTGGAAGAAAAGGAAAAAAAAGAAGAAAAAACAAAAAATAAGTAAATAAAATTAGAAGAATAAAAATAGACTTACAGGTGTGTTCAGCAAGGAGTTTCACTTAAAACTGGAAAACCAGAGTAAGTATTAGGGAAATTTGCTGACTTGGTTGGGGAGTTGTAAAGGGGCTAAGTATTAAAAGTAAAACAAAACCAGGAAGATTACAGTATCTAAAATTTGAAGATTTGGATGGACAGAAGAGAAAATACTATAGCTATGAAATAATAAATTATAAATATATACATGTACATATAAAATAGAATTAAGAAATTATAGATAGGAGTACAATGTGAATAAAAACAAAAATGAAAGAAGTAAAACGTAGATAGAAGTAAAACATAAATATAAAAATTAGACACCATACATTGCAGAACTAATTTAGAAGTATGGAGAGGAAACGGATATGAATAATTATAATTATACTTATTGTACATATGTAAGAAAATTACATTTAAATATTAGATAGTATTGAGACATAATGGTTAAAAAGTAAAATGAATACAAAGTAAAAACGGATGGTCGTACATTGATGTAGGATGTAAGTATAAAATTGAAAATAAAAGAGAGATCATACAAAATGGAAATACATAAAAATGATGAACGATTAAATTGAATTAATCAATAAAAATTGAAAATAGATAAAAAGTAATAGGATGTGCTAAATAAGTTGTTTTTTATTTATAAGATTTAAAATGTGCCTATATGTTGAAGAGATACAGTTTTATCTACTTAATGATTAACAGGATTCTGTTCCATGTGAATGTGGATGGATTCGGAAATGAGTCTTTTTTCATGGTTAGGGACCGTGGCAAGAATAGAGGTTTTTTCAAAATCAAATGAATGGTTGAGGGTTAAGGCATGTTCTGATAGTTTGGAGGCGAAAGGGTTCCGGGAAGTTATGGGTGATTTATGTTGGGAAATGTGGGTTTTGAGATCATTTTTGGTTTCGCCAATATAGGAGGTATTACAATTAGGAGTAGTTGAAGGTATCTGGTAAACTACATTAGACCGGTGTAGTAAAAGTATGGGATCTTTCTAGTTGGTGAAAAGGAAAGAAAGTTTGTTACGATACTTAAGGCCAAGACGTAAGTTGGTTATAGTCAATTTAAGGAATTTTTGTATATTATCTGAGAGAATAGGAACATAGGAGAGAGATTTCTATATAAAAGGAGTGGTAGGTGATTGTGAGGAGTTGAGAGAAGGGAAGGTGGTCTTTAGTTGTATAGCTGTTTAAAAGTTTAAGTATAGTATTTAGAGGAAAATATTGGAAAGTAGTATATTTTTGACATGCTGAGTGTTGGCTTGGTGATATTGTGGATCAGATAAAGAGAGAGATTGGTGAATAAGATTTTTGGTGGTATTGATTTTTTGGTAATATGGGTGTTGAAAATAAAAGTTTAGTAGTCTGCCTGAGTATGTGGGTTTAGTATACCAGTCAGTAGAAATATAGGTGTCAGTGTTTTTTATTATTATAAGGTCTAAGAAGGGGAGTGAATTGTTAACTTCTTTCTCTATAGTGAAACAAAGACGGGGGTGGTTAGAGTTGAATGAGGAAAGAATTTTAGGAATGCTATCTGAGTTAAGAACAATGAGGAGGTCATTGACATATTTTTTTTTAATGAAAATGATGTCTTGATTAAAAGAAGGGATAACGGTGTCTAGAAGGTCATTAAGAACAATATTGGAAATGTCTAGTGCTAAAGAATTTCCCATGGCTAGGCCTGAAATCTGGTTAAAGAATTTTCCTTGGAAAGTGAGGTATCCGGATCTGCAACAAAGCTCAAGGGATTCAAAGTATGAGGAGAGGTTGAGGGTGGTGTAAGTTCGATGATTGTCCAGTTTTTCTGTACAATGTGGAGGGCTTTGTCTATTGGGGTGTTGGTAAGTAAGCTTTCGGCGTCTAGGGAAACAAGGATAAAGTTGTCAGGAATGAGTTAATAATGTTATAAGGATTATTGTGGCTAAGTTTTTGGAGAGAGGGTAAAAGGAATTTGCTGAGTTTAGCAGAGGGAGCGTTTAAATTGGAGATGATTGGGCGGAGTGGATTTCCAGGTTTGTGAATTTTCGGGAGTCCATATAAGTGGAGTGCTAAGGAGTTGTAGGATATGAGGTTGTATTAAGTGGGGCCGTTAATTTGTTTGTTCTCAAGTTAGTTTTTAATGTGTTGGTTGAATATTAACATTAGTGTGCGGGTTGGGTCATAGGGGGAGGGTACGTAAGTTGAAAGCAGTTGTTGCACTTTGTGTGAGTATTCGGTCTTGTCCATAATAACTGTCGAATTTCCCTTATCAGCCTTAGTAGTAATGTGGTGGTTGTTTGTTTTGAGGAAAGAGCGAGTTAAGGATAAATCTTTTTAATTTTATGAAGAGAAGAAAAGTTGGGGTGGTCAGTCAAAAAAGAAGGCAAAAATAAATATTATTTATTTTTGCCTTCTTTTTTGACTGACCACCCCAACTATTCTTCTCTTCATTATCCACGACAGTCAACCATTTACCAATTATTTTTAATTTTATATTTACATTCTACATCAATGTACGATCATCAGTTTTTACTTTGTATTCATTTTACTTTTTAACCATTATGTCTCAATATTATCTAATATTTAAATGTAATTTTCTTACATATGTACAACTAAGTGTAATTATAATTATTCATATTTGTTTCCTCTCTATACTTCTAAATTAGTTCTGCAATGTATTGTCTCTTATTTTCATATATATATTATACTTCTATGTACGTTTTACTTCTTTCATTTTTGTTTTTATTCACATTGTACTCCTATCTATAATGTCTTAATTCTATTTTATATGTATATGTATATTTATAATTTATATTTATATATAATTTTTATATTAAATATTTATAAAATTTTTATATAATTTTTTTATAAATTTATATATTTATATAATTTATATTTATTTATAATTTATTATTTCATAGATATAGTATTTTTCCTTCTATCCATTCCATATCTTCAAATTTTGGATACTATAATTTTCCAAGTTTTGTTTTACTTTTAATACTTACCTCCTCACCATCCCCCAACCAGGTCAGCAAATTTCTGCAATACTTACCCTGGTTTTCCAGTTCTAAGTGATACTCCTTGCTGAACACACTTGTAAGTCTCTATTTTTATTCTTCTAATTTTATTTAATTCTTTTTTTTTTTTTCTTCTTTTTTTTTTTCTTTCTCCACATTCCCCCTTTATGTCCATTATTTCATATTATATCCTTTTTTTTTTTTCTTCCAATCTCTCCTGTAGATCTGTAGGAGTATATTCACAATTGCATATATTATATTTTATATTATTCTACAACAATTGTTACCATATATTTACTTCAGTTTAGGATCTTGTTACTTAGCTTACTCTGTTTATACAACTTATTGTTCTTAATATTTTAATGTACTTACTGTTTATAATTTTAATAAGTTTATTCACATAGTTTATAATTTTTTATCTAAATATGATGTCACTTCCGCAATTTTTTTTTTTTTTTTTTTTATTAATGTTGGCTTTAAGCACGTCGACCCCTTTGGGTCCATTGTGCGCCAATATTCGCTAGGTCGTCTTATTCAAAACGTTAGTCCTGTCGCTTCCGCGTATCTAAGTAGGCTGGTTGGGTTAACCGACTCAAATCTACTGGGGAGATCCATCTGTTCCTCCCCAAATAACGCTAGTCTCAGCCTTATAAACTTGTCACATCTGCATATGATGTGAAAAGCTGTTTCATTCTCCTCCTGACAGAATCTGCATAGCGGATTCGTCATTACTCGGAGATTGAACATATGATTATTTAACTTACAGTGACCTGTGTAGATCGCTGTAAGTTTTTTAAGAGCTGCTCTGTCCATGTTCAGTAGCTGTTTACTTCTTTTTTTACATGGGCCTTCAAGGAACAGCTTCGAGTGTCTCTGTTTCTTGTCGGTCCAGTAATTCCTAAATTTGTTCCCATAGATCTCCCTGATCCTGCCTTTGGCAGTACTAAGGCTGATTCCACAGACAGGCTCGGGAGTTATAGGAATAGTATCTGAGCCCAACCTGGCTTGCTCATCAGCCATCTCGTTGCCCGGTATGCCAGAATGGCCTGGCACCCACTCCATTGCAACTCTGTTGTGCTCAGTTAGCTCGTTAAGTGCTCTATTGCATTCCTTAACGACCTTTGAATAAGCATAATAATTGTCAAGAGCACCTATTGCTGCCTGACTGTCAGTAAAGATGGTGATCTTTTTCTCAGTCACATTGGTTTGCAGTAGGTTTTGTACACAGTGGCAGATTGCCAGTATCTCGGATTGAAACACTGAAGCATACCTGCCAAGTGGTATAGAAATTTTTTCTTTTATATCTTTGCGATAGATGCCTGCTCCAGAGCCGAAGGCTGTTAGAGAGCCATCTGTGTAGCAATTTATTCCACTATTTGGTTTATGACTTCTGCTGCTATCTATCTCAACCTTATATTTTCGGTCCTGATATTCTCGGATTAGAGTGTCAGAGTGCATAGCTAGCACTCTTTCACTTCCAATCCTGTTCAGCAGTATTGTGTGTCCTCCCTGACAGGGGACTGTTGAACAGTAAGTTGACTTGCTTATCCTGTACAGTGTAATTGTTGCCCGAGCCTCCACCTCCAGCTGCAGCGGGGGCATGCCGAGCATCACCTCCATAGCAGCCGTCGGTGTCGTGCTCATTGCGCCTGTTATCATTATACAAGCAAGCCTTTGAATCTTTCCTAATAAGGATAAGTTGGCTACAGTCTTTGCTTTGTGCCACCATAGCAAAGCTGAGTAAAGTATGATAGGTCTGACTGTTGTTGTGTACAGCCAGTATACCATTTTTGGTTTTAGTCCCCAATTCTTTCCTATCGCTCTTTTACAGGCCCATAGGCATTTGAGGGCTTTACTTGTCACGTTTTGAACGTGTTTAGTTTATGTCAGTTTATGGTCCAAAGTGACTCCAAGGTGTTTTACTTCCTTACTCAGTGTCACTTGGATACCATTGATTTCCGGCATTTTAATAGCCACCTTCTTCTTCTTAGTGAAGATACACACATTGATTTTCCTAGGGTTGATGCTTAGTCCTTTAATCCTGCACCAATTCCTAAGAATACTGAACACTGTACTGAGGATATCAGAGAGGTCACTCTGATGCCTCCCTCCTATGAGGATGGCAATATCGTCAGCATATCCCTGAGCATAAATGCCTGCAGTGTTTAAGGCTTCCAATAATGAGTCAGCCACAAAACACCACAGTAGCGGAGAGAGCACACCTCCCTGTGGACATCCCTCACAGGGTTTAATCCACAGTTCCTTGTGCCCTATTTCTGATTTTAGAACTCTGTCCTCCAGCATTCTCCCAATCCATCTGGAGGTCATAGCGTCTATATCTTTTTTCCTTAGCGCATCATTTATGATGTTATAGGGAGTTCTATCAAAGGCACCCTCGATATCAACGAAGACGCCTATCATGATTTCACTCTGTTCTAAGGATTTCTCAATTCTTGTTACCAAGTTGTGAAGCGCCACCTCACAGGATTTTCCTGGTTGGTAGGCATATTGCTTTGAATGTATTGGACTAGTAGCCAATATGTGTTCCCTAATATGTCTGTCCAGTATCTTTTCCAATGTCTTCATTAAGAAAGATGACAGACATATTGGCCTAAATGCCTTGGGGTCTTCATAATATTCCTTTCCTGGTTTAGGAATGTATCGCACTTTGGATATCCTCCACTTACATGGTAGATATCTCAGTGCTAGGCTACCTCTTAGAAGTTCCAGAAGGTATGGCCTTATTTCTGGGAGACCCTTCTGCAGCAGTGCTGGAAAGATCTCGTCCATTCCAGCAGATTTGAAAGGAGAGAACGAATTCACTGCCCATTCAAGTCTACTGTTTGTTATCACTCTTCTTGCCAGACCCCACATACATTTGTGATACTCAGTAAGAGATTTCCTATAGGTATCCCAATTGCCAGATTTTTTAGAAGCATTGAACAATCTCCTCATGAGTGCTCTTTGCTTTGTTAGACTATCATTCCACCAAGACACTTTCCTGTTGGTTGTAGTTTTTTTGGCTTCATTACTGGCCAAATATGCTCTAGTCATAGCATCAGTAATTGAAGTATTTAATATTTCTAATTGCCATGTATTGTGGATAACTTTGGGGCAGCATTTGACAGCCTCCTCCAAGTTAGAACTATAGGACACCCAGTTTGTTCGCTTGGGGTCTCTATATTCCACATCATGTTGTATTCTATCAGATATATCAAATCTGATATACCTGTGATCCGAGCATGTTTCTTCATCAGAGACATGCCAGTTATCTATAAGGTCACTAGTCAATCGAGTCGCTAGTGTTATGTCTATGATCTCAGTCCTAATTCTATTACAAAAGGTAGGCTTATTCCCCCTGTTCAGAATATCAAGATCATATTTAATAATAGTCTCTAAAAGTTTCTCACCTCTAGAGTTGGTGTTTGTGCTTCCCCAGATCTCGTTGTGTGCATTAGCATCCAGGGCAGCAACAATTTCCTCCTTACTCTTTAATAGTTCATCCATTCCTTCTTCAGGCTCTGGATGTTCATATGGCAGGTAAACCGCCGCTATGATTAGTGATTTGTTATACCCTTGTTGGGCATATTTGGCTGCTGCAAGATCTCTAGAACAAAATTGCCATAGAGGCAGCAGTTTTAGTTTGTTTTTAAAAAGTAGGCAGGCTCTAGGATATGTGGGTGCAGATATTATTCCATACCCATGCATATTTAGTCCTTTGATCCTGCCTTCATATAAGTAAGGTTCAAGAATTAATATTATATCAATATCATTACCTTTTATGTACTGTTGCAACACTCCACATGCCGCAATGCAGTGGTGGATGTTGATCTGCAGCAGTTTCATATGTTTTGATTGTTTTATGTTCTGGAAGGTGGTTTTCCAGACGGGGCCGATGGTAGGGTTCTTCCCTCCGACTCAGTTTTCACTTTGTCTTTAGGTTTCTCCCCGCCTCTCGGCCTCGCTTTCGAACCACCACCAGTGTTAGATGGGTGCTGCGAGACAGAGTTCTGGCCACCTGACCGCGACAGTGGCTGGGGTTCGCCTCTGCAACCAGTTTTCACTGGTTCCTTTGGCTTAGCCCCGCCTCCTGCCCCGGCCGACGGCCTCGACCCCGTCCTCGACGCACTCCTTCCCGAAGAGGAAGATTCCTTGTTCTCCCTCTCCTTTGATGTACCTGCTTTCGGCACCTCCTCTTTAATTTCCTCCGGAGCAGGTTTACTTCCTGATGCTAGAAACCTGAAGGTGATAACATATATCCCACAGCAGGCCTGCATTCCATGTTCAGTGAGGCTCTGGAGGCTAGTCTCCGGTATGTTGAAAACTCCAAAGGATCCTCTTTCCAGAGCCTTGAAGTTAAACGCGGTCCAGGTTTTTATCCCAGTAATAGATTGGTTCTGAATCTGGAGCCGAGTTAAATAATAATCAGCAGGTAGTGCCTTTCCTGGGAAGAAGGCTCCAATCCTGATGATTTTTGTAAGATCACCTGCTTCACAAGTTCATAGGGTTAATCCTTCTTTAATTGTGATGCTCGGTGTTATGCTTTTAAACCATTCTACCGTATGGTTGTCTAGGCAGGATACAAGATATCCTCCGAGCTTAAAAAGCGCCCCGTCGAACTTTGGATGTATATCTCCGCCTATTGTGAGCTCGTCAATTTTACTTGCGATTGCTTCTTTTAGATCTTCGCATTGGTCATAAGTTAGCTGGATCTGCGGGTAGTCGACAGGAACTACCGCTACCAACTGTCCTTGCGCAACCTTTGCGTAGTTTTTGGGCCTTTCAGCCTCCCTTGGTTTCTTAGCTTCCACAGCTGAGGCTCCTAGGGATTTCCTAGCTCTTTTCTCCACAGGCAGTCTTGATCTAGACCTCAACCTTTGAGGCCTCGCACTCTTAGCTGCTTGCCTACGTGTCCTCGCAAACTTAGATGCTGGCCTCTTGGATGCGCCCTTCTCATCCCCTGCCTGTGTTATTGGAGCTTTACCCTCCGGCGCGGCAGCTTCGTTTGCCAGGCCTTTTGGGGCCCTTGCATCCTCCACTGCCTGCCTTTGAGTAGGCTCCAGTTCACTAGATATTTGCCCTTGATCTGAGGCCTCCCTTTCACGACTCTCTGCCTTGTCCGCCAGGCCTTTTGGGGCCCTTGCTTCCTCGGCAGAGTTCTCTAAAGGTGGCCTTCTCTCATCTTCTGGGCTTGATAGTTGTTGGGCCTTTGCCCTCCTCCTAAGTCGCCTCTTCGCATTCCTTATCTTCCTCCACGTGGCAGGCCTCGAGTCTTCCGACTCGTGGTCCCCGCACTCCGTGTGGTCGAGTCCAGAATGCGATCGGCTTCTAACCATTTCTGGTTTGTTACTTTCTTCGACGTCCATATACTCTTCCTGGGCCTGCACCATTGCACAAGCCACTTCCATCAGTTCCTTCTCCTTAAGGTCAGTTTGGACGTGAAGTGTTCCGACATCTTCTGTTAGGGTTTTTAGTAATTCCCCTACCAGATTTTCATCAATCTTATCTGAGGTGACCTCAGATAAGTTTAAAAGCTCCTCGGAGGACAAGTCCTCCTCGGATACCGACGATTTATTTTTTTTTTGTTTGTTTTGGATTGGACATTTTGGTTCCCACGAGTATGGGGGTCAATGGAACTGCAGGTACTACCCCCTCTCACTTCCGCAATACTTTATATCTTTTTATATGTTGGCCGTTCTAGCTCTGAAGAAGACCTACAAAGTCGGGTCGAAACGTTGGCTTTTAACAAAATAGTTTTGCCGATATTTAGTCTATTATGACCGCCACCCCAGGCCATCTTCTTCCTTAATAATACAACGGTCAACTATTAAGTACTCAATAAAAATTCTATTTTTTAAAAATTTAGTATTTATTTGATTGCACTCCCCCTCCCACGACCAACTCCTTATATCATGGACATACATCTCTACATCATTATGAGTTCATTACCACAGGGTCAACAACAAGATATGAGCCCACAATCCATACGCCACAGTTCCAGACTCAATGTTAGATCAAAAAATCCACAACTCTCTTCCTCACATCAGAACCTCTCTGCTCTTCCCCCTCGTCGCAGTACCAGATATCAAAAACCTTCTGGAACTTTTCATCATTCAGCACCGAAATCTAATCACTTCTCTTCACACTCCTCTTCATCTTCGTTCAACTATTCTTCACATGATGACACATTGACCTCTTCAGTTTTAAACTCCTCTTCTTTACCCTGATGGTGACCTACAAAGTGAGTCAAAACGTCAGCGTAACGATTAAAAATACTATTTTTTAAAAAATTAGTATTCACTTGACCGCACCCCCTTGACAAACTCCTCATATTATATCACTAACTATAATTGATATCTTTAGTTATATTTACATTTTTTGTTGTTATTTTTTTCGGTTCGCACTACAGACCATGAAGATCTTTGACTGCAAGATGTTGTCTCCTAAGACCACATGCCAATTTCCAATTTAAGTACATGGAGTAGAGCCATCAGTCCTACACACGGTCGGTGTGAGTTGCCTTAGTAGGCTGACGGGCCTCACATACCTGGGGGCGCTCGGGCAGCATGACTCCCTGGTGGACGGTCACCCAAATCGGGGGGTCATCCATTCAAGTGCTAACCACGCTCGGCGTTGCTTAACTTGGTTACCTATTGCAAGCGCCTTAGCCCTCATGGCTACCCCAGCCCCTTCCCCCATATTCATATATATAGCATTTTCAAGCCAATTTCAACCTTTCACAAGTAAAATTCAACTTTTTGCTAGTCAAATTCAATATTTTTTATTTATTTTTAATTTTTCCATATATGGGTCAGTTATCGTATGCTCAGTTTATGAAAATAATCTCAATTTTAATATTATTCTGCTGCATTTCAGTTTATTTAAGTTTTTTGGATTTATTCGATACAAGGGTCTGTCTACTTATATGTTATCGGAGACGTAATTTTTGAAAATTACCTCCATTTTAAGATTATGCCGCTGTGTTTCAGTTTATTTAAGTTGTGAGGATTTATTGCGTATTAGGGTCTACTCATATATTACGTACTTTTTGAAAATGACCTTCATTTTAAGGTTACGCCACTGCTTTTCGATTTATTTAAGTTTTTCAGATTTATTTGATATAACGGTGTACTTGCATGATATCAGAGACCTAGTTTTTGAAAATAATCTCCATTTTGTGATTACACCATTGTGTTTTGGTTTGTTTAAGTTTTCAGAGTTTTTCATTTGAATTAAAAAAAATAAGAAGGATTAATTTATTTTTCAGCCGAAATAAATAAATTTATTTTCTTTTTTAATATTGCTGTGTCCTCTTACAAAATGGTAAGTAAGATATAAATTTCGAACTATTAGCTGAAAAATCTGTAATTGGTATGTTAATATTCATACTCAAAAACATACTGATAAAACTTAGTATTGAAAAAAAAACTTAATTAATCGAGATGTAGCGCTGTAATATTAAAATGGAGATTGTTTTCAAAAGCTACATCTCCGATAACATATAAGTAGATCTTTACATCGAATAAGTCCAAAAAACTTAAATTAACTGGAAAACTTAATCTTAAAGTGGAGATAATTTTCAAAAACTACATCTCCGATAACATATAATTTTCCTTAATATCAAATAAATCCGAAAAACTTAAATAAAACGAAACAGCGGCATAATCTTAAAATGGAGGTCATTGTAAATAAATTACGTTTCTGTTATCATAATAATAGACCCTTATATCGAATACATCCGAATAGGTACAATAAATCGATATCCATAAGCGTAACATAAAATCGATAGTATTTTGAAAAACTGTACTTAAGGGAGCATAATAATAGACCCTCGTATCAGAAAATAAAAAAAAAATAGTCCCTTATTTCGAAAATATCAAAAATTTGAAACTTTGAAATTGAGTAGGTAGAATTCGAAATGGAAAAGGTTTACTTTGAAATGGCAAAGGTTAATTTGACTTGGAAAAAGTTTAATTTGGAATCTGAAATTAATGAAAAAATCTGAAAAGTAAAAATAAATGGTTATGCAACCGCATTATAAAATTTTATTTTTTTTTCAAAAGCTATGCCTTCGATAATATACTAAGTGGCCTTTATTTAAAAAAAAATAAAAAATTCAAAAGTTGAATTTGAAATGCAAAAGGTTGAATATGACTTGGAAATGCTATATATATATATATGTGTGTGTTTATATATGTATGTGTTTAAGTTGGAATGTGTTTAACAACACTCTATATATATATATAGAGTCAACTCATGATTGTTCAATTGAACTAAAGAATTGATGGAATAAAAATAAAAGAATTATGCTGGTGTGGGTAATTCAAAGTTGCACAGGTTTGCAAAACTGCAGGCGATGCAAAACTTGCGGCAATGATCATGTAGGGAATACAAGTCCAATGCAACTGTTGTGTCAATGGCACAGAATAATATGGTTATGGTTAATATGCTTTTGGCATTTTGTAAAGTTACTTAGAATGAAAAATAAATTAAAATCATTGTGTTCTTCTTTATGCAAAACTAAAAGTTGAAATGAACAAAAACAGTCATTATTTTTTTTTTTATTATTTTTATTTTTCCCTTCTTTTTCTTCTTTTTTACATAATTTATTTGTTCATTGTTCTTGAATCTAAATCCTTATTTTAGCTTTTAATAATCCCCTCTTTACTGAGTTGACTGTAAACAAAAGTCTTTCGATAATAGTGTTATATTATTACCTGGATCAGTTTTTTTTTTGTATTTTATAGGGTCCTCTCCTGAACAGACTTCTGTTTCTGCTCCATTAGCCCAAGTTTGTGAACCGTCGTTAGTGCCTTCAATTCCTTCACAGGATTCACAAACTGTTATTTGTAGTTTAGAGGTAACATAATATTTATTTTAATATTTTTATTTAACCTTGATAAACTTTACTGATCTTGTTTTCTTCGATTAATTATTTCATTTATATATAAATGTATGCGTATATTGATTATTGTTGGTGGAGTAACTGTTAGCATAATTCAAGATGTTGAATTTTTTTTTTTTTTTTTTTTTTTTTTTATGTTTGTGTGTTTGCAATGACAAA
Organism: Nezara viridula; assembly: GCA_928085145.1. NCBI lineage: Eukaryota > Metazoa > Arthropoda > Insecta > Hemiptera > Pentatomidae > Nezara > Nezara viridula. The sequence continues at coordinate 120,999,693 of OV725078.1, read as the reverse complement.
CAATTATATGAATAATTATTTCAATTTCCTTTTTTCTGCCTTATCAGTATTTTTTTTTAGCATTGGGATCATTCTTTCTTTTATTATTTTTTAAAAATAATTTTGAAATAGTCTGTTTGCTACATAAGATGTTACTTAGAAGAGGAAATTACTTGTTACAGTTTCTTAAAAACTGTTTCCTTAAAAGACAAAATAATGTTGGATATAAAATTTGGAACTGTGCAATATATAGTCGAACCTCTTTAATATATCCAACATCCATGTTAAACATTTTTTAAACTTTATATTTTATTAGAAAAAAATATTTTGTATATCAAATAAAGTTTATGTTACATGAAGTCACATTTAAGAAACAGATAAATTTAACTCTCATCTAAAAGAGTGCTTAGGTTTTATTCTGTTATACTTAGTTTCAATTAAGTATTTGAACAGAGACTACCTTCATTGTCTCACAGTATTTTTTTCATTACTGTTAGTAATAATTGTTTTTATGATTTTTCACAAACTGATGGTACTCTAGTAATAAGTATATCACTGACTGTGAGCTTTTGTCACATTTTCGGCATGTGAGTGCTTCTATACCTCTAAGAAAGTACCTATGTGTAAACAGGCAGTGACCAATCTGTATTCGGCACAATATGAATTCCTCTCTGTTTTCTCATGCTTGCAGCCCATTTGTTGCACTCCATTTTTATTTCTAATAATTCAGACTATTTTCTCCATTTTCTAGGAGCAGGGTAGCTCAGTGGGTAAGCACAGACTTCATAAGCTCAAGGTCCGGGGTTTGAATCCTGCTGATGACAAGTAATTTTTCATCAGCTGTGAATCAACTCTGGGGTCAGGAGACCTTCCTGTGGCAAATCCATTTTTTTCCCCAATTTTCTAGTAACTTTGTTTTTAACTTGTGTACCCAATCTTCTACTGTGATATAATTTATTGCAGTTATGATTGATTTCCCTCTCTTCCTCGCTAAATTAGCAGCTTGGTCGGTTCTTTTGTTGGCCAAAATGGTATATCTCCTATGGAATGGAACCCAGGCAAAAACTACACTGACTGTTCTTTTTTTAAACTTCCACCATAGGTTTAATATATTTTTAATTAGGGAATAGCTTAGCCTTGGGTTACCAGTTGCTGTCACGATGTTTTTGAAGTCTGTGGCTACCACTCAGTTATTCTATATAGAATTTTATATCTAATGGAGAGCCTTCATGCTTCTCCAGTGGATATGGAGATCTCTCCTAGTAAGTTAAACATAGGTAGCGTAGCTAACAGTGTTTTCCATTTTGGAGGCATTTATGTATATGACTCAAAAGTCTTTGTACCTTTCTAGTGATTGAAAAAAAGAGTATTGGGTTTGTAGTGGGTACTCTTTGGTACATCTGGTTATTAATATTAATATGACTATAGCCGGTACTTTTCTTCCAGTGAGGGATTTTGAGATAAGGAATGGAGATAAGAAGATGAAAACACTTTCAAATTGAAACATTTATCATTTTTATTAAAATTTGGTTTGTTCTTCACCACTGTTAATATTTAAGTGGAAGTAAAGATTTATGAACAAATAAAAGAAGGATTAGATATGTATTTATGTTGGGTATCACATGAGAATTACTAATAGAATAGCAAAATGAACCATATTCTGAGACAAAGTACCCTTAAATTAACAAATAATATATATATATATATATATATATATATATATATATAATATATATATATATATATATATTGCCATAAACTAACTTAAAAAAGATTCCAACAATATATGCAGTAGTTTAAATAATACTATGTAAACAACTGTTGTATCTTACTATACATTATCACCTATAATAATAATAATATAGATGTTAATGTATAATTTCAGCTAACATTGTATTCTTATTTAGTTTGAAATAAACATATTTATATTAAAATATTATTTGTTAAATGGGTTTGAACAGGAAACAAGGAACAATTGTCTTATTTATAAATCTAAATAAGTGCAATGTATTTTATTAGCTAGCATGTGTGCAGGGTATATGGTACAGGGATGTGAACATGTCTTAATTATAGCAATTATGTATAATTAGCTAAAGTAAGTTTTTTTTTTAGAAATTTAACTAGGCAATTGTGGTAATTTCTTTATATAAATTAAGGAAAGCAACAGTTATAAAATAATGTTGTTTAACCTATATTATTATAACCTGTATTATTTTATATTTTTATGACAATAAGCCGTTAAAAATAATAATAACAAGCTTTCTAAAAATTGATTAATTCATGAATGGTGCTTTGTAATCCTTAGTTATAAGAATACCTTTGTTAAAGTATTGAAGGTCGAGTGGAGGAAGGGGGAGTAATTTTGGTAAGATTACATCATTCTTCGGACTCCATTAAGGCATTGACTATTTTATTGTGCATACTATGATGTTTAAGTTTGATTATTAATTTGTTAAATACATAATTTTAAATTATTTACAAATTAGGCATGTTTAAGGTAATTAATCTTTAATTTTTAATGTTGATGCTAATGTGTTGTATACTGGTACTGGGTGGGGAGAACTAGTCCGGTAAGTGGGCCTATAGTGATCCTTTTTGCCAACCCCTGACGGCTACCTTTAAGGTTTCCGCCACTTGCTTGTCGAGTAGGAATGTCACGATCCATTTCTCGGGGCCGCCGAGACATGAAAAGTAACCGACCCAGGTGGGAATTAAACCCACAATGTTCAGAACCAGGCACTCTGGGACCCAAGCCCCAACGTGTTCGGCCATCCCGTCCTCATGTCTTGTATTAGGATTCAACTTTGTTAAATAATTTCCAATTTTTATTTGTACAGTCAAAGCTCCATATTTATGTCCTGCTTATTTTCATTTTTAGTATTTGATGTTGGGGAGAGGTGCTAAAATATATTTGACCTGAATTTTTTTTGTCCCGAGGTGAATAAAGGAATAATAATAGAATAACAAGGGTATTATTTAAAAATATAACCACTAATGTTTTACTATTATATTATGTGTTCATTGCTACCACCTTCAAACCATTTCTGATATTCTGTAATTATATGCCTCTTCTTACAACCTGTTAGCTCATAGTTTCCTTTATCATTTTTCCCTACTTAGATTATGTCTGCCTTGTATATGGTAGACTGTCTGGTGGCTGTGATTTCATCTTCTGAGTCCCCAGGTGCTCCCACATTTCTAGCTGACATGCTCAGTTAAAGTGGCTCTATCCAGTTTTCCAATGCTAATATTTTTTAGGTACATATCTTTTCTTACACATACATAACCCCAGGTCTAGTTGTTCCTTGTTCCTCTTTCCATTCTTTAAACACTAAACCCCAGATCACAAACCTGTCTATTGCCATTCATACATAGAACTGTTCAAAAAGCATTTATCATCCATGATACCCTGTTTTGGAATTCCTTACTCACCTCAATACTCAAAATCTTATTTTTAATTTTATTTAAACACCAATTATTTCTCAATATCCTCACTATCAATCTTCCAAATTTATGTAAGTATTACGTTATTATAAATTTGTAGTTATCAAAAATCGCTATTATGAACACTTTTCAATAGTTAGATTTTCTAAATTAGATATTAATATTTGTTGAATTTTTTGGGCCATATAATGTTAGCTTAATGACAAAATATGTAGTAAAATTAATTTCAAAAAACCGTTAGATTTTTGCTAGATGGGTGGAACGGGAACATTTCTTCACATCTCTAGCCAAGCATCTTGGAAAAGAACACATCCCTTCTGAATGTATCTGCTTCTGCAGAAGTTTTTTTATTAAGAGTGGAGTAATAATTACAGTATATTAAATGATGTGAAAAGTTGATCATGACTGAATTCAACAATTAAATATTTTATTATCAGACTTGTGAAGATAGTTGTGGATTGTAATGTGTTTGGCACGGTACTACTTCCGAAGATAGCATCAATCTAAAACAGTAATTATTTCTCAGTGTATGAACAAAGAACATATTCTGGCACTTATGAATATTTATATGTATTCTTAACTTTAATTACTTAAACATTTTAAATTAGTATTTTTTTGGTTTTGTTAATGTATTTTATAAGTTATAGTAATATTTTATATTTATATTGTATTCAATAATCTTGCACTACTCCAGTGAAAACCCATCAATTATTTCAATTGTAATTAAATTTTTGCATAAATAATAATTGGCAGATCAATTTTTTTATTTTACAGCCCTGAGGAAGACAACACTATTTATAATTCTTGGTAACTATTCCGTTGATGGCTTTTTTTCTCCATTCAGTTTTACACTGTTTACATGAACATCCATTTTTTTAAAAAATTAAAAAGCTTTATTATTTTTTTAAAAGTAATTTGTAATAATAAGTGTAAGCTTAAGTTTAGATATGGTATTATTAAGAGTTTTCTCTTTAAGTAATTATATATATTTTTTAAGTTACTATTAACCTAAGACCCTAATAAAAAATTGGATGATAGAAGTGGTTAGTTGCATGGCAATATTGAAAACAAAAATAGTTTAAATATAATAATTTTTTAAATATTTAATTTTTTAAAATCAACTTTTTAACCATAATAAAAAAAAATCAGAAAATCTAAATCTGCTGGATTGTTAAAGCACCTTCCTAAAGCTGAAAGATGAAAGTATTAAAACAGAGAAATTTATGTTTTTAGTAAAAAGGGTTTGTAAGCTATAGTTCTTTTATCCCATGGTAAGTTAATACAAAGAGATTTTTGAATTTACCGATTGTTTTTTAAATCTAGCACAATATACAAAAAAAAATTTATTTAGAATCCCTTTTCCTTGACGATAAACCATAATTTCTTTGTTATATGCCTTTCTGTTTTGTTACTCTCCAAAAATGTATAGAGAAACTTTTATTCAACTGGATATGACAAACTTAATTTAATGCGAACTGGAGGATTGAGTCCTCTGCCAGGTTAGTGATAACGATAGGCTATATCTAACAAGTATGTATTGACTCTTGCTTTTAAGGTCCATTGTTTGTTAATTTTAAAAATATTGGATGAGCCATAATTATTATCATATATGTATTTTTGCTATTTGTTGAAATGTCCTAAAAGTTGTCGTAAGTGTAGTAAAATCTTTGAAGTATGATTTCAGAGGGTTTATATAATTAATCCTAAAAAGGTTTAGTGAAACATTTAAAGCATGTTTAATGTTTTTTTTATTTACAGGACAAAGACCAAATTAAACGTAGTTTGAAAGAATATCATGAAAAGTTTTCACCTTCCTGTAATTCTGAAAAGTACAATTTTCATAACACTCAAGTTCACTCATCTGAATCTGAAAATGAAAAACAAGAACCTCAAAACCGAAGTAAAATCTTTAAAGCAAGGGAAAAAGAAAGAGCGTTGGCCAAAAGAAAAGGTGATTTATATAATATCTTAAGCTATTATTTATACTTATATATGTATATGTATATGTATGTATATATATATATATATATATATATATATATATACATATACATATACATATACATATATATGGGCTTATTATTTTAAATTTCTGTTTAATGAAAATCTATTGTCTTATTTAAGTCATACATATGTTCTTAATTTAATTTCAGAGAGAGGAAAGTCTCCCAATGATGATCAAAATAAAGTTGCAGATAAATCTGATCGAGGAAAGCGCAGGAAACGATCTTTAAGGTCTTCTGGTAGTGTTGATAAAAAGAAGGAAGTTGAAGGTATAGAAACTATTTTTAGTATTATATCTTAATCTCCTCCTCTCCAACTCTGTGATACTAACAGCACTAATAATTGAAAATAAATTGGTAGGGGTGTTCAGTCAAAGAAAGAACAAAGTATAAATTAATAAATTATTTTTATTTCCTTGTATTTTCATGCCGATGCTTCTTTGTCAGGACTATGAAAAGACAAAATAACATAAATACAACTAGTAGACAGTAATAGTAATAATATGAGGGTAAAAGGTATAGTCTAATAACATGTAGGTAGTGTAAACTTAACACTAATAAATATGTGGGATGGCAAATATATTATATATAAATAAAGGAAGTATAAAGTAATGGTAACAAAGCTGAGAAAAACTTGAAGTTATAAAATAAAGTGGTGAAGTAGACAATAATGAAATTAACAAAGCAATGAAACATGAAATACAAAATTAAATTTGATTAACTGTTGATGTATAAAATAATGGTAACAGAGTTTGGAATGTATGAAATAAACAACAATAAAATAACAGTAGCAACATGATCAAATTAAGAAGAAATGAAAAATGAAATAACAAAGAAATTAATGGAATATTAAGAGATAAATAATAAGTGGTAAACATACTTACTGATGTACAGCACTAATGATTGTTAAATTCAGGAAACATTTGTTTTCTATTACTCAGTTTTCTCCTGATAGTTCCTCATTTTCTGTTATGGCTCAGTTAATTACTTATATCATATCAGGGATATTGCTTGAAGAATGGAAATAATCCATTCTTATTGCGATTCACAAAAAGGGTCCATGGATGGATTGTAATAACTATTGAAGAATTTCACTCCTTCCGGTATGTTATAAAATATTGACTTTAATCTTACATTAAGGGATGAGCCACGTCTTAGGGTTTTTGAAAACTAAGTATTAGATAGAATATTCGGGCCGAAGAAGGATGAGTTAACCGGAGAGTTCAGAATGTTACACAATGCCGAATTGCATGAACTGTACCCGGTTAATATAATTGAGGTGATTACATCACGGCAAATGAAATGGGCTTGTTAAATTGTTGGGCTTAGTAAAGAAAGAATTCCTAAAATGTTAATATTTGTTGTACCAAATGGTAAATGTCCGAGGAGTAGACTGAAGCGAAGGTGGGAAGATTGCATTAAAGTCGATCCGAAGGGACTGGGTGTGGACGGCAAACGATAGAGGGATGTTTGTAATAAGCGATTGGTGGTGTCTGCATAGTCTACATCGAACCTTCGGGTTCGCTAGGCATTTTATTATTATTGTTATTATAACATTTTTTTTTAACAAGTTACAATATGAGGTGGTTAATTATTTCAAATAATGACATATAAAAAATTTTAAGGTACTTTAGAGAAAGGAATTTTGAAAATTAAGCATTTAAGCCCTGTTAAAGAACATTAATGGAAATAAGACCTACATTATATTAAAAACTACTTAACTTTATATTGTTATAATGAGATAAATCAAAATCGTTAAAGCCATTTTTGAGAAAAATGTGTAAAATTGATCTATCAAGTGCCACTTATGGCTAGCCGATTTTCAGGAAAAAGTTGCTGCAATATCCTAGGCATATAACTATCTTAAATTTATAATATTTAATACATTATTTCAGTTTGTTGCGACTTCTGGTTTTTGAGCTAGACTGTTCGCATACACATACATGCAAAGACCAGTTTGTGGGACTTGGTTAAAATGTAATTTTTTGTAATCTCTGAAAAAATAATTTAAATTTATAAATATATATATATATATTTGTAAATTATGTAGATACTAGTAGATAATGTAATTCAAAATAATAACATTCATAGGTTTAAAAAAAAAAAAATCTGTGTTCTATAACAAACCATGTGGACACTGGTTTGTTATAGCTAGATGGATTATGGAAGATGGAGGATCAATTATATAAGAAAAATGAATAAATAATAAGATATATAAACCTAAATGAAAATAATAATCTTATGGGAATATATAGAACCAATAATGTAGATTCATGAAAATGAATTATATTTTATTGAATTAAAATTTAAGTGACGACCATAAGAATTGTATTTTGGAATTGAAAATGGGCAAAAGAGCCTGAAACATTGTCGGATGTTTTTGTGAATGAAAATTTAATAAATTAATTAAAAGTGTTTGAAGTAGCTCTTTGTGAAAATAGATAAGTTTTAAAGTTTAAATTAATTTTTTGAAAACAGTCTAAAATCTTATAACCTCTTAAAACTGTAATAGAATATAAATGTAACCTCCCGTTCCACATGTTCACTGCTTACCGCATTTCACAGCCATTAAATTCTTAGCAGTTATTTATATTAATTTTAATTGTTAAATGAAATTGATAATAGGAAATTTGTACACTATTCTCCAAATTATCTCCAACTTTGGGTCAAATCGAATGAACCTTTTTCAAACTATACGCATTTCATAAACAATACATTTATAGATCAGAAAGTAGAAGTATTTATTGAAAGTTTTGGATAGGATTTGATGAAATTTATACCTACTTGATCGTGTGCCTAAGTTAAAGTATTGGATGGAATTGATATGGGACCAACCAGCAACATCTCTGAAAATTTCTGAAAGAAAATTTTTTTTTAACCTCTCACGAATTGAAAGCAGCCCTATATTTGGTTGTGAGAAAGCAATAAAACAAATTGAGGTAATGAGATGGCCTCTATTACTTTATTATAATTTATATTATCAGTTGCTCCATGATTCCTATGACATAACTTATTCATATTGCTCTAGTTTATGTTATTTTCGTCTAATTAATTGGTTGAATTTTAGTACTTTTTTATCTATATACTTAATTGGTTGTGAATTCCTTAGTTAGCAATTTTAATGTTTTATTTTATTATTATTTCTTGTTTATTCCTTAACATGTTACCTGCTGAGTATGATATGTCTTAAATGGCTTTCCCGACAATATCGCTCCCCGGCAACTGACTCTAGTTATGAAGTTCCTAACAGCATCGAACATTTGATGCATACATCAGTATCGAGGTATACCACTATTTTTTGACAACAAAGGTGAACTAAATTCCTTATTCAGTGTCTATCTGTTGATTGTGTCCTCATTAATGGTCAGCAACTATAGGAGTGGACCCCGACGCCGTTTTTTATTATTTCTCTTTATTTCAGTTAAAAAGTGTTAAAGTACCATATTGTGGCAATGAAAGAAAAATGTGGGTATTTAGGTTACATTAGAATTTATTTTAAGAAAAGGAAAAATGAAAATGAAGTATTAAGTTGTTAACGGCTTGTGATACTGGTTGAAGTGTGGCAAACAGAATCCGTGCATACCATCACAGTCCTCACAAAAACTAGTGACTTTCCGTGTTTATTATTTGCCTCCTTACATCCCTTCCCTATGGTCTTTCTCAGTTCTCTATAGCATTCTCTGCACTGCTTTCGCTGTTTCATCTGAGGGCTTAACAAAAGAATGGACACTACGAAACAGACGTGGTGATGGTGGCACTGAGTTGGGAGTTCATCAGCGAGAACCGATTGGAACTTTGTAATTAATATGGGTTTTTCTTTTTACAATTTAAAGATGATCCAAGAATTGACCAACGACGTTCCAAACATTATCTCAATCACCACACATGTGCATTGTCTTATCACAGCAGGAATATGTATCATCTACTGGGGGATTATACCTTAGGGAAATCATTTTATATCAGTCTGGTACAATATCAGTCCCTACAGCTTTATATCAGATGTAATGATTATTTATGTTTGTATCTTTACATCTAACCAACTTCCATTCAGATATTTTAATGACTGACTTTTAGGCAGTTGATACGAATATCGGAACCCAGGGACCATAACCACAGCTAACATGTTAATTTGTTTAGATGATATTGATCTTTGATCTTTTTTATTTGTTTTTTTCTTTCTTTGTTCCATCGTTATCATTATTCATTTTCATCTATTTCATTTTTATATCATTTTCATCAGCTTATTAGTATTTCTGCATTAATATCACTGTTATTATTACCCATAATTTTAATGTCTCTATATTTTTGTCCCATTTACTTACATAGAGGACCTCTCTCTTTCTCTTTTTTTAGTTTATAAACTGACTATCCCAGATTAAAAAAATATATATAATTGTCATCACTCTTAATTATCTATTAGATAAAATATGATGTATAGAAGTAGGTTAACTACACAGTAAGGTAATGTGCTAATGTTCTTAAAGTTTTAATTCATGTTTATTATTTTAGGAATATTTCAATGCTTCTTGAAATAAACAACACTTTCACATTTATTGACGTAATTTCTTATTAAATTTTATTTATATCCAAACAAATAAAATAGTTTGCTAGATTTAAAAGAAAACTAAAAAATAATTTATGGAAAACAATAGGAAATTTTATTTTTGGTGATTTGATTATTATACTAAATTAGTTATGTATCTTTCTTTAAACTTTTCAATTAGTTGTATACTTATCTTGTTATATATCTACTATAATTTAATTATACTTTTAGAGAGTGCTCCTAAAGCAAAACTCAGAAAAATGGAAAGAAAGTTAGTACCTGTTCTAGAAAAACTGAGTGTTGAAGAACTGATGGAAACCAATACATACCAAAGGTTCAACCGGTCTTTAGAAAAAATATTTGAAGATGTGGAAGATGTCATGATAAATGAAAGTGGTAAGGTCTAATATATTATATAATATAGAAATTTATCTTTCTTTTTTTTTCCTCTTCCTGAAAGACATTTTAAGATCTTTATATCTCCATAATCAGTCTGTTCTTGCTATATCTTCGGTCGAGAATAGGCAATTGTCATGACTTTAGATCTACTTTGTGGAAGCAGAGGACTAAATGCATCCATCATTTAATCTTGCATTTTATAAAATTCATAAATTATACAATAAAAATTGATAAATATTACAAGCAAAATAGTGAGGTTTATTCAATTCATTTATTGTGCTACATTTATATCATCTTTAGCTGCAAGAAAATTTAATTTTTAAATCAGATATTAGACTGTCAAGATTCTCATCATAGACACACTGAGACCATCCTATAGGAAAATATTAGGCTTTGTTAAAAATATATTGAGTTAGTTTTGAGAGAAAAGGATAACTATACTTTTGAGAGAAAAGGATAACTAGGCTTTTTTGTGCTAATTTATCTTTCTAGGTTACAGAGCCTAGAGTATTTAAATCTATTTATTTTTGGAAGCTATCTTAAATGAAGTGTGTGTGATAAGTTCCTGCAGTTTTTTGATAAAAATGAAAACTTTATTTATAAAAAATGGTCAGACACAGGTCATTCAAAGCATTGTCCATTGCTAGCCACTACTTTCTCCCATCTTTCAATTAACATACCGTTTCCACATTAAAAAAAAATATATATCATTTGAGGCAATTCAGTCTCTGTATGTTCTTTCTGATAGAGCATAATTGCTGTAATTTTCAACAAGAATTCTATGCCTTCAGCTGCAGTTTTCTTTTGGAAAAAATAGTGTGATAAAATTCCTCGCAAAAACAGTTTTGAGGGTACAAAGTTTGCCAATGTTTGAAGATATATGAAAAATAGGGGTCGACCAATATCGAAATTTTTGAAGGCCAATATGCCGAGATATATCGTCATTGTTTTTTTCTTTCCATCTGTTAACGCTGCATATTATTGTATCTTTATTTTTTTATTATTATTTTTTCTCACCAACTCACTCTTTTGAAATCTAATTAAATAAATGTTTATTTATTTTTGTTTGTAAAAGCCAGGGATAATTATTTGCGAAGTGTATTCAATTGTATATAATTTAAATATTAGGCATTATTCGCGATGTATTATTGCATTTGTGTATACACACCAGCCCGGCAGTAATACTGAGTCTTAAGGATTAAGACACCAAAATATTACCATAAGATTGCCGGAGCCCAGTCAGGAGCAAGTATTCGTAGAAATAAGGTCTATGTTGGCGATAGTACCCCCACCCCACCAGTTGTTCCGGCTCATCTTGAGGCAGCCTAGCGCCATTTTGTTCAACACAGCTGGATAGACATCAGCAGTCATCGATCAAGATCGATATGCATATTGATCCTCCCCACCATGGACTGCTTGACATCAGCTTATACCTAGGGGTAACCTTGAGAGTAGTCCTATCTACCTCCTACTTGGATATTTTTTCTTCCCTCCACTTTCACCTAAGGATATTTAAAACTAATTTAATTTTTTTCCCGCATAATTAGTTTTGTTTGCATAATTAGTACAGTTTCACAAGAATATCTCACTTATTGCTAAAATTTATGTTTATGTCGATACATTAACAATTGATTGGCACGTTTATTAGCAATAAGAACAATATTCCAAGAGAAACTACCAATCTCGATAAAATAAGTTCACAAGGCCATATATCGGTCTTTTGGAATATCAGCATCTGCTCTTTGGGAGAAAGGAGGACCAAAAAAAAACTAATAATTTTGATAAAATAAGGTCGTAATGCCGATATGGCCGAAATGCCACTATTAATATCAGTATTGGTCGATCCCTAATGAAAAACATTGTATACACTTTGAGGAGTTTTAAATACACTGATAACCCAAGAACAGAGAATTAGCTCTTAATAAAGTTGGTTGCAGTGTTGCCAGATGCACTTAAGTTGTTAACGGATGTACAGGTAAATAAAAATTCTCTAGATAACAAACTGCAGAAACTTGTTCACACACTCAATATTATTCTAATCTTGCTGATAAGATGTATTTTTTTGTTCACCATTTTGTTTTTGCCTTAAGTAAATTTACTAGCCAATATTTGTTATACTTATCAAAGTCTCACCATGTTTCTCTTTTTTATGTAATTCACTTTTAAGAACTGTTGAATCGTCTACAGTTCAGAATTGTGACTTTGTCACCTCTAGTATGAACTTGTATCAATTGATCTACATGTCTTTTGACCATATGACCTGTTTCTAACAATCATGCCCAATACACTTTCTGTTTTCTTCCTATGTTATTCTTATTTAATTTTCAAGGAATAGGTTAAAATATATAAAAGGCTTAGAAACCTATAGATGTGATGCTGACAACACCAGCAGTCTTTGCCTACAAACCTTTTTCCAGAGAATTTCATTTAAACCCTAAATTCTCAAAGTCGGACTCGAACATTATCACATTCATGGTTTGGTTGAAGACACTTCCTGTTGTATTAATACTGATCGTACTCCTAGTGATTCATTGGTTATCGATCCTGACAATGTTACAGACTCATTTTATTTGATGCAATGTTATTAGCTCAAATATATTTACTGGGTGCAGCTCATGCAATTAGGTATTGTTTGGTCTTCTAAATTCTCTGGTTGACTGATACTTCTTTGGTCAGTATTTTCTATTTTATTTTCAGAAAACATTGAGATATTGTCTTGTCTTAGTGACAGTGACCTTGTTTCATATCCATAAGGAACATAAGATTGTTTTCTTATTTAATTATTGTTGATCCTCAGTTACTGTTATTGTATTTCATCATAATCAACACCATTTCTGCTACCAACTATATATTTTGTTTTATCATTGTTTATAGGCGTTTGATAGAGTTTGGCACCCGGGACTGCTGTACAAACTCCGAAAATTCCTACCACCTACATACTTCCTCATTATCCGTTCCTACCTTACTGATAGATACTTTAAAGTAAATCACAGAAACGCCTATTCATCCCTTTTTTCCCAGTCCACTGGTGTTCCTCAAGGTAGTATCCTAGATCCTATCCTCTATATAGTTTATACAGCTGACATCCCTACCTATCCCAACACTGTCATCACCACTTATGCCGATGACACATGTATCCTATCAGTAAATAATGACCCATCAATTGCATCCCAAATGCTTCAATCACACATCATAAATCTTGAAGAATGGTGTCAAAACTGGAGAATTAAAATAAACTCCAATAAATCCCATCAAATTACCTTTACCCTTCGTCGTAAACCAATGACTTCCTGTCCTACAGTTTCCTTTAACAATACTCCACTTATCCCTGTTGAGAAAATCCGATACCTAGGACTCCACCTGGACAAACGACTAACTTGGAATCCTCTATACTAGACTGAAACGACAAGAAACCGCTCGACGTTTCCGATTACTTCAGCACTTACTAGACAAACGCTCTAAACTTCCCATTAATTACAAAAGACTCATATACTTGACTATAATAAGGCCTATTTGGACTTACAGAGTTGAGCTATGGGGCTCCACTAAACCATCGAATTCCTCTAGCATCCAATCCTTACAATCCAAAATCCTTCGTAAAATCCTCAATGCTCCTTACTTTGTCACTAATAAAATCATCCATAAAGACCTTAATGTTCCTTATGTTTCAGATCTGGCCCAATCCAGATACCTATCCTTCCATAATAAACTTCAGAATCATTCCGACCCTCTCGTTTCTAACCTTGCTTCCTCTTCAATTCCTGATAACCCTCCGAGGCGTCTGAAAAGAAGATGGCCCCGTGATCTCCTAATGTAGTCATATCATTAGAGTGCTACCATTGGGTAGTTACTCAGCAAGTGTTTTCATGTCATTATATCCATTATGTCCAAATTTACTAGATGTATTTATTTAATACAGTTGTAAATGTCATTAAGAAATAAAAAAAAAAATCATTGTTATATTAAAACTTGATCCTTTTTTTGATTTTATTCAAGTTTTTATTTATTTCAAAAGTTTCTTCATCTTTACTTAACATTATTAACTCATCATTCTCAAGCACACACTTTTCACTACATGGTTCAATATAATAAATACTTCACGCATTTCACACCTTTCTCAATACGATTAGTTTTTCTAAAGACATATTCCCATTGCTTGTATGAAATATAACTTCCCAAATCCCACATTTACTGTTTCTCATTCCATCATATCTAAATAATAGTAATAATTAATATTTGTAATTCAGACAAAATTTTGCTTTTCATTCATTGATAAATATGTTTTTTTCATTTACAGATGAAGATGAGGAATGTTGTGATTCACTTATTCCGAAGTATCATCTCCAAGATCTTTGTGCTGAAGCAGCCAAATTGAAAACCTTGGGTGCGATGGAGTCAATTCCCACTGATAAAACTACCAGATTATTAACTATTTTAGAACGAAATATTCGTGATGGAAGTAAAGTAACACCAATTTCTGATCCAGTAAGTTTGGGATGTTTGCTCTAGAAAAAAATAAGAAAATGTATTTGTAATTACCAAATAAAGGCTTCACAACTTCATATCGATATTTTATGAGTGCTTAGAACTAAAAATGCTTTTTTCACTCCAAATTTCTTTTACAGATTGGTGTTAATATATATCTGTATATTTTGTGTCAATTAATTTTCATTTTTTACTATTTTGTGTCGATTATTTTTCATTTTTTAATATTTTATGTCAATTACTTTTCATTTTTTAATATTTTGTGTCAATTATTTTTAATATTTTATGCCAATTACTTTTCATTTTTTACTATTTTTTGTCAATTACTTTCATTTTCTTCTATTATTATTTTTTAAATTCTTAAAATAATTATTTTATTAGATTTTTGTCAACAGAAGTTGCATATTATGTATAGCATCAAACTTTCATAATGTCTTCTGTTCGTAAAGTCACTTATCCATATATTTCATTATTCAAAAAAATAATTTTTATTCTCATGTTTTTAAATGATAAATCACTCATGTTTTTAACACATGCCTATATAGCACATCATTTGGTTAATAATGCTGAAGAATTATTTTGTTTTTGCTCATTTAAAGTTGTATTATGAATGTTTAAAAAATAATTATCATAATCATATTTATTTATATTTTTGTATTTTTACTTGAAATAGAATGATGGAGAAGATGAAAGAAAATTGTTTGTTGAATTGGCAATGGAAAGAGTTATGAGAGCTGTTGATGCATCTTTAACAGCTTTATACATTTTAACTTCACCAAACATGCATAAACAAGTGTATTTAGAAGATGTTATTGATCGAATTATAATATTTACGAAGTATCAACTTCACAATACTGTTTTCCCTGTGTTCGATCCAGTTTATCGGGTCCAGTCTAAAGATAAAGGTAAGTTATCAGAAACACACAACACTATCAAAACAAAACAAAATTATCTTTCTTTAGAAAATTAAAATATATATAATGCTTAGTCCTAATATTATATTTACAAATAACCTTAAACTTAATTAACATTAAGAATATATGACACTATTTATTCTTGAACAAACAAAAAGAGGTTTGTTAATTTTAAACAACCTTCTACATACCAGTGTAAATTATTGAATTTATATTGGTTTTCTATATCTAATAATTGTACTATTTGATCTATATTTTCACAATTACCATCAATATATTCATTTAAATATGTATACAATATATCTGAAAGCTACATATGTAGGGCAATGCAACAGAAAATGGTATAAATCTTCGGGTTCACGTGTATTACAAATGAGACATTCTATCTAGAAAACTATTTTGAAAGCCGTAAGAAGTATCGTTTAAGTTCTTCGGCTACTTACCCTTACTATATATTACATATATAGGTAAGTGAAAGTAATAAGAAATAAAACAAAATAATCACTGATTTGCTAAAAAGACAAAGAAATAAAAAAGATAGGAAAGAACAGTAAATACCAAATAGATTCTTATAATAAATGAGTACCAATTCTCCAATAAATAGAAGAAAATTACAACTGTTATATACCCACATCTATACATATTTATTTGAAAAATCATGACTGGGCTGGGAACTCCTGGTAAATTGGTGAGATTGACTAGGGCGTGTACAAATGACCCTAAATGTTGAGTCCTAATACAAGGAGAAGTATATGAAGCCTTCAAAGTTCGAATGGGCTTTCTGCAGGGAGATGGACTATCACTGGTGTTGTTTAACTTAGCTCTGGAGAAGGTAATAAGAATAACATAATAGGAAAATGGAGGGGTCCATCTGGGAATTGATCATGGAATCCTTGGATATACAGATGATATAGCTGTCCTTGGAAGTAATCAAGAGGACATTGAGAAACTCGCTAATACCCTGATAAGAGAGGCAAAGCAAATCGGCCTACAAGTAAATGAAGACAAAACAAAATATATGATAATAAGCTGGGAATTCCACCCGAATAACAGGATCTGCATAGAAGAGAAATCATTCTCAAGAGTAGAAAAATTCAAATACCTTGGCTCCACAATAACCTCAGTGAATGATGAACTGTCAGAAATAGATCAGTGAATAACTAGCACGAATAGAGCTTTCTTATCCCTTTTAAAGGCATTAAAATTAAAATCCCGAAAATTTTCAAGAAATCTCAAATTAAGGGTGTACAATGCTATGATAAAGCCAGTTCTATTATATGGACTGACAATAACCAAGCACCCTAGGAAAAATTATTGAAGATTTGAGAGAAAAATCTTCCGCTCGATAACCTGAGCGATCTGAGACTAGAGTACTAACACATGGAGAAGAAAGACCAATAAAGAACTGCTTACAGGAACTGGTCAATCAATACGCCATGATATGAAGGCACGGAGGTTAAGATGGGCAGGGCATATAGCTTGTAGCAATCCATCTATAAGCCTCTACGTAACAATAAATGAAAAAATGCATAGAAGGCAAAAAACCACGTGGAAAGCCAAAAATCAGATGGGAGGGAAGATAGAATCAACAAAGATGGAATAGAGCTGCGTGCAGATAACTAGAAACAAATAACGCAAGACTGGCAGAAATGGAGCAGGCTTGTTAAGGCGGCAAAAGATTACAAGGTCTGTAATGCCAACAGAAAAAAAAATATATATAAATGTATCTATATAACGGTTTATTCAAGAGAAAAATGGTGTATACATAAGAAAAAAAAAAAATCTTTTTTATGCTAAAAATATCATTTTTATACTTATTTATAAATAAATTATTTATAATATTACTTAATATGTGGTTAGCTGTTTTCTAACTGTTGTGGGAATAGGAATTGAAATAGAAGACTTTTAAAGGTGAATAAAGAGGGAGCATGTCAGATTTAAAAAAAAAAAAAAAAAACCTGTACCACTACAACCAATGAAAGGTCATGGGTTCAGTACTATTTAGGGGAAGCACTGTTTCTTGGTCTACGGTACTGCAAGGAGGTGATTTGACTGAGATCACACTCAACTGCCAGGTTTTTCCTCTTAATTAATTATTTTAATCAAGGGTACCCACTTTATAGAGGCTGGGTGTGCCCCAGAGTTTTGTAAAGAGGCAGATTATATTTATGTTATATATCAATCAATTTTTTTTTGTGCAGAATAAGAAATAAATATTGACTATTGTATTAAATGAGTTATAATGTATCATAAATTACAAAAACCAAAAGGCACTTCCAGTAAAGTAGGCCAAGTAAATTTTTTTTTATAAAAAAGCAATTAAGATTCGTTTTTAGTGAACTATTAACTCTGCATAATTCCCCCAACCCAAGAAAAATTCCTTGTAGTCTAAAAGGCAAGACAATTTTTTCATTTTTCGACCATGACCGAACCACCTCAAACGATTTTCTTCAATTACTGTCTCGGCTGGTCTCATGTTCAGGTGTTTTCTAATTGTGGAGTTTTTAATGCGATCTCTCTCATTTTTCTTTCAATCCTGCACAGGAATCACATCTCCATGGCCTGGATCTGTCTTTTGTGTTTGGTGGTTAATGTCCATGACTTACTGGAGTAGGAAAGTGTTTTTATTGACAGTAGTTTTGGTCTCCTTGTTCATCTCTCGCTTATTCAGAAATCCTTTCTTGATGGCGTTGAAGCACTTTCCTGCAGGCTTCACTCTTTCTTTTGGTTCTCCATCAATTCATCCATGCTCCTTTATGTGGTTGCCGAGGTATTTAAAATCCTTCACTTTTTCCAATGGTACTCCATTCAAGTGAACTATTCAGTCACTTCTATCTTCTTTTCTGCCAATTCTCATAGTTTTAGTTTTTTCCACATTTATTGGTATGTTTATTTTATGTAATTCTTTTTGAAGGATGCAAAGGTTGAATTGAAGGTTTGCCCATTGCTTCCAAAAACCACCAAATCATCTGTATAAGCAAATAGAGAAAAAAATAGCACTATAGATTCATATATATTAAAGAGTTACCTGATTTACTTTCCCTCTCATGCAATTCGATTATCACCTATAATATTTTCCATGAGTCATCTTACAGTTTTTGTAAAGAGCTATTTCAGTGTTCTTACTTGACAATAAGATGAGAACTGAGTAAAACTCGGCAAGAAGTATGTAGGAGACCTGTTATAGTAATAAGTAGGTTTGTTTGTTTTATCTAATTTGTTTCCACTCCAAACTAACCCACAATTTTACTTGGATTGGTTACATTACTGGAAAAGACTCGAGGTCTTTTACTCTTAAGCTGGAGTCACACAATGCACTAAGTGTTTGAACGTTCACGCTGCAGGGCACTTAAACCATCGTGTGACAGTTGGGAATGGCGAGTTGCGAATTTGAAGTGACAGATGTTCATGCATAGGCCCGGTTACAAGATGCATTTTCCGGCCACACGATGCTCTAAATGTTCATGGCATGTAGTTCACATCATGGCCCAATGACGAACATTCACACTCACAGAAAGTCCCATCAGGTGTGGGACATGCTCTTTCTGGACATCATAGGAATTCTTGGAATCAATAACCGCCGAGTATAGCTATGTTTTCTTTGGTTGTACTGTGAAAAGCTGTAATGGACATTAAAATTTATAATTTTTAATTACTTTTTTATTATTTAATTTCATTGATCGTTTCTCATGGCATAAAATGCTTAATAAAGTCAACTGTATTTTAATTTTATTATAATTAATACTGTTTAATTTTAAATAATGTAAAGTTCATTTAGTAAAATTTTATTAAATAAATACAGAATTTTATTGAAATTAACAAGTGAATTATAGGTTTTTTTTTTTCTTTTTTCCACTGAATACCAATATGTTGAATTCATTAATGCAGAAAGAAGATACAATAAACACAAAATAAGTATTCCCAATAAATATAAGGTATATAAGTAGATGAAAATCCCTTTAGAAAAGTATGAATAAATTCTAGGCTTGAGTAGGCAAATAGAATTTTTAAAGATGCGTAAAATAATAAATATTACAAACCTAGAAGTCATAGATTAGTTAGTCAGAAAATTTTTTTAGAATAATTATAATTTATTTCAACAGACAATTAGATAAATTATCTTCCTTGAGTTATACTTATGAACTATATAACCTTGGCGTAAAATAAAATTGAAGTTAAAATAAATCAAATAATAATAAAATTAAAATTAGACAACATTAAATAAGGATATAATTAGTTTTGATGTATTAGCTTTTGTACTGATTAGAAATAAACATAAACAGGAACAAAATTATGTGGAAAGAATAATTTAAAAAATTCAAATTTATTGGAGCTGATAAAGAACAATAACACATGATTACAAGAATGGTAGGAAGATTATCCGTTGAACTAAGTTGATGTATTTAAAAAAAAAGAAAGTAGATT
This sequence comes from Nezara viridula, assembly GCA_928085145.1. Classification (NCBI taxonomy): domain Eukaryota; kingdom Metazoa; phylum Arthropoda; class Insecta; order Hemiptera; family Pentatomidae; genus Nezara; species Nezara viridula. The sequence continues at coordinate 120,979,501 of OV725078.1, read as the reverse complement.
GCAGAACAAATTAAAATGCTGGACCAAAACTCAATAATAAAACTTGGTAAATAGTGTTTTATATATTCAAGTAGACAAAAAATTAATACATAGAGTTATTAAATTTACAATCTTATAATATTTATTATATTATTCAATTTACAACTAAATATACCCAAGACAAGATTATATGATATTTAGATATGAACATCAGTTTCGACTATTTTGATTTTAAATACCTAAAATATCAAATAATAAATACATTTGATGGCTTGATTAGAAATGGTTTTAAAGAATTAAACGATGAATGACATATATTGATTAACATAATTTTTATTTTATCTTTTCAACAATTATTACATGCTTATATTTTTTTTGCTGCTATGTCAAATATAAAATTTTTGTTAAAAAATTGTAATATCCTATTCTCCATCCTTGATCCTTTTACCTGCAATTCTACTTCCCAACATCTCAATTATGACTAATATTGGGATCCCAAACTCCTGTCACGTCAATGCTCAATCCCTTAATACCCACTTTGATGAATTCCAAAAATGATAATTTTTACCACACAATAGCAGTATCTGAAACCTTTTATTACTTCCTCCCAAATATCCCTCCTCAATTACTCTTTCCTACGCACGGGGAGAGAGAGGGAGGGGGCTGGTGTCGGACTATATGTACACAATAGTCTCAAGGCCAAAATCCTCTTACAGTCTCCTTTTCATGACCTCCCTCACGTTGAATATTTATTTGTTGAAATTATCTCTATTTCCTCTCCTTTATTGTATGTTGTCTACCGCCCTCCTCGTGTTATATTTGACCAACTCTTTGAATCTTCCCTTGTCAACCTTGTTTCCTCCTACTCCAATATCATCATCTCTAGCGATTTTAATGTAAATATGCTCTCAGAATCTCCCGAAAAATACTACCTCAATGACCTAATATTTTCTCTCAATCTTTATCTTATCCCTTATTCTTCCACTCATCACACTCAGTTCTCTGACACCTGGTTAGACCTCCATATCTCTGACTCACCCCTTAAAATCCTTTCCTCCTCTCAACACCCTGTACCCTTTCTATCATCACACGACCTGATCCAAATTTCATACGACCTACCCGTGAAATCATTTACTCCAAAAATAGTGTCATATCGCAATTTAAACCTCCTTTCATATGAATCCCTTCAACCTGACCTTGATTCTGTCCAATGGTCTACCATATTTTCCTATACCTCCATTGACCCTATGATATCCACCCTTACCTCAAACCTACAATCTATATTAGACATCCAATCTCCTCTGAAAACCAGAATTGTATGTCGTCCCACTGCTCCTTGGCTGACTCCTGAAATAAAGGGAATGATAAAAAGAAGGAATGCAGCAAGGCGTAAATACCGTCAAACTCGCTTACCTGCTGATTTGCGTCTTTCAAACAACTTCGCAATGCAACCCAATCCACAATCCGACTTGCTAAATCCAACTACTTCCATAATGTCCTTTCCAATGCTCCCGATTCCAAATCAAAATGGAAAATACTTCGTAATCTATCCCTACCACATTCCAATAACCTCATTTCCCTCCCTGTGACTTCAGATGATCTTAATGACCATTTCTTATCCTTTGCTTCTAATCATTCTCCTACTCATGATATTGAACAGCACAATTTCAATCCTGAAAACTTCTTTTTTTTCCCATGTGTCCTACGACGACTCTCCTCAAATCCCACACCAATGATTATGGTCCTGACAATATTCCAGTAAAACTATTAAATTCCAGCCTTCCTACCCTTATTCCAGTACCTTATCATATCTATAACTTTTCTTTGCAAAATTCCATATTTCCCACTTACTGGAAAACTGCACTAGTCCGACCTTTGAATAAAACATCTAACCCTTCCTCACAGAATGACTTCTGTCCTATTTCTCTTCTTTCCAACCTCTCAAAATCACTGGAACGCCTTGTCCAAAATCAACTTTCCAACTTCCTAGAAGAACGTTCCCTCATCAATCCATTCCAATCTGGCTTCTGACCCGGCTATTCAATGCAATCTGCCCTCCTTGAAATAACCCATGACCTCCAAAACTCCATTGAACACCAAAACCTTACTATCCTCATCCTTCTAGATTTTTCCAAAGTGTTTGATATGACACAGTTGGCCATAACATACTTCTTACCAAATTGCAAAATCTTCCTCTATCCAACAGTGTCCTGCGTTGGTTCAAATCCTTTATGAATGAACATCGTGTGACACCGTCTTTAATTTAATAAAAGCAATACATAAAATTGATTCTATTTATAATTATGTGAAAATTGGATTGATGCAAAAATTATTCTGTTTTTTTAAGTTCATTGCAAATATGCCATGTCTTTAATTCAACAATATATATTTAGTACAAATAATTTCCATCAGAATCAATTTTTTGTTGCCATCATTCTACAACCTTATTATTATTTATCATAGCAGGAATGAAATTTGGATCCTTTGGAAAATAATTTATTTTTATTGGTCCATATTTTTTTATGTTAGTGAGCTAAGCTAAATACTTAAAAAATCACAATATATTTTCTTTTTAAATTATAATCTATATACAGCTACAAAATGTAAGCATTTATCTGTAAAAGCATCTTATTTTATTTTTTCCTTCAAGGACCATTTAAACACCATTTCATATAGGTAGATTTTTCACTTCTTCTTTCTGAGTCAGATGCATAAAGAGCAAAAAAATCCTTCCAAAATTTAATCGTGGGTCCACTACTGCATCCCTGTCTCAATTTTGTGTTGCGATTACTATTCATTTATTTTTTTTACTATTTAGTTCAAATGGAATTTTCTCAGGATAATTCTATTACCCTTTTCTAGAGTACTACTAATATTATTTGTAGAACCCCTAGGATGGATTTTATTATTATAATTTAAAGAAAGAAGATGCTTGGAGCAAAATTTAAAGCCTTAAAAGAGCTCTTACCGTAGAGAAAGCAAGAATTAAAAACAAAAAACAGCACTGGAACGGTTATGTACTGAGTTCCCTGTTTAGTCTGTATGAGCACTAACCAATGTGGCTCATTCCTCGTTCGAAACGTGATTGTGCGCCCCTCTCCACTTGGCCTCTATGCTCATTCAGGACAAATCCTCAAGTATATAAATGGGTTTAGCAATCCCCAACTGCTTTTTGTTGGTTATTCCATAACTACGTTGTCAATCCAGTAAAGTTTTGGGCTGCTGACCCTTCTTTTAGATTTGTTACTCATTCATCAACTCATTTTAACTGGCTTGCTTTATTGTGGGCACACTATATAGGTTAAACTATCTGGGTATTTCTTCTCCATTTTCTGTTGATAAGTATGGGTCCAATATTTGAACGAGAATCTTTCTCGAAAAAATCATAAGATATTGACTCATTGTCTCAGCTGGTTCACATTCTTCTCTTTTTATTAATCGTTTCCTGTTTTTTTTTTTAATTTTTATTGTATCTGCAATAACTATAATCCGTCTAAACTAAATATTTTTCAGTATCAATCTATAAACAGGTAAATAAAACATGTATGTATCTTATTTATAAAGTAATTTGTTAAACTGTGTGATATACTTGAACATTCATATTTTAAATTGTTGGGTACTAATATTTTATCAAAATTGGGTAATAAGAATTCTTTTCTAATTATTTAATTTATTGTAATATTTGAATTATTTATTACAGATGGTTATCTTGGTTCTGGGAGAAAAAAAAGAGGGCAGTCTAAAGAAGTTCGAGAGAAAACTGTTTTACTATTGTATCAAAAGTTGACAGAAGTTGTGACTCTTTTAGCAGAATTATTAGATATCCAAAAGCTCACAGACAACGCTGTGTTACATGCTTCATCTATGGGAATTTCACCATTTTTTGTTGAAGGCGTTAGTGACTTGCAACTGTCTTCATTAAAATTGGTTACTACAGTAAGTAAAATGATTAGTATCAATGTTTTTCTTAAGTGATAATAATAGCATAAGTTCGTAATAACAAGTCCTTAAATAATAGACTATAGGCTGTAATATATAAACCCAGAACTGAAGGCCCAAGGATATTTTTTATTCTGAAATTTTACAAGTATCAAATGATAAACCAACATTAACCTGCTTTTCTTCTCTAAATTTATTAGAAATAGTTATGCGATAAGAAATTTCAGTTATCCTAATTTCATTTTTGATATTAACAATTCCACTATTTATTCCACTAGGTTTGTTTTTGGCTATGAAAAAGAAAAATGAATTTCTGGTAGGAAAATTCATGTTTCTGACAAATGTAGTGGAGCAAAATGTCTTATTTTTATGCTGGAAGTACAGAAAAAGAGATCCTATAACTTTTGGAACTTTCTATGCAATTGAATGCTAGTTATCTGCACTAATCAGTCCATCTCTACTCCAGATAATCAACACAATCACGCAAAGGCTAAAATTGAAACCAAGAACAAATAATAACAGTGGATATAAAAAAAATATCTTAATTTAAATCTTTAATCTTTATCAACATTATATTTGTTTGTAATTGTACTTGAGAATGAAAATTAGAAAAAGCAGAATAATTTAATTTAATCATTTTTGCATCACCTTGCAGAATAATTTAATCATTTTTGCATCACCTTGCAGAATAATTTAATCATTTTTGCATCACCTTGTTTATCAAACAAGGAGTGACCTGTGTTCACGAAGCAACATTCAGTATACTCTCATTGCTTAATGTTCTTTATTTGTTAAATACCAATGGTCTGGACAGCCTTTAACTCTTTTATTTTAGTACCTGTACTCCAAATTAATACCTTATCGCCTATGCGTAAGCTCTAGTTAGTATTCTGGACCAAGGAGCACTACAAGTTATCTCACAGTTTTTTTTAGGTCCCATATATTTGAGCTATGGTGGAAATTGTGGGTTTTTTTTTTTTTTTTATAATTACTATGTATTAAATTGAGGATTTTTAATAATAAAACATAATTAATTTAAATATTTTTTCTAAACTGGAATACTGGAAAGTACTATGGCTAGTCAACATTTAAAATAAGATAATATATCATTACTGTGTAAATTGCTCTTAACTGTTTTCTGAAAAATAAAAAAATCTCCCTATACTGCATGGTTCCATAAAATCCCATAGCATATTTTTAGTTTTATATAAAAATGTTAACCATTGTGCCAATTATAAATTACATTACTATTATAATACAATTATATACATTACTATATAATAAGTTATGTTAATCTAATTTTTTCAGATATTTTCAAAATATGAAAAACACCGGAAACTTTTATTAGATGATATTCTTGCTTCAATGGCCCGACTTCCTAGTAGTAAACGCAGTCTTCGCTCTTATAGGCTTAATGTGGATGAACAAATACAAATGCTTACTGCTTTAGTATTGCAGCTAGTTCAGTGTATGGTTGTCCTCCCTCACAACTTAGATAACAAGCAGGAATGTGATGTAATTATTTTATTTATTAAATATTATTATTGAAATTATAAATTATTTTATTTTATGCTAATAAGAAGTTGGTCGGGGATACGGTTAATATGTAATATTATGTAATAAAGTAGTATTTTATTGCACTTGCCAACGTTTCGACCTACCTTGTATTTTATTGTAGGTCTTCATCAAGGCTAAAAAAAACAATATAAACACAATAAATATTTATAGGTACAAGGTGAAAATAAATAAAATATTATTTGATATTACACTAGTACAGGTTACCAGGTATAGAATTGAAAAACTCCTAACCAATCATAAGTGTTAAAGTGAATTATTGGATAGTAAGAAATACAATTTAAATATTTGATGGTCTGTACCAGGGGTCTCTAAAATGTTTGGTTCATGGGCCACATTGAGACCTCGAATAAGTTCTGTGGGCCGCATTGAGACCTCCACCTATGTCCCATATAGGCCATAGCTTGTGATGAAAAAAAAACATGTTACTCTATAAATGACACTTCAGCTGTGAAATGAGCTTTCTAAGAGAAAACATCCATACAATACATGTTGTAGTAACCTCATGTATGAGTATTTTTCTTAATTTCATATTTTAAAATTTTACTATGTAATCAAAGAATGTGTTGAGGGCCCTAGTTTGGAGATCCCTGGACTATACTATACTTATCCAAAATGTTTAGGGATATTTTTATTTGATTCATTTTAATTAAAATACCCTTTTTTTTTATTTGTTAGAGATCCTCCTATTTGTTGGTAAACAAGTATTCTTTATTTTTTAATAAATTATTAACTAAAGGATAGTCAACATGAATAATACTCATTGTGTAACCCAACATTTATTTTCGACTTTTCTTATGTATAACCCAATAACATTCTGTTTAACGATGGAAAGAGATCATATTGAATCAAAAGCTTGCTATATTATCGTGAGAATGAGCGGTTAAGGGCACCAGCAAGTGACTATCACCAATACAGTTGGTGTCTTCCAGATAGTGGTGTCCCGGGCTTTAGCCAGAAACCCGAAGTACCTATAAGATACCTGTTAGTGGATCTCAGTACATTATGACACCAAGGGATGACAGAAATATTGTTATAATATACGAAGCAATCCTTTTCGTAGTACCTGACAGAGCCTAAATGAAATGTTCAATGTTCTGCCAAGGCCCATATCAACTTAAACCATTCGTGATCATTTGTGAGAAGTTGGTCTAATATCTTATACCCTTTTAAAATGACCTGTAGCAACAGTGTTTCACCGGAAACTCCACAGATTATGGATACAAATTGGAATACGTTTCTGTATTTATAGTAATTGTAGCCACCAAAGCGTCTTCCGAGAACATTTTGTGCTTTCTTCAATGCAGTCTACAGATGGGAGTATGATGATATGGGCCAGTATCTACTCAGGAGGACAAACGGACAAACTCTACTCCATATCGTGGGAGGTAATCTCATTGCAGTTTGTAATGTTTAAGAAATTATAGAGGAGTAAATTCCTCAAACCAGAGCCATAATTGTCACTGATATTTTCTTGACAACAATATGTGATTTCATAGGGGAAAAGTTGTTCATCAATGTCTTGAAAATCTGAACCTCCCCGCATTATTTCCAGGTCTCAATCCCTTTGAGCACATGTGGGATGCATTGCAGAGTAGGCTTTTTAACCACCATCTGCAGGTTCTTAACCTTCAGCTACTAAGGGCCATATTACTATATTTATGGTGTATAATTACTTTTTTAAATGAGTGACAACGTTGTAAACAGTATGCCTAATAGGTGCAGAGAGGCGTAACAGAAGACATTGAACTTATTATTAAATTTTAGAAAATTCTTACTATTTGCCATTATAAAAACAAGATCACAAAAACTTTTAATTTTATTTTTTTTTTTAAATAATTTCATAAAATTTCCTGAGTTTAAATTCAATCCTATTTGTATTAACCTGTTAACCGGGGAATTCCCTTTTAAATTACGTAGCATATATTGGTCACGAACTCTTTCACTAGGACCTGTCAGTATATCACGCCCGGAGGATGTAATTTCATATTTTTTTATTTTTATTTATGATTAAAATAAATGAAAAGACTATGAAATATGTATTTTTTTCGTTTATTTGTATATAAAGCACAAAGGAAAATACGAAATTACAAATAAATAGAAAAGAATACCTACACAAAAATGGAAACATCAAATTAAAAAATTATAAATTTTACAAACATTATAAAGATTACAAAAATATATATTTTTTATTTAGATACACAATAAAAAATATAAAAAAGTTAACAATTACAGAACAATAAATAAAAGCACACAAATAAAACAGAAATATTGAGTTTAAAAAAATTATGCAGTATAGGACTTCAGTGGGGTTCTAGGGCCGACAAAGAAAAAAAAAAATTAAAATATATATATGTAAAAATTCAAAACTCTATTTCCGTGTAATGTATTTTGAAACAACTGTTGATATATAGTGCTACCTTACAATCTGGGCACCAATCAATATTTAGATTCTTTCCTAACACCTTTTTTGTAGCAAACTCGGCATTTCCTTGATTTTTTTTTTCCTATATCGCTTTTCATTTGTTTTGAACAATGCCTTTCAACTAAGGTTTAGGTGTAGGGCTGCTTGTTGATGTCTTTCAGTGAGTTTTCACTGTTTTTTTCTACCAATTTCTCTATTCACATTATCAAACAATGTAATCAAATGACCCTCATCTTTTTCGTATATATATATATATCATATGCTATTGAAGCAGCACATATCAATTAATCGTAGAAACAATTTTTTATACATTCTTTTAGCCTAATTTCCTTTGATGTTCGAAAATATACATCCCGTCCATTCCAGGATATAACATATATTTCAAGGACTTATTCATATGTCCTACCTGTACCCGATATTGTTTACGTTTGATGTATTTATACGTCCCGCTCGGTTAACAGGTTAATTTTCATTCTACTTTATAATAAAAATAAAATAAAAATTTTAGGGGAAATAAATCATACATAACTAACAATATCCCTATTCGTATTTTAGTAATATAGATTACACATTATCAACGTAAAGTATTTATCAATATGATGAAAAAAAAAACATATATATATGTATATAATTTAGTATGTAAGTTAAAATGTAAATTTAGTTATGATAATATAATAATATAGTACAGAATATAAGTGACAACTAAAAAGGAACTAAAGTAGCTGTAAATCATTAGTATTTATCAATGTGATAAAAAAAAAAAAATATATATATATATATATATATATATATATAATTTAATATGTAAGTGAAAGTGCAAACTAAGTAGTAATAATATAGAATGGTACAGAATATAAGTTACACCTATAAAGGGACTAAAGTGGTTGTAAAAGTAATTGCTGGTCTTTTGTCATAAAAGTGAAGGTCGATGAAATAAGATAATGTATTTATTATTACATGTGGGCTGTCATGAACAGAAATTAAAGTAAGTATATACATATAAATGAAATTAGAGGAAATCAGGTAGTAATTTTAAGGATGCGAGAAATAGACATTGAGAAATTATTATAGATTTAGAATTTTGAAATAGGAGAGAGTCTAAATCTGTTTGCTTGTTTTTTTATAAACTGGTTTGGGTAAATGTGTTATTATCAATTCATATTTTATTTATTTTTACTTTTTACCAATTAATATTTATTGTATGTATCTTGTTCTTTTAGCCCTGATGAAGATCTACGACGTAGGTCCAAACGTTGGTAAATGCAATAAAATACTACTTCAATATAATACTCCTTACAGTCAATTATTTCCATACCATTATATTATTTTATTATATATAAATTTTATTTTCATTTAATTATATTATGATTATAGATTATGTCACCTTTTTTTTCTAGTTTGATCCAGATGTAATTATTGTAAGTAAATTTAAAACAGCTAGAAGTACTGCATCTAATTTTTTGTATGTCTTTTTAAATAAATGCAGTAGTAAATCTGAAGAGATCGATTACCGTCCACTTTTTGAAAATTTTGTTCAAGACTTACTTACTACTGTTAATAAACCAGAATGGCCTGCTGCTGAACTGATGCTCAGTGTTCTAGGGAATTTATTGGTAAGTATTTTTTTGTTACTTAAAATTAATTAAATTGTTTTAGTAATAAATTAATTCAATTCTTTCATTCCATGCAATATTGTGCTTTATTTTGAAAAAAATGTTCATTAAGAATTTATTATCCGTTTTTTATATTGTTTATCGCAAGTTTTTTTTTTTTTTAATTTTATGTTTTAGGTTAATAATTTTGTCAATAAAAGTTTAGAAATGTCACTTCGTGTTGCCTCTCTTGATTATCTTGGTGTCGTAGCTGCAAGATTACGGAAAGATGCAGTTGTTTCTCAGTTAAAACTTAGCACAATTGACCAAATTATAAAAGAAGTTCAAATGGAGGAAATGAAAGATGAAGAAGGTTATGCTAAAGTAAGATGAAAAAAGTATAAATCGTATGTTTTGTGTATATATTATATACTTGATTAAATTATTTGTTTTTAGGGGGATATTAAACCTGTCGAAAATGATGAAGAACGGACCCAATTTTTGCAGAGGGTTCTTCTTGACTATCTAGCTATGCGTGGTCAACAAGAACCGGTTCTTTCCCATGCTAGACATTTTTACCTTGCACAGTGGTATCAGGATAATTGTGTTCAAATCTCATCCTCTACATCTAAGAAACCTTCTAAAAAGAAGAAAAAATCCGGCCGAAGAAAGTTAGGTAATTGCATTTTCATAACTAATGATTTCTTAGAGCATTTTTTATAAAACATTTTATTTCTATATATATTATTATCATATTATATTATATATACATGTTATTTATTATTATAAAATCTGTCCTTATTATTATTAAGATAATAAGAATATTACTTCTTATTGTTCCAGATTCAAGTGAAGAAGATTTATCTTCAGAGGAAGAGGATGTAAATGAAAGTAAAGTTAATGAAGATCCAGTAGAGGCATATCGTCAATCCGAGGTCCGAAAACGGTTCTTATTGAGTAAAATCCGTCCTTTTGAAGATCGTGTATCAACTGATGGAACAAAAACACACATTCTACAAACTTATATAGACTATGGCAGTGCAGAATTAGTAGCTCGTTACTTGGCATCAAAAAGACCTTTTTCACAAAGTTTTGATGTTTACTTGAAACATGTATGATCTTTTTTAAATATATATGTATATAGTGAACTATAGTATAATATATTAATGGATACAAAACTAGTAAAAGTGAATGCATTTTTATTATAACATAATAAAATTAAATTTTTTAATGCTTTTAATTTATTAAGTATTTCTATTAATTTTTTTTCTTATCTGTTTTGCAGATTCTGAAAGTATTAACTGAAACTTCTGTTTTGATTAGAACAAAAGCTATGAAATGTTTAACATCAATTGTTGAAGTCGATCCGGGTGTTTTAGGATTGAAAGAAATGCAGCTTGGTGTAAGTAAAGATCATTAAAATTTTATAGTTTTTGGTAAGATATTTATTTTTTTACTATTTAAATGTTGATTTTTGTGAAGTTAAGTAATTTTTGAAAGATTTTATCATTAAAGGAATGTGAAACATTGATAATATGGAATAAAGAGTAGTAATAATTATCCCTGTTTCAAAATAACAATTTCAACTCTTAACACTAATATTTAATGTTTCTGGTATGTGTTAGCATTTTAAAAATGGTGGCTCCAATGAACATGCTTGTTCCTCCTGCGGATAATAAGAATGACATAATATATTAACTGTGCATAATTTATTTGAATAAATGAAAAATAACTTATAAGTCCCAAGAACAATAGATTTACCTAAAACAAAAAAATCTAAAATTAATAAGCTTTTAAATCATGTCAATTCCACCATCTCTGACTGTCAAAAAAATCATTAAAAATAAGAATTCCATCAATCACTCCAAGTCATAGCTAGACATATGTTAATACTGAACTCTTGCTTGCAACAATTTATGATGGTTACATGTTCGTTGGTGACCAGCTACATATGTGAATTTTGCTAACACAGAGTACTCGACCATCTGAATATTGCCTCCTCTGTACACAAATTTTCTTCTGTATTCAACTCAAGTGTTTTGATACCAGATTCAGAATTGTCAACTTGCTTGGAAGTTATGTGGCAACAGATGATGGGCTCTGATCTTTTGATACGGATTCCTAATCATTCCGCAGCAGAATTCTGTGGTATATGTAAGTTGTCTGCAATGTTGTTCCAAGACAATGGGTATTGATTGTTAGATATCTCTGTACATTTTGTAGCACTGCTCCAGCTTGTGGAAGCTCAGTCCGCTATCTCTTCCATTCTCTCCCTGCCGTGCAAGTATTCTGTTTGCTATCTTGTCTGTAAACCTTTAAAATATAACTCATTAGACTGAACATAATAATCTTCATAGGCACAACAGACACACAAGATAGTCCTTGGCCTGCTCAATCGCTCTAGCCCAGTCCTGTTGTCCGCATCTAGTCTTAAAGACGCGTTATGCTTTCGGACGTTTTCTGAGACGTCCTTCCATCTATTTCTTGGTCTCTCGAGCCCACACTCCTTCCGGATAACCCTGGTATAACGTTTTGGCTCTCTTTTCGTTCTCCCATCATCCATTTTATGGAGGTGACCCAACCATTTTAGATGCTGTATTCTGACACAGTCCGATAACTTCATATCACCATATAAGGAGAATAATTCCTGTCATGTAATGATATTACAAAACAGTGGGGATTATTTGTATTTCTAGTGAATTTATCAAGACTAGCAAAGAATCATGTATTTCCAAAATATATCTATGAAATAGGATCTGGATCAATCAAAAACTGTTGAATTAATTGAAAAAAATCTTACTAATTTTGGTTTACAAATAACTGAAGACTGTTAGCAATAATAATGGAGCAATTGCACTTCCTTTAACAATTAACATTTGTTTAGTGAATACTTGATATTATTTGATGGGTCAGTATCTATTTCCTTTATTTCTGCCATTTTTAGATTTTGTATTATGAGAAATTTTTTATTTGTAAACTGTAATTTCCTATTAAAAAAAAAAATACTAATCTTTAGTAGCTTTAATCAGCTTTAATAAGATATATACGTTCCTCTATTTATTTATTTGTTCCAATTCTAATTTTTTCAGGTCAGTCATTCATTTCTTGATCATTCAACATCTGTAAGAGAAGCTGCTGTGGATTTGGTTGGCAAATTTATTCTTAGTCGTCCAGAATTGATCCCGAAATATTATGACATGCTTTCAGCCAGAATACTGGTAAGTATTTATTTATCTTTTATAATAAAAAACAAACATCATTTTAGCTTGTTTTTCCAATATACAATTTTTTTTTAATTTAGTGAACAAAATGTATGTGTATAATGTATATTATGTTAACATTGTTTTCATTTGCTTATAAAACTTTAAACATAATATTTCAGTGGATGCATTCATTGCAGAGATTAGTAAATGCTACTCTGAGTACTGAGTACCAAGTATTTTACTCAAATTGAATCATTATTGGGAATTCAATCACTACTTAAGTTAATCGTTTGACATTAACTGAAGCAGTAATTAAATTCTTTGGTACTCAAAAAAGGTCAGTATTTGAGTAAAATATTTGGTACTCAGTACTCAGAGTAGCATTTGCCCATCTGTGATTCATTTTCACCCTGTAAGGTATAAGTTCCTCTCTCTGCTTTTAGATTAATGAAATTTTAAAATAAAATAATGTATTCTAATGATTTATAAAAATTTCTTAAATATCGATCTCCTCCTTACTTTCAAAGAAAGTCCTTTTATACCACATACTTATACTATTATAAATAAAACTATAACTACAACAAATAAACCTTGCTTACAGTTATCATTTCTCACTTATTGGTTCTCTGGTGAATGTTTTTGAAGATAAGTTTTCAAATACTTTGACAATAACGTTTTCCAGGACTAACATTTTTTTAAAACTTTATTAATCACAAATTCTCTCATTAAGTATTTGAATCTTAATCAGACTAGATATAAATCAATAACTTAAGCTATGAAATAAACTTCACTAGAATTGGACTTTCCTCTCTTGTCGTAGCCTTCTTAATCAAACTATCTGCTTTGTTCTATTCATGCCTTACCTGCCAGTTCTATTAATCATTTAAGTTGTAATTTTCAAGTACACCCTAAAGGCACATCTTACAAGAAACATAGGGTCACCGATTTCAATGAAACTTTAAAAAAGTGATTTTCCCCCCAAGAACGCATTTTCCTCTGTAGTTATTGATTTGTTTAACCAGTATATTGACCTCTCATATATTTATTATCTATTTAAGTATTCTTATCTATTTATATATTTTGGTATTTTTAATCTATTTGTATAATTAAATATTTTTAATCTATTTATATAATTTTAACTTATTCATATTAATTAATTAATTAATCTAAATATATATTTTTAAACATTTTTAATCTATTTATTTAATTTTAACCAACTGACATAATTTAATTTGTATATATATTTTTAACCTATCTACATAAATTTAATCTACTAACATTATTTAATCTGTTCATATATTTTTAATCCATTTATTTAATTTTAACTTACTGACATCATTTTATCTTTTGTATATTTTTTAAATTTATTTATTTTTAACATACAGGCATAATTTTAAATTTTTAACTAATTATAAATTATTTTAACCTATTTATTAACTTGTTCTTTTAAAACCTATTCAATAAAGTCAAGTAAATGCTTTGAATTTATGTATTTATATATATTTGCTATTGATAATTTTCTTTTTTTTCTATTTAATTTTATTTATGCTATTATTATTGTAAGGATAAAAAGATATGGACTCAAATCCAAGTAGTTATAAAAGAATTTACTTATTTCAAAAGAAAAGGTATGGGTTCTGAGATCAGGAGGCCTAGTCCAAGAAGCAGTGGTGGCCTCCGTGATGTCTGAGGCTGCCGAGAGAGGCGACGATAAAAAGTTCCTCAAGGAAGTTGAGAAGAAAAAATAAAAGCGACATGGCTGTCAAGGGTGTGGGGAAAGTGTCGAATCCACAAAGGGCCAACAAGGCAGATAAGAGTCATCGGCAAGATCAATACCAATATGAGATAGTTCAATATAATTATTTTAATAGAAGAAAAAAAGTTGTTCAAAATATTATGAACGCCAATGCTCCTAAGCAATGCCCTCTGGAGGTATCCGAAATCAAAGGCCACTTCATAAACCTCTTGGACAATACAAATCTCTGCAAATGTGCGGATTACGAAATTTGCGTCCCGACGATAAATTTAACATCCATCAATGTCCAAGTGGTTAAAAAAAAGCTATAAAATCAACATCATTGGACACATCACCGGGGCCTTAAGGTGTTTTGATTCGCCCAATAAAATACTTCGATGTATCTCATGTCATCATGACTATTGCAGAGATTATGCTGAAGTTGGTTCTATATCAAGGGCGCACAATCAAGAAATGAGAAAACAGATTACATCAGCAAAAATCAGAGAGGCTTCATCAGGGACCTACCGGGAGCACATGTGAGCACAAGAATCATTGACGTGATCATAAAAGATACCAAGAATAGAAAAAACGATTGCGTGGTGGTATTTCTTAAAGTCATCGGCGCTTTTGGTATCAGTCACGATCATATAATCAGCTCACTCAAGGCAGGAGGAGTGTCACTGGATCAGAAAAACGTGATTGCAGCTCTCTTGGGCTCTAACCAAATCAAGATTGGTTGAACTTACTAACAAATATTCGCAGGTGTATCGACGTCATTGTTGGACTCCCCACTAGTAGATCAACGCAATATTGTGTGCACAGAGGAGGTATCGAGGATTGGGACTGATCCGTTGTCAATGGGAAGCACCTTTATAGCATTGGTCCATTTCCCAATGACTTTTCAATGTACCGGATGCTCTGTTTCAGTCTACATTTGATTACAATACAGAATTCGCCGAATGTGCAGAAAGATTGGGAGTGGATCAGAGCCACCGAAATGTGAGAGCTCTACGACATTCGCTAAAAGAAAATTCTTTTGAAGAATGAGCCAGTTGGGGGTGGCAAGACGTTGGAGTTCAGCATTTTAAAGAAACCCCGAAAGCTAATAAATAGATATGCCAAAAGCAAGTGTTTTCAGGATCAGAATGGTCCAACGCCTTAAGACTCAACATCAATTACGCATCTTATCGTGGAGTCCCAGGAGCCAGTGGACAGTCGAAAGAAGTTGGGTTCCTCTGTCGTAAGTGTGACATAAGTATGAAACACCTACCCATGTGCTGGGAAAAACCCCAACAACTTCCTCCTCATAGCACACCGGCACCATAGAATCAAATTTGAATTGATAAAGCTCCTTAAAGGAAATGAATTCACCTGCTTCGAAGAGGTCTATTGTATGGGCAGTGAAGGCTCAACCAAGTATGCGGACATTGTTGCATTTCCCAAGACAGGAAAGACAGCTCTGATCTTGGATGCAACTTTCTGCTTAGAGAGCAATGTCTTCGATCAGGCAGGTGAATTGGAAAGGGAAAAACATATATGATAAATGTATCCCTTTCCTAAAAGAGAAGTTCCGTGAGACCTTTGGAGAAAGAGAAAGAGAGTTCACCAGAACAAGGAGCTTCCTTGAGAAACTAGGTCTTGATGTTGGGTAGCTAGCGATGTTGGTGGATAATATTATTCTGGACTCAATGGGGATCATCCACTGTCACTTGTATATAATTGACTTTGAATTTAGGATGTCTTTTGTCATTTATCTATTTATTTATATATTTATTCAATTTTAATTTTTAAGCTTTTTTTTATCTTTTTATCTATATTCATGGAATTGCATTAATAAATTAAATATATGTGTGTGTGATTTAGTCTTGTATTTCTAGCATTTAAACTTTTTTTTTTTCAGAAACTATACGTGTTATATGATGGTAATTGTTTAATGTGATATATTAATGATATTGTATATGACGTGTTATGAAAAGGGAGAAAAAGAAATTCTATGTTTATATAATAATGGAATAATATAATGTAAGAGCTCTGTCCATATGGATTGATCAGTATGCTGTGTATAAAGCAACCAGTAGTAGGGCAGCATTACTTTCAATAAAGTATTTCTCTCTCTAATCTAAAAAGATGATACTAGGTTGAGAAATATTATTCCCATGCCTGAGGGTTCTTGCCAATTTCGCCGAGAAAAAAAACATAATATTTTATTATTTTTTTATATTACTGTTTTCTGGATTTGTTCTGCATTGATTTCTGAGTTTTTATATATCAATCGATTTGTTTTTTATTGAAAAAAAAATTGCTAATTGTATTCAACAAATTTTAATGTATAATAAATTACAAAAACCCGAAGACGTTTCCAGTAAACTAGGCTTAGTAAATTTTTGTCTTCAAAAAACTATTCAGATTCATTTTTAGTTTCCACTTAAACTCTTTTATACGAGTTTGTTTTGAAATAAAAAAAATGTAAATTTTTGACTTTTTTTATGGGAAGATTTTTTTTTCATAAGTCAACGTTACTATGTTATAGCTAAATTATTGCTCTTCAAAACCATACCAATAACGTTTAAATTTTATGCCTTTACAAGGAATAAATATAGAAAAACTTCCTGAATGTTATTATTTTTTTATCTCCAAACCTAATTTATTTGGGGCGTCTAGTTTGGTCCATTTCTTGTATATTATAGGGCCCTAAATTAATGCTAATTTTCATGTGGATCAAGAGTAGCGATGCCAGAGTTATCACAATATTTGTGATTTTCGAATAAAAATCATGTGAGGGACCCAAACATTAAGCCTGGAATCTTACCCGAGCTTGTGCAAATGATTTTCTACGCTTGTGTGCGACACATTTAGGACCATAGGATCTCTTGCACTGATTGGGTGAGATTTTGATCAACAATGGCCTTAACATTGCTCGTTTTAATTTCATATGGGTGACCAGACCATTAAGCATCATTGATGTCAAAATTTCCTGAATGAAATTTGGCAAACCAAATTTGACAGGTGCGTTCGGTTAAGGCATCATCCCCATAAACACTGCAAATTTTTCTATGAGTTTCTGCAACATGCTTACCTTTTTTAAAATAATACAACAAAATATGCCAATAATGAATGATATTTTCTTCCATATTCACAGTGCAATAGCAAACACAATACTAAACTAGTTTCAACAAGCATTAACAGATATAGTTGTTGACATATTACAAACAGGATAAACAATCCACCTTAGGAATTAATTTATCAAATAAGAAGTGTATCATTGTGACATAAAAATAAACAGAAAAACCGAAAGGACTTATTTGCCAACCCAATATATATAATACCATGATATATATTTATTTGGTATAAATAAAGATAATATTCGTTTTTCACTCCTCTAAAAATTGTTTAATACGAATTTAAGTTGCAATAGAAAAATTAAAATTTTTTGCTCAATATTCTGCCTACTATTAATAGCTCTAATGAGATACATCTATGTTTATAGCTTTATAGTAGATGTTGCAACTATTAAATATATTGAAATATTGAGGATATTTTCATTGCAATAATAAAAAATGAATAATATAAATATAGTTAAGTTGTAACATCTACTATAAATGTAAATTTTTTGCTCAATACTCAAAAAAAATTCTATTAATAGCTCTGTTGATTTCATTTATGTTTATAGTTTTATGAAAGATGAATATTGAGCCGTAAATTTACATTTTTGGATTGCAATGAAAATTCTTATTTAAGGGTTTTTAGTGGCGTGAAAATGAATATCACCTTGGTTTATCCCCAAAAAATATATCTTTGATTGTATAATATGTACAATACATGCATTATTCTTATTTTTGGATAGAATCTTGACAAAATAACAGATTTTATGCATGTAATCTTACTTCCTATATCCGTTCCTATTAGAAAAATACATATATTTATACATTCAGCTATCATATGAGTTCAATATTGAAACAATTTGTACTGATCTAAGGAGTAAAGTGGCTAAAAATATTTTTTTAAAGGAGAAACTAAATTGAGATTTTTATTTCACACCTCGAAAAACCATTAAATACGAATTTTCATACCAATCGAAAAATAACAAATTTTGCTCAAAATTTCTGCCCAACTTGGAGCCTTAAATTTTTTTCGAAAATTACAAATATTTTGATAACTTTGACATGGCTCCACTTGATCCACATGAAAATTAGCATGAATTTAAGGCCCTATAATATACACGAAATGGCACCCACCAGACACCCCCAAATAAATGTTGCTTGCAGATAAAAAATAGAAATGTTTAGGGAGTTTTTTTTTTTAAATTTTTTTAAAGCCATAAAATCTAAACATTATTAATATGGTTTTGAAAAGCAATAATTTAGCTTTAATAATGCTATTAACGTTGACTTAAGGGAAAATCCTGAGGAGTCATGAATAAGTTAGTTAATGACTTAAAAAAAAAATTCCCATAAAATTAATTTAAAAAAATTATATTTTTTAATTTAAAACATATTTTCCAATCTAGTATCATCAAAAAATGTTTCATTGTAATCTGTGACCCAACGTCCACAACAAACCATCACCCATCGGTCATGTGAGGGTCACCTTCATGCTTTTCTTTATAAATTCACACACACACACACACACAGTCATGAAAGGCTTGGGCGTTATGGCTATCCACTGTGATATCTAAAATAAGATATCTTTATATAAGAAGTCCCAATGTGGAAAAGTGAAAACTTATGATTTTACATTATAAATAGGTTTCCTTTCGTTATGTCTTCTATTCTTGAGGATTGTGATGATAAATCAGTTCAGGCTTCTCGGTCCTGCATTGACTACTGAGAAGATTTTGGAAGCTACAACCCATAATATAATATTTTTTAGGAGGGGTCAAAAGCTAACAAAATATACCTCTTTGTCAAATCTAAAAATAACTGATAACTAAGACAGTTATATGGCTGTCATTAAAGACTCAATGGCACTGTTAATTTTCATAAATACTTTCTGAAATGTTATTAAAATATTTTTAAACAATTTATAAATTATCTTCATAAATGAAAAACTAGTATTGCCTAAAGTTTATAATATCCATTGATTATAAACAAAAAATATACTTTAGACTTTTATTTTAAATGAATTATTAATATTAAATTTTTATGGTTATAATCAATATCAAAAGAAAAATGAATTGATTGATCAAAATGAAATGAATTATAATATCTATTTAGTGCAAAGCCATCTACACTTTTTTATATCATGCAAATCAAGGCAATTATCCAGAAAACTCACAGAAACTAACAAGTTACATAATATTTGCGACACGTACTACTGCTCAGTTACAAATGGAGTATAATAATAAAATAAGTAATATTATATTATTGATCATAACTTCATTATATTTATTTTGTAATTATAAGTATAATTTGATATGTTCAACAAATTAATAAAGTAATCATTAATTTGTGCTATATTCGTAAATGTGTTTGTAGCTATATATTTTCATCCTATGAAGGGTTGGCTTGAGTCCTATTTGTTTCTTTTCAATCCTTCTAAAGTGCATTACACAATTTTATGAAAATGAATAAACAAAGGAAAGGAATGCCTGATTAATATACCTAATCCTGTCATAAATATTGTTACAAGGAAATATATACTGATTTCAACAGAAAAATTATTTTTTCAAAAACTTTTTTAGAAAATAAAATGTATATCTATAAAGAGTAAAACAAAAAATAAATTACTCAAAATGTCCCCCTTTTGCCTTGACATGAGGCATTTAATCTCCGTGGCCAGTCGTCAATAGCAGCATGCAGCACTTCTTGAAGAAAGCAGTCAACTGCTTGGACCAGAGATTGTTTGAGGCTTTCCAAGTTTGGGTGTGGCATGCCATCCTCTCCAGTTCGGACCAAAGCCGATAATCTAGGGGGTTGAGATCAGGGCTTCCTAAGGGTCAATCCGAGGCAGATGAACTCTGGAATGTTCTTTTGCAGCCACTGCTGAGTTGACCTGGCCTTGTGAGCTGGAGAGAAATCCCACAGGAAAACCCAATGACTTCCAGCTAACAGAGCATCATTTAGAGGCTTGACAACTAGTTCCAAAATATCATCCTGATTGTTTTTAGCAGCTGTTTTAACTCCTTTTTCACAAAAATGGAGCTTTGTGATGCCATCAAAGCAAACTCCCCACCAAACCATCACTGAGAAAGGGTGATGACCTCTGTCCACTCTTCCAATGACTTCCTAGACTTCTTTAGAGCTTTGTGCTTACACACAATCATTTTGGCGATTAAATGTTCTTCAATTGTAAAAATTTTCTCATCTAAACAAAATTTTATGATGAAGATCATTCGTGTAACTGCCATTTTGCCTCTATTCACTCTAATTTTTTTTAGGGAAGTAGTTAGCCTTTGTCCTGCCATTCTTCGAAATGCACCCATCCTAAGGTCACTTTTTATTATGCGAGACATTGATCTGAATCTGAAGGAGATTCCCATTTCCCGAGACATGATTTGTTGTCTTTGAATGGGATTTCTTCTGATTCGAGCAGCCACTGCTCTCACTGCATTTGCCGTTCTCACAGTGTGGTGACCCGGTGGAGGTCTGTCACATACAGATAGGGTCTCATTATATCTATTTATAGTGCAGTACACGAACATACGGCTGATACCAAAGATTTCAAAGTGTTGAAAATCTCTGACCTACATTTTCCAACTTTGTGTAAGGCGATCACAGCTATTCAGTTTTCTTTATCACCCCACTCCATGTTAACTGATCAGGATTATCTATCCTGACATGTAATGAAAATAACCTGATAGAGGTAAGGATTATATAAATAGTACCCAAGAATGTAAACAAAGTTCAACTTTTGTAACTATTTATGGCAGAACTAGGTAATATATACATTAATAATTTTATTAATTATTATATATTTTATTATTTTCCCAGGTGTCAATGTCTTTCTCTGATATTTTTTCTTAGCTTACTTTCTAGGTAAGGACAGGATAAAATATTATGAAGAAAAATTTGACATTGTAAAGAAAATCAAACAGAATAATTGATTCAATAAAGAGAGGAAGTTGAGAATTACCATATAACAAACTTAGATCTAGGAATAAGGTCCATTCTGTCTTATGAAGACATCTTTGTGTTATTGAGCTAAATTAATTAGATGTCCAGTTTATTAAATCCTAATTTAGGTTTCAGCAATTTCTTTTGTACACCTTGTTTATTTTATACAATGTTGAACAAAAGATTTATTTTTAAAATGTTTTTGTTAAAATTAAACGTAGTTACATTGTATTTTTCTTAAGATTCTTTGTATATTTTTGTGTTATAACTACTTGCCAGACTGATGTGTATATCTTTTTGAAACTCTACTGTTATTCTAAGGGAACTTTACCCCGAATAAAATTATTTTTCATTTAATTTCATTTACATTTGCGGTTGCTAATGAGTATTTATTATGATCTGATTGAGAATGATTTGTTGTTATATGTTATGATTGTTTTATTTTTTTAGGATACTGGTGTTAGCGTTAGGAAAAGAGTCATAAAAATTTTGAAAGATGTGTGCATTGAATGCCCAGATTTTCCTAAAATTCCTGAAATTTGTGTGAAGATTATTCGGAGGGTCAATGATGAAGACGGTAATTGCAGAAATTTTTTTGTTTTCTTCTTATAGATTTTCCTGTTAATCAAGAATGGAACTTATATTATTATTTTATTGTTGCACTATTAATTTCGTTTTCAAATTATAAACTAACTTAAGCTTAATTTTTTTTAATTATGTATTTTTTATCACCATTGTTCTTTAATCAGTTTGTTGCTCTATCTATTAATTTTTTTTCTGTTCTTTTAGGAATAAGGAAACTTGTGCTGGAAGTTTTTCAAAATATGTGGTTCACACCTGTTAAAGAGCGCCCAGTTTTAGATTCTGATGCTTTAGTTAGGAAAGTAATGAATATAACTGATGTAGTTGCAGCATCCAATGACATAAGTATTGAATGGTTTGAACAACTTTTGCTTAGTGTAAGTTAACAATGAACTTCATTTTTACTGAAAATATTGTTACAAATTAATCATAACCACATAAATTAATATTCAATTATATTTAATGCATAAATATGCTTATTAACATTAGAAACTGTTGTTTAAAATTATTCATTTTTTTACTTATATTGGTTTATTTGATTTTTATAATCTATCAATTTTGTAGCTCTTTAAACCAAGAGAAGATAAAGAAGAAACTGTTAATAAAGTGCAAGTTGAAGTTCCTAGGAGTATATTAGTAGCTTGTCGACAAATAGTGGACTGTCTAGTAGAAACAGTTATTCAGTTAGATAACAATGATGGTGACCCTCAAAGACTTGTTTCTTGTCTGATAATGCTAAATTTGTTTGCTAAAATCCGACCTCAGCTGTTGGTAGTTCATGCAACTACATTACAACCATATTTATCATTGAAATGCAAGGTAATTGAACATATCAATATTCTTATGAAATTAATTATTTCCTTATTTATTAAATTTATTAGGTTTTTGTATTTGTGTAATTTATATGTTCACAAAGCTCTCATTACTATAAACTCGGGACAACAAACTCCTTATTGAAACAAATTATAATTGGATTTCGTTAAAAAATGATTTGTTTTTCCTATAGCACCTTCATTTTAACAAAATAATTCCATCAGTATGAACTGTGAACTACTTTTTGACTCTTAGTGAAAAATAACTTCATTACAACAAACTAGAAAGGCATATTATAAATAAATCTTCCATTCCTCATTGCATCATCTGAGTTTGTGAGTACCTTAGATTACAATTCTATCAAGTCCCTTGAACTTAATAATTATTTGTCCCTTTATTTTTAATTACTGTTCTGATAATGGTTTTATGAGAATGGTTCATTGGCTATATTAAAATTCTGAATGTTTTTTCTTCCTCTCCATTCTATCCAGAATTCTGGTTCTTCTTTTTCTTCCTCCTTAGTGCCTCTCAGTGTGGAGGAGCCTCAATCCCTATTTGCCAGTATTTTCAGTCCTTCACCAGCATCCTTATAGTACCTAACTGCTAGCCTCTTCTCTCTTCCATCTTGGCTATTTCATTCATCCATATTTTCCGAGATCTTCCTCTTTATAGGTCTTTTCTATTTTTTATAGGTCTTGCCCCAAGAAACTTCCTAGGTTCCTTTTTTTTTTTGTGTATACTTGTACAGTAATATGACCTAAGGATAATTTCATATTTATGATCAGAATTCTGAAAGATACCAACGATCATTCCATTACAATTGAAAGAAGGT
Organism: Nezara viridula; assembly: GCA_928085145.1. NCBI lineage: Eukaryota > Metazoa > Arthropoda > Insecta > Hemiptera > Pentatomidae > Nezara > Nezara viridula. Next base: position 120,955,771 of record OV725078.1, on the reverse strand, counting down.
TGTTCTTCATAATCATTGGTTTGTTTACAATTCCAATATTATATCAAGTTTATTTCTTTTACTATGATTTGATTGTTCCCTTTGTAATCATACACCTTGAAAACTACAGAAATAATTAGGTAGGTTACAAAAAAATGAAATACCTACAAAAATAACATTGATATATAAGTGGGTGACATATGTTACTAACACGAGGGTTATAGTAAGATCTGCTTTTATTTCAAATAACTTTCAATTAAAATATTTGCCTAAAAAATTATTTAAAATCTCAAATTATGCAAAACGTGGCCAATTATGAATCTAGGGGGACAAGAGTTTAGAAGCCAAGTTATTAACAGTAAAATATTTCTTTCCCATCCATATTATTATTGTTAAATAAAGTCATTTAATGATTTGTAAAACATTTCTTAACTAAAACCAGTATGTTTTTATGTTCCATGAATATTTTAAAATTCAAATATAAGATTTCTATAATAAAATATTACTTGGACTGAGATCATCGATTTATTTTTCATTTTCTGGTATTCAATATATATATTCGTATCCAGCATTACAACCCTTACTTAGTGCTATGGAGAAATGAATGAAGACGTTGTATATAAAATTAAAACTAAAACAAATTTAGAACAGGAGTGCTTATATTGTTTTGTTTTTTTTGGTATCTTGTATAGTTTCCTAGATATCAATTCTCCTAATTCGCTAATATCAAGAAAAAACAAGTTTTTCTCGCATCTTTATCGTTATTTGACTAGCTAACTCTTCATCTTTTCATTCTACAAAAAGAAACGGGAAAGAAAGCTGTTGAACTTCAAAATTTCTTCAATTTTATATATTATTTTACTATTTTTATCTTCAACCTTTCAAAACTAAGAGTAATCATACAAAACATCATGTGTAAATTCCGAAATTTTTCAGAAAAACTTAACTTTTGTATTTTTCATTACTCAACTGCTAACACTCTTTATGTAAACGCATATACATGTATAAAAGTTGAATAAGTATTTTAAATATGTATCATACTGGGTATCCTGTAAGTAAAAGGAAATATTTAAAGAGGTTATAAGTTAACCTCAAGGGCTACAAAAGGGTTTATATAATCCATGCTCCTTAAAATATATGTTTATAAGATTTATAGTTGATATATCCTTAAATTGAAGTGATACATGTATTATGCTTAATACATGAAGCACATGCAAATTAAATAATAAAAACTTAAAACTTATTTAACAAAGATGTTTTTCTAATAGTGGAATATCTTTAGTCTAATTGGGAAGCGATAAAAAAAATCATGCATAAAATTAAGGTTAATAAGAGAAATTAGCGCGGTTTAGCCCTTTAAATGAATTTAAGAAAAACAAAGTTTCCTTCTGAAAACAATTGTATACCATGAAATAATTGTTAATTACTTAAATTAATTGTTTTGTTTAGTAATCACTTCCTATTCATCAAACAATGTGCCTTCCTATAAAAGGGAACAAAACTTAAATTTTCTGCTTTTCCAGGAAAAATTGGAGCATGATTTATTTGTTTGTTACTTTGAACTTGCGCCATGCATTAAGCATAATACATGTATCAATTTAAAGGCATATAAACTATATATCATATAAACATAAAATGAAGAACCATGGTTTATATAAGTTATTTTGTAGCTCCTAAGGTCTACCATTACCTTTTACGGGAAATCCTGTATAATACATAACTTATTCAAGTGCTATAGGTATGTATCAATGATATATACTATTTATATATAAAATGCATTTATTTATATAGAGATATAAAGGTTACAAAAAAACTAAATACCTACAAAAATAATACAGACATATAAGTGGGTGCCATCAGTTATTAACACGAGGGTTAAAGTAAGATCTTCTGCTTTTATTTCAAATAACTTTTAATTAAAATATTTTATTATTGACATGTGTGATTTTTTTATCTAAGTATGGATAGCAAGTTTAAAAGATTTTAGAAGCTATTGTGATGTAATTTTATACCATTAAAAAACACATTTTGTTCAAATTAAAATCGTTTGGTGGTAGCATATGGTGTCGATAAATAATTTTCCCTGTTGAAAAAAGATAAATATGTATCCACCACCTATGATGGCCATACAAAGTTTGTATTAGGTGAATATCCAGTCTAATAAAAGAAACTAAATAAACGTCTTCAAATAATATATTATAGAGTTTTTAGTGACCACCTGTGATTTTAGAAAGGCCGCCATTTCAGAGTTCTACCAGGCTCTTGGGGCTACTAAGAGACGGCATCGTCACGTTCATTACAGTTTTGATCTCACTCTGCCAGTACAAAGCAACGGCCTATCAATGGCAAACTGCATTTTTAATCAACAAGAAATATGGAAGTATTATAAAACAAAATTTCAAGCCACCTTAAATTGGTGAATTTGTACTTCTAAAATTGCAATTTTTGAATCTGAGTCTGCTGGTGGATTTCCGCGGCCTAACAATGGCAGAAAACGTTATTTTTTTATTATAAACCAAATACTTGTTTACTTTAAAATTTCAAGCCTCGTGAAGTTGGTAACTTTTTATACCAGAAATTGCTATTTATGAATTTGAGTCTGCCAGTGGATATCCGCTAGCTATCAGAGACAGACAATGTTATTTCCTTTTCTTAACCCGAATATTTTCATGTAGTAAAATTTCAAGCACCCTAACAGCGGTGAATTTTGACGCCTAAAATTGCAATTTTTTAATTATTGTTTGCCGGTAGATCGCCACGGCCTAAAAGAGGCAGACAATGTTATTTCTTCCTTTTACCACATCCATTCATTGTAGTTATAATTTCAAGGTTCCTAAAGTTTATAAATTTATTACTCCTAAGTTGAATTTTTAAAAATTAAGTCTGCCAATTTTTAAATGCCAAAGGCTGCTATCATAATAGCAGCGGCACAGAAACGGCAGATCGCTCAAGAAACAACACCTTTTGGTAAAAAAGATTCATCTATCAAAGTTCATCTAGCCTTATCTATTATATATTTATCATTGGTTCAAAGTTCCATATTAGATCTCATACCGGCTTTCCCATACTACTCCTTAATGACAGCCAATATCCTTCTACTCCTCTGTTAAAAATTTAGGATTTTTCATCGATCAAACCCCCTCCTGGAACAATTTCTCAAATTTCCCGATGAACAATTTCTACCCTTAAACTATTCCATGGCATTCACCCTCTATATGCACATTCAGAACCCTCCTATTCCAATTTCTGTCCCAAAATCAGTCAGATACTCACTAACCTTTTGACATACATTTATTTTATACCATTCATCATAAAATGATGGTACTATTCCTTACTTTAAACTTCACTAGGGGTAGGGATGGGTCAATGGAACTGGATCGGGAATGGGAACTTAATCTCTCTATGAAACGGAACGGAACTATTCCAACGACTGAGAATTATCGATACCGCCGGTTGGATAAGTAACAGATGAACAGTTGGCAAATCGTTCCAGACCCGTTCCAATTCTGTTCCAGCTGGATCGATAAGGAGTGGGGAGGAACGGTTGGCAAATCGTTCCAGACCAGTTCCAATTCTGTTCCAGCTGGATCGATAAGGAGTGGGGAGGAACGGTTGGCAAATTGTTCCAGACCAGTTCCAATTCTGTTCCAGCTGGATAGATAAGGAGTGGGGAGGACGGTTAAATAAGGAATGGAGAAATGGCAACTCCTGTTATTTAAGTAATTTTCTTATTTTAATTATGTCTCACTATTTTAAACATAAACTTATTTACGAAAATATTAAATAATTCAAGTTCTAAAATGTTTAAAACCATAAACACAAAAAATTGGTAATCTTAATTATCCTAAAAACATGATTGCATGAAACTTTTTACATTTTTATTTTAACATACAATAGTACATTACCCTAAGTAGCATCTACGTTTCTACTAATTTTGTTTCGTACATTTTTTTAAAAGCATTTGTAACAATATATATTATTTTTAAAAATGAAAAAAATATTGTAATTTGTAAAATACTTTGCCTGTAATTATTAATTGACTTATATTGATTTCTTCTTAATAATTCTGTTTCGAAAGATGTTGCAACGAAGAAGCCAAAACATATTGAAACGAATCCTTTAAAAATTTGTTTATATTATTAAAAATATATTAGTACTTGTTACTATTACTTCTTCAATTTTATGAGAAAAAAAAATCGCATTTTTAGACACCAACATTTATCTTTGTAATTAGTTTTCTTTACTAACGTTACTTTTATGTTCCTTTTCTTTAATTTTAATTAATTTTCTTTGCTTTCTTAAGATTATTTGCAATATGACTGTAACCATATAATTGGATTTTCAATCTTGTAAAAATCGAAATATAAAATTTATAATTTTAAACGTTTTATTTCATATTTATGTTACATTTCACATAAACGTTAATTTTAAATGTTATATTTTATATTAATTAAATTGAAGCTTATGCAACATTTTAAAGTAAATGAACAAAAAATAGAGCGCAAATAAATCCTTCTTTAGTCTATGGTGGGAAGTCGCTGAACTATCGATATTACCGCTAGTTTTTCATCGATAGTGGAAATCTATCGATACTACCGCTAATTTTTCATCGATAGTGGAAAACTATCTCCCATGCCTAGGTTGTAAATTCTGGAGTAACGGCTTTGGAACGGTATCGATAATTTGGAACAGTTCTGTTTGGGGAATGGAACGGATTGGAACAGGTACACTAAAAATCTGTAACGACCCATCCCTAACTAGGGGTATTGCAATATCTTCCTACTCTTAATGCCACTGAATGCATCTATTGTTTGTTTTTACTATTATTTTTTATTCTTATACAACTAAATTCGTAACTATAGTTACAAAAAGATAATGATGTATTTACATATTATTCATTATTTAAATATCCTGATATTTTATTTTGTCTGATTCAACTTTCCTTTATCTGCAGAAACACAGAGCTTATTTTAAAGAAGAACTTAATATATTTTTCTTAAAAGTGTATAATTATAATTTTTGACCACTGTAGATAGTTTTAAGTGTCTTGTCATAGTTTTAAGTGTTTTGTATATAGGTTTATTTTTGTTGTATATAGCTTGTTTAACTAATGTTTTCTTTACTTTTTTCTTTTTGTTATTGTTTTTATTTAGGCCAGATGTAATAATTTAATTTTATATTATTTTTATATTCTAAAGGGACTTTGTCCCAGGAAGAAGTTATTTTCTATCTATCTATCTATCTAAATGCGGAAATATTATTTTATTCTGGTTGAAGTTCTATATTTGGTTTTAAATTGAATTTTCAGACTCAAGGAGACTACCAGGTGATCAGTTGTGTAGCTCGTACTTTGGAACTTGTTGTTCCATTAATTGAACACCCAAGTGAAATGTTTCTTTCTCGGTTGGAGGAAGATTCTGTAAAACTAATGATGCAGCAAGATCCCTCTGTTGTTTTAAGTTGTGTCTCTTGCCTTGGCTCAATTGTAAACAATGTTACAAGAAATTTTCCTTTAATCCGAGATTGCTTAAAAAAATATCATGGTAAGAAATAATTCTTACTTTTAATTAATTATTTTTAGTTTGTAAATTATTTTTAATTATTAATTATCATTCAATTAGTTTTCATGTTTAAATTTATATTTATTTAATTAATCCCTACTTTTTATTATTGAAAATTCATTTTTCTTATAAAAAAAAAAAAAAAATTGCCTACTAAAATAACTTCGGAAATTGCATACTAAGTATGTTACTCATAGGCACAGACTTTGGAGGAGTGAGAAAAGGTAGTGATCGTCTCTTACAATAAAAATGTTTAGGGGGTGAGAATATCGTTTTGCTCCCCTCTCTCCTCCCCCAATAATTTGAGCTAAAAAAATTAAAATCAAGTATAAATTAACTACTTGAATGAATAAAATGTGTAAACTAAAATCGATTAAGAAAATTCGACTAGCTGGCTACATTTTCTACTACAAACTAGTTGGACTGTGAAAAACATTTTATTTTTATTTGAGCTTGTACACTCTAAGAAATCAAAGTTGTACACACTAAATATTATTGAAGGAAGTTAATCGACTGTTCTACATATCATAGGTGATAAAATTCAAACAAGCATGTTATCATGGCTGAAAAATTGTTTAATAATACAATCAGTGATATAATATTATAAGACAGATAATGGTGAGCAATGAAAAAATAGTGATGTATGATACATGAAATTGACAAATGAAATATGTATTTTGGCCATAAAACCATCATTACATCAAACTAATGATTCCTTTTTATTCTTCTACCTAGTATTTCTGCTGTAACAAATGATTTTAAGGTGTAAAATGAAAAAGCCCTTTTGAACAGGAGTTAACTTCAAAATCCAATATGCTTCAGTCATTTTTGTTCTTAACTTAAAATATTAGAACTGTGTTGCATAAATATATTTCAATATTAACTAGGAATTTTGTTGTGTGAAGGAAATAATTTTGGTGTTACTATGTTAATGTACTTTTTATCACCTATTTTAATTCTGAAGTGAGGGGTAGTCAACTAGTCTGGTCAGTACAGTATTGTGGGCATCATGAAATGCAACATAAACAACAATGTAATATGTTTTAGCTAAACCTAAAAATAATATATAATTCTTACTCTAATTCTGAAATAATATATAGATACTCATAATATAGTTCATTATTCAATTCATTTTGTTAAATTATGGGGTCTAATTTTAATGTATTTTATCTGACAAGTTTTGCTTATTAAATATTATGTTACTAAAACATCTGTTATTGTCATATGAGTTTGTTTTCATACTATAATATGCTGATCTATATTTTATTCTAGTTTCTGATTATTTATTGTTGCATACAAGTTGTTTTATCAATGTGTTTATGAATCATTTGTTAAAATATAGAATTGCATGCTAAGTTGAAATTTGTTGTTATTATTTATATTTAATTACATTTTATTTGTTGTTTAGTAAAGGAGTTGATTTATTTTTATTTTTATTTAATTATAGGATTTTTAAAGGCAACAAGAGCAATGTTAGAAAATAATACTGAAGGTGCCACTGCTTTTCATTTACGTATGAAACCATCTTTTAGAAGATCCTTGTTTGTTGTTGGGCTACTGCTAAGATTTTTTGACTTTACTGATCCTGAAGTAATTGGTGATCAACTCCCTGTAAGTTATATTAATCTTATATGTTATCTTTTAAGAAATGAGTTGGCAACCAATTATAAATACTAAGGTTGCTTAGTTGGCAACCATACTCTCAACTCTTAATTCTATGTTTGAGCCCACCTGTGGCAGAAAATTTATTTTTTCTTCAATGCTGGTCAAGGTTGGTTTGAAATGCCCAAGGCCGAGTGTAAATATTATATACAAATGTGTTTTAAAATATTCATTGAACATGAAATGTAATGTTCTTAGTTTTTATTAATTTTGTTATTTTAAAATGTGATCTCCTTTATCTTCATTTAAAATTCTCCTAAATGAAACAGATAGTAATATTTCTCATTAAAAACATATTATCTTTCGCTTATCACCAGGAGATTAACTAGTCATAAACATACTTCCTTGGGCATATCAATGTTCTATTAAATCTGTGCTTGATTCTTTAACCTTTTTGCTGTTGCGAATGACGAGCTTTACGTCTACCATGAGGCTGAATAAGCCAGCGCCCTGACTACCGGCTCTTACTACTAGCTGTTAACCTTATTTTAGTTTCCATCCTTCTTTTAGATTAAGCTGTAGAATGACTCTGGCGGAGTTAAAACTTGTTTTTATAAGTTTAAATATTTATTTAATAATTTAATTAAATTAAATTTGATAATCTTCAAAACATTTGTCAATACAAAGAGAAAATTTATAATTGCGACATTCTATTTTGTTTTTGGGCCAATTATTGTTTTTTTGAACATACTAAACACCTTCTGTATGTATATATTTTTTTTTTAGAGTCTATAGCGATGAGACTGGGAAAATGTCTCTCCTTCAGGCATAGGGGCAAATTTTAGTTCGATCTTGTTCCTCCAGATTTCTTTCTTTCACTGCAATATTTTTCTAAAATTTGCCTAAAAAGAGATAAATGGAACTTTTCCATTGTCATATTTTCCTCAGTCACAATTTTGTGCAACGTGTGAGCATTTAGTATAGATAAATCCAAAATATGAAGAAAGTTTTTAGTACCATTTCATGATTTTTCTGACAGATTCTATAGAACTCAATATCATGTCTACTCTATCTACTGCTCTCATATTTTTGTTGTATTCAATAACACCGTTTGTTTTTTTTTATCAATTCACCAGTTTTATAATCTATTTTACCGGTTCAAGTGATATCCGCATTATGTATTGCATCCAAACTTCTCGTCGGTCTGACCACTTCAAAGCTAATAATGTATCTGTGGACCTGTGGACCTAAATTCAATTTGTCCCTTTTTTAAATTTTCTTCCATTTTCGGCAAATCTTTTCTGTTTTTTCTCACTGTTCCGCAAGCATTGATTGCCACATCGTGTAGCCAACAAAACAGTGCTGGGCTGGTATACCAGTTGTCCACATATATGGTATGGCCATTTTTCAAATATGGCTCCAAAAGTGTCAGAACAATGTCACTCGACTTGCCGATATTTTCAATACCATTTTCTATAATGTCTGCCTTCGCTCCTGTGTAGAGGATGAAGTCTAGTAAAAGATACGCAATACCTATCTTGTTTGACAATCACATAGAACATAGGTTTTTATTCCAAATTTAGTCCTTTTAGACAGAATAAATTGTTTGAAGAATAAATTTCCCTTGAACAATAAAAGGCTTTCGTCGATACAGACATTTTTGAATGGCGAAAATGATTCTCCGAACGCTTTTGTAATTTTATCTACAAATGGCCTTATTTTGAATAACCTATCTCCTTCCTTGGCCTGGGTGTTACCAACCAAGCTCCTGGTTTGGGTCTCGCGGAGCAATCCCAAAAAGAACAAGGAACTTCCTCGAGGAACTAGGTGTTGATGTTGGGGAGCTTGCGATATTGGCTGAGAATATTATTCTAGACTCTAGGGATCAGCCACTATCACTTATATAGCAATTGACTGTGAATTTGGGCAGGGAGAGACAAAAAAAAAAATCTGGTGCGTGCAACACACAACTTTCACTTACCAATCTACTTTGAATAGAAATTATTTTCTGGCAATGGTGGGCTATTATAAAATTTTTTGAAGTGCATTTTAAACGGAGCTAAAGCTTAAAGCTTACAGATGACAAGTCATTAAGACCATTATAATTACAAAATGTCTATTTAATATATCAATGACAGGCAATAAAAAGTCTAGTCGCTCCATCTGCTTTTATAAACCACACAACTTTCTTTGCTTTTATAAACCACAGAATGACTAACTCCAATTTCAACATTTTTGAGTGATGTCATTTTAGTGATATTTTTAGTTGAAAAAGTTATCTATGCAGACAATGAGTAAGTTGATTCCAGAGGTGATGATTGCAGTGTTGAAATATAGAACTGAGAATAAAGGTGTAAATTTAGGTACTTATTTATTATGGAAGATGTTCTTAGGAAAGACACTTTATTAAATATCTGTAGAAAAAAGGTTTTTTTAGTCTCAACAATTAAAAAGATATATTTTAAATTTATCCAAATTTTCGACTCTTCAGGGAAAAAAACTAGAGACCATATCTTTCTTCCTAATTGTCCGATTTTAACCATTTTTTTTTTTTTTTTTTTTTTTAGGAAATTCCAAAAATTTCTAAAAAAACATATACAATATCATAAAAAAGCATATACTTTTTTAGTTATTCGGAATTTAATTTTAACATCCCTCATAACTTTTTTTCCAGCTCCTTTTCGTTGAAGTATGTTATATAGATAAATTTAAAGGGTATCGAGAAAATGACTTTATCGAAGTTTCATTGAAATCGGTACATTCGTTTAGGCGCTACAGTCTTTTCTCCTTTATTAACTTATCAAATTCTTTCAAAAGTTATATGTAGCATTTTTTCATAACTCTGAATAATGTGAAATGGTTAACTTTTTTAAATAAACCATATTATAGGTACTTTAGAGGAAGACATATATGAACATTGGGCATTTACGCCCTGTAAAGTGACATCAACGGGGATAAGACCTAAATGATATTAAAGACCACTTAATTATACAATGATACACCGAGTTTGATCAAAATCATTAGTCGTTTTTGAGAAAATTGTAAAAATGTGTTTCAGCATTCATATAAAGTGTCACTTCCGGTTAGCCAATTTTAACGAAAAAGTTGCTGTCACATCCGGCCCATATACAAACCCTAAATATTTAATATTAATATCAGTTTCGTACTAATTTTCGTTTATGAGTTAGACTGTTAACACACACACAGACCATTTTGCGACACTTGGTAATAACCAAGAACCATTTTGAACTCAAGAGACCTCAAAATATGTGAGATTCGAAAATTTTCACGATCGCAATACTTACCCTTACTATATATTAAATATATACGTAAGTGAAAGTAAAAATAAAAGAAAGAGATTAGCACTTGCTGGATATGGGTCTTATACAAACTCATTTTTGCCCCCTTTCAGATTAATTTACTGGAAATGAGATTTCTCGTTTTAAAGTAACATTCATTGGTCTTGATTAGTTTCATTTTAATCTTAATTGCTATTCTTGATGCAAAATAGATTTTAGTTAAAGAAATGTAAAGATTAATTACAGAAGAAAAAATTAAATAGAATGAAATACTTAATATAAAGGAAACAGAAAAATTCATGAATAAGTAAATAAAATATAAAATGTCTACTCAGTATAATTAAAACAGAAAGTTCTTTCTTGAAGAGGTAAGAAAGTATATAATAAACAGCAAAATTTAAGAAGGAACACATAAAAAATTAAACAACTGCTTATGGTCAATGACATAAGATCTAAAATACAAATAAATAATGATAATAACTGTTTAGTGGTAATGGGGGTGTAAGTGAAAGAAATAAAACCTTCTTTCCGACAATTTACTTTATTACAAATCCAATACCCCAAACGAGAGGTCTAATTACAATTTGCAGGTCGTAGCCAAAATATAACAATAGAAAACAATTAATAAAAATAAAGAAGAAAAAACACCTCATTCTCCAACACAAAACTACTACAGCTGATGATAGATCACTAATGGATTTGTTACTGACTAAAATGAGAAATACTATAGCATAATAATTATAAAGAAAATTAATGATAACCAAAAAAACATGGTTTAACTAAACAAAAAGAAAAAATTAAAAGAATCAAATGCAAGCGGCATTAAAAAATCCATCTTACACAACCTCTTTGCTCATTCCAGCTGTGTGTACATAACCTGACATATATAACACTCCACTATATACTCGTTACAACTGTAATATAAAACAATTATTGTGATTGTAAATGAAACTATAAAACCTAATTATACCTGAAAGTTTGTAAGGCAGATATCATGAATAAATGGAAATTCACTGTTAAATAGGTAAATACGAAAGATGTATATGTAGTTGAAGATGAAAATTAAGTAATAGGAAGGTGAAGATATCTGTTGAATTTTTGATTAAGGTGAAAACTGAAAATTCACAAGATTCATATGTGTAAATCTTCATATTTAAACATTCTAAAGAGGTTGATACAGTAGATTTTGAGCAGTTCGTTTTGACAGTCAATTCAAATAATCATTATAAATATTGTTAATTGTTCATTTTAGAAAACTAAAAAAAAAAAATATAAGAAAAATACATTATTATCAATGCAAATATAATTACTATGAATAATATAATAAACATAAATAAAATGAAGGATTGAAAGGAAAGTGTGTGGAGGAATTTAAATCATATAAGATTTCAATAGTTTGGAGATAAGTTAAAACAAAAACAAGGTTTGTTGAAGATGTTTAAAGAATTGTCATGGCTACAGGCTAACCCCTATTTAATTGATTAGCCTCTAATTCCAGTAACACAATTTATGGAATTCAATGTCCTCATCGTTTTCAAGACCATTTAAGGATGTTCTGTCATATGATCCAATAAGCTTTTCTTGTGTAAATAGTCCATGAATTATTATCATGATTAAAAAAAAAAAGCTTTTTTATTGATTTCTATTTAATATAGAAAATGTAAGTGAAAAATAATGAAAATTGCTTCTCCTGTTAGTTCAAATGAGTTTGAACTGAGGGTAAGGAGGGTTTAAAGAAGCTTAGGTGCCTTTTTTTCTTCTTTAACTGCCAATTGAAGGAGGCTTTAAGGGAGCAGCTTTGAGGAGTTACTCTGTCTATAAAACAGGTTTCAATGGTGATGAAAGGATTATTTAAGGTAAAGGGATCTTTAGTGAATGACTCTGCGTAGCATCCTTAGTATCTATATATGTTTTAATAAAAATTATTGAGATGTGCAACACAATGAAGACTTTAATTATATTACTGAAATATTTAAATATTTCTTTAATTTTAACAAATATATTGAAATCATTACTTTTTTTTTTAGAGTAATATCAAAGATGAAGTTATAGATACATTCCTTTATTTTTTACACCGTGATCAAGATTCCCAGCATTATACCATGAAAGCTCTTGGTTCTGTCTGCATCAGACATTATGAACTTATGTTAACGGATGAGTTAAAATCACTCTATCACCAATATTTATCGGATGAGAATGCACCATTACAAATGAAAGTTCAGGTTAGTTTGATTACAAATGAATTATATTTCTTAAAAGAAAAACATTGTACTTAAGTCAAGATTACTCTTTAGTTTCATTCAGTCAATGACTATATGGTATTGTGATTTGTATGTTAAACTCAACTTAAATTAATGAAATAACTTCAGGTCATCTTTCTTTTTCAAGTCAATCATTAGTTACATATTTATTATATATAATACATATAACTTTTTAAATTAAGCCCTGGAATCAAAAAGGTTCCAAATATCATCATTATCATATTCCAGTGTTCTCTCACTATTCAGTGTGAAGTTTCCTTTCATAATGCTGCTTCCAAGTGGCTTCGTCCACTGTTAACTCACTCAGCTAGTTCCAGATAGCCAGTCTGTAAAAGACCTCTCTGACTCCACCCACTTAGATGTGTCTTGGTCTTCCTCGGTTTCTCCTACTATCTGAACCAGGTCTGGCTTCATATCCTAGATTGGCCTCCCCATTATTTGTCATTCTTTTTAGCATTTAATACTTAGGAGCCTCAATTAACATTTTCTAAAATATAAATCACTAAAAATATTAAATTCATGATAGGTGCCCTGCCCCTCATAGAAATAAATAAATAAGATATTAATATTATGTTGAAAACCTTAACTATCTTTTAAAAAAAAAAACAGGTATTGAAAAAATATGCAGTAACCCTTTAAATGGTTATTTTCATTCATTGCTGGGCTCTAAAGTCCTTGAAGAACCATGTCCTCTGCTTAAGTCCTCTTCCACATATCCCTGTTAGCAGCAAAGAGCCTCCACTGTTTTACAGCCATCCCCTTCAGGTTACCTCCCACTTCGCCAAACCATTTGAGCCGAGGCTTTCCCCGCCTTCTTCCATCTACCGGCTTTTCATAGGGAAGTTTTCTCGGTATTCTTGTAGGTTCCATCCTTTCCACATGACCCAACCATCGCAATCTATTGAGTTGAATGACTCTAATATCATATTCACCATATAGCTCTAGATTAGACCTAATTCTCTATTGAGCCACTACTTTGATTAGCCCATATATTTTTTGGAGTACTTTCCTTTCTCAAACATGGAGCATCCTTTTGCTTTCTGTAATCATAGTCCATGTCATGCTTCCATATGTCACAACAGGCCTCAGAATTGTTTTATATATTACAGTTTTCGTCTTTCTTGACATATTTTTGCAATTCAACACTGCACTTTCTGTACACTGTAAGGGTAACTATAAGGGCTTTAATATCTTTCTCTACTTGATTCTTGCAGGTGATCGTGCTACCTAGGTACTTCAATTCGTCACAGCTCTTGAATCTCCAATTCCCTATCCTTATTTCTTCTCCTGTACTCTGGTCTGTTCTTGAGGTTCGCATATACATGCTCTTATCTGTATTAATTTCCAGGCCTTATTCTCCAACTTCCCTGAGGAATTCTCCAAGAGCGCCTGAAAATGCTGGTACAGTTCATGCTGTGATGAGAACATTGTGTGCATATACTAAATGCTATGTCATGCGATTGTAAATTGAAACTCCACCATTCGTTTTTATTTTCCTTATGGCTGCTTCCAATACCAGGTTAAAAAGCACTGTATATAGTGGATCTCCTCCTCTAAGACCTTCAAAATTTTTAATTTTTGTGAGAGCCTCTCATTATAAAGCACTCTACTGGATGTATCTGTGAGTGTCATCCTGACCATACTAATTAATTTCATTGGAGTTCCTAGTTTCTTCAGTCGCTCATACATTTTTTCCCTTATAACTGAATCATATGTTTGTCTGAAGTCCACAAACAAATGATGTATTGTAACATCGTACTCACAGACTTTCTCCAGCATTTGCCTTAATGAAAAAATCTGGTCTATAGTTGACCTACCCGGTCTAAATCCACACTGATAATCACCCTGAACCGTTTCCGCCCACTTCGTTAATCTTCTGCTGATTGTGATTGATAATATTTTGTAAAGAGTGTTAACTAATGAAATTCCTCTGTAATTTCTGCACTCAGTTGTATTTATTTTTTTATATATTGGGCATATCAGGGATTCAGACCATTCATTGGGTATTTTCTCCAATCTCCATACATCGAAAATAACATTGTAAATGTCTTCCCACACTTCTGTATTTTTGATCATCTCGTTTTGAATTTTGTCCAGGTTTGATGCTTTATTATTTTTGAGCTGAGAGATGATTTCTGTAATCTCTTCCATCTCTGGAGGAATCTCTATCTCATCTAAGTTCTCTACTTCACATAGTGCACAGCTTATCAGAGTTCTCTCATTTGGTAGCTCCTCTGCCTCTACCTCTACCTCTTGAATATCATCCAAGATCTCCTGAAAATGATCGACCCATCTCTACAATATCTCTGTGTCGTCACCTAGGAGTTTGCCGTTCTTGTCTTTGATGAAAATTTCTCTTGGGCGGTAACCTGTTCTTATTTTCTTAATGTTCCTAAAGAATTGTTGGCTATCATTTTCCTTTAAGTATTCTTCTGTTTTCTGCAGTCTTTCTATCTCCAGTAGCCTTTTCTACTTTTTGGAATAATTTATTTGCCAATTTCGGTTTTTTTCTCTATACGAATCTATTGTTTGCTGTGTTGTTCTTTGCATGTTTCTCATCCGAGCTTCATTTTTTAAATGAAATTTTTTCTGCTTTATCACTACCTTGCATTCATGATCAAATCAGTCTTTACTGTTTTTCTTTGTTCTCCTTCCCAGCACTTCCTCCGCAGCCCCTTTCAAGATGCTTTTTATCTTTCTCTAATGATCATCTATTGTTGACATCTCAGCCATATCTAAATTCCTTCGTTCATCCAATATTTCCTGATCCTTCTTCCTTACACCTTCTATTCTTAGTTTTTCTGAATCATAGATTGATCTCTTTTCAACATTTTGTAGAGTTTTCCAGCCAAACTCGGCTTATGCTTGGTCAGTACCAAGTAGTGGTCACCATTGCTACATGTTCTTCTGTAGCTTAGCATATCTAAAGTGTGTGATGCGTGTATTGTATCTACCATTATAAGGTCTATCTGATTTTCAGATGTTTCATCAGGAGATCTCCATGTAGCCTTATGTGCTAGTTTGTGCAGGGAGTATGTACTCATCACTCTTAATCCTTTATCCATTGCAAAACTGACCACCCTCATTCCATTATCGTTTGACTCTTCATGCTTACTATGATGTCCTATGGTACGACTAAACATTTCTTCCCTTTCTATTTTTGCATTAAGTCTCCTAAAATCAATTTTACATCGTACTTTAAGAGTGAGTCATATACCATCTCAAGGTGTCCATAAAATTCTACCTTATCTCTTTCTCCTTTTTCTTCTGTAGGTGCGTGTACGCTGATGGTTGACAAATTAGCAAATTTTACTTTTAACCTAATTGTGCAAATTTGTTCATCTACTGCTTCATAGTCCATCAATGACTGTTTGAGACTCTTTTTTATCATGAAACCAGTCCCTAGTTTGTTTTCACTGTTAATTAAGATGTATTTATCTTGTGTCACTAGATCTATCCCACTCCATCGGATTGCTAGAAAGGCTGCCACGTCCACTTTATATTTATCCAACTCTTTCTCAAGTGTTCCTGCTTTTAGTAAACTCCTAATATTCCAAGTTCCGACTCTCATATTTATTTTCTTATTATTTCTAAAACCTTTTGACATTCGCCTTTCTTCTCTACTTCTGCTGTTTGTACTAAAAGGCATTGGCTGGGTTTCTCCTGAATCCGAATAGGCCCCCATGGGGATTCTCTTTACCATTGTCATACAAAAAACATTTGCAGTTTCTTTGATAGTCTTTTTATGAGGTGAGTTTGTCAGACTCACCTCAACCTTCCTACTTCATCCAGGCTTGGGTTTGGCAGTGTTCTCAGCAGAGCTGGTTCCTCTGGCGGAGTTTTAAAAAGTTATTATCAAAGTTAAAATATTATTTTTAGAATATATTATACTGGGTTACATTGATTTGGAAATGCTATACATTTTACTCCCTTTGGCGGTACATACGAGGGTGGTCTGAAAAGTTTCAGACTTAACAAAAATACAAGACATTTTTTCTGAAGTTTTTTTTAATTTTTCAACATAGTTTCCTTGTAACTCTACACACTTCTCCCAGCGATGCTCTCATCTCTGTAACCCGTCTAAAAAGTACTCGGCGTTTTTCTCTGCAAAATAATTGTGCACAAAGGTTATTGCCTCTTCATTTGACGAAAATCTCTGTCCTCTGAGCAAATTTTTAGATAAGGGAACAAAAAGAAGTCACTTGGGGCTAGATCTGCTGAGTAAGGTGGATTGTCAAGCAGTTCAAACCGTAATTTGTGGATTTTCCGGTAAAGTGTGAGACTGTGCATTGCCTTGGTGAAACAGGATTTTATTTTTCTGCAAATATGGCCGTTTTTCCATAATTTCTGCCTTCAGTTTGTCCTGTGTAGTATGCTCCTGTAATGGTTTTTCCTTTTTGAAGGCAGTTGATTAATATAACAACATGACTATCCCAAAAAACAGTCACCATCACTTTCTCAGCTGAGAAAACAGTTTTTGCTTTTTATGGAGCCATTTCCCCCTTTGCAGTCCACTGTTTAGACTGTATTTTTGTTTCGGCCGTATAATGGTACGTTCAAGTTTCATCTACAGTAATTAATCAGCGCCAAAACTTTGCCAATATAGAGTTGGAAATGTTCATTCAAACACATATTCAGTCTAACGTGAGCAAACGCGGCACTCAACGTGAGGACAGCTTTCTCATATCTAAATGTTTATTTAATATGTAACAAACATATTCTTTTGACAAGTTCATAACCTCTGCTATCTCTCTCACTTTAATTCGGCAGTCGTTAAGCACCATTTGGTAAACTTTGGCGATGGTTTTGTCGGTAGTTGCAGTTTTTGGATGTCCCAAACGTTCATCGTCTCCCAAGCTCTTACGGCCACGTTTAAATTCAGCTGCCCAAAATTTCTCTGTGGTAAATCATGGTGCAGAGTCCTCATATACAGAATCCAATTCATCTTTGATTTGCGTAGGCGTATTGCCTTTCAAAAACAAATATTTAATGACAGCTCGATACTCAATTTTGTCCATTTTCACAAAAACAATCACATCAACTCACTCAAACAACTGCTACATAAAATCTACGTGTCCAAAATGGCTAAAACTTTGGTGGGTAACTGTCAACAGATGAACAATGAAATTCACTAGCTTTTATTTACGAGTGCTGCCATCTTCAAGTTGTGGTCGGAAACTTTTCAGACCACCCTCGTATACTAAAATTGAAAGTGCTATAGAATGAATCATTTTGTGAAATTTAAGAATTTCTTTCTGAGAATTCAATTTTATTAAATCTATATCTCTTTTATACCTGTGGTCTGATCACAATTCTTCATCAGAGAAATGCTAGGATCCTTGTACTAACATTTGAGCATCAGCAAAGTAATATTTATGATTTAATCTATTATTATTCCTAAAGGTTATTTTTTACTTTTAGTTAGATTATCAAGACCATTGCTAATTATAAAATCTCACTTTGGGTCTAGTGTTAAAAAATCAGTTAAGACAATCACCTGCTTATATCAGCAGTTACTCCCACTCCTATGGGTCTAATTGTTTTGTTACTATTAGGAAATGTTAGGCTAATAATGATTTTTAAAATAAAATAGATTTTATTATCTCATCCTGGGGAAGAAAAAAAACGGATCAATATTATTTTTTTCTAGGTGTTGAACAACATTGAGAGCTACCTCTTGGAAGAAGAAAAGAAGATGATTAAACAAGACCAAGAATGTATGTATAATAATTGCCTGTTTTTCTGTTTGTTGTTTTTTCAAGTTTAATTCATGTTCACTTCAATTGTTTTGTTGCTAAGTGATTTCATCATTTAATAATTGTTATTGTTTTATTGCAATGTATCAGATAATTTACTTTCCTATTTTCTTGTTTGGGTTCTTAAACTTCACAATACAGTGGCCATATTGCCCAATTTTCATAGCATACTTCCCAATAAACGAAAAAAAAAAAAAAATCTGACTGTTATTACTCTTTAACACTACGTTCTTTTTTTGTTTAATGTAAGTTTAAAAATGTTAAAAAACTTTCTGAGATATTTTTCACTATAATTGAGGTGAAAACAATAATATGCCCTGAGTCATTAGGAAAGGGTTTATTTTCATTATATGATGGTTTTTACTATATAATGTTATATTTACTTACAAGTTAGAGCTGATTATTTCATTGCATACTTTCTTTTCATTGCCTGCTCCCTTATTATTAGATTTGTTAGGTTATTGTTAAAAGCCATTAAATAACATTTAGAAAATCAAACCAGTAAGTAATTTGATTAATTAACTAATTAATTCAAAATATTATTTAAGTATTGTAATAGGGTTGGTGTTATTTTGCATTGATAAATATGATCAAAATTTACAAATATGAACTTAAAAGCTCAATCAAAAATTTACTTAATAACGTTTTGCAACAAACCGATGATATGTTTTGTTTATTTGAAGTAAAAAAAAAAAGCAGTTACGTAATTGATTATTATATATAAGAAAAACATTTCTGAAATAGCTTTGGTGTTTTTTATTTTATGAGCTTCAAGTCTACCAAGCCAGTACTTTATTTTGTTAGTATGAGTGATCACTCAATGCTGAAAGCAATTCCAAAACTGTTACCTAGTCCTTGTTCTCTCCAAATTCTTCTCCAGGCTTATCTGCAGAGCGCAGTAGGGGCAAGTTCCTAACTCAGGGTTGAGCTCATGAGTGACATCAGATTTGTCTCTGACTTCAGCAAAATGATGCCATCGATATGTTTAGGAACTTATTCTACACACTTATATAGTGAGTTAGTCTGAGTACACAAGTTTGCTCCTAGTCACTAAGAATGATTAGAGAGAGCGCACCTGTGCACTCACAGTCGTTGAGAAAAGTTTGAGTGCATCGGTGCCCTGTAAGAAAAAGGCTAATACATTTAAGTTGGCTTTGGTTGAGGTGACAGGAAATACTTTAAGATTTTTGGATTTCAGTAGATTACCGTACTTTTAGTTTTTATTGAGTGATTTTAAACATTTGAGCTCAGGATGTACATGGGAGTTTTTCTGGTTATTGAAGAACCTTCTGAACATGTGTGGCACCCAACTCTTCTTTACAAGCTCTGCCAACTCGAATTTTTTTTATTGATTTCACTTACCTATATATATAGTTAGGGTAAGTATTGTGATCGTGAACATTTTCGAATCTGAGTTTTCAATGGAAATTCACATTTTGAGGTCCCCTGAGTCCAAATAACCAAGTCCCACAAAATGGCTGTGTGTGTAACCGTGTGTGAACAGTCTAGCACAAAAATGAAAAGTTGTACAAAACTGAAATTGCTTATTTAAGGTTATTGTATGCCTGGGATGTTACAGCAACATTTTCATCTAAATCAGCAAACTGAAAGTGGTATTTATATCATCGACTTAACACATTTTTACAATTTTCTGAAAAATGGCTCTATCGATTTTAGTGTGACAACTTTTGACCTATCGATGTGGTTTTTAAAAGCAAGTAACTGTATTTTGTAAATTTTCCAAGGGTAATAAATAGGAATTTAAATACATGTTAAAAGTAATAGAGATTTAATAACTATAATTTTTACTATGTTGTTCGATTCTTACTTATTCATAATTAAATATATGTACTTTCAAATCTCTCTTTGTCTATAGAGCTCCAACTCATGCAGTTATAAGCTTTTTATTGCCTACAATCGATATAATAAATAGAGTTTATGTTGTTTTGATGGTGTTAATGAGCTTTTGTATTGACGAATATCATCGAAATTCAAAAAATATGTTGTTTAAAGGTTGTGCATTGAAAATGCACTTCAAAAACTTCTTGTAATAGCCCAATTTTGTCAGATAAGAATTTCTTTTCGAAGTAAAGTGGTAAGTGAAAGTTGTGTGATGCGCGCAACAGATTTTTTAATTTAACATAGGTGCTTTGAACATTTTTTAGCTTGATAAGATTCTCACTGTAATATTATAGCCTGCCAAGGGCTTACCATAGCACCGAGTTTTTTTGTTTGAGTACTGCTGCCCTATAGTATGCAACAAAAGCAAACCAAACATATCCTAGTGTTACTATTCGTATATAAAGACATAGGATTTGGTCTATACTGATGGTTTAATTACAGAAAAAAATAAAACAGTGTTGGCTGGGATTCTTGAAGATTTGAAATATTATAATTTCAAAAAAAATTTAATTTGAAAAAATATAATTGGAGCTATAGAACTACAGCTGCAAATCAATTTTTTTAAAATACCGTTTACAAGTTAACTTTATTAAAACCACGTAGAAGAATTGAATGTGTCAAAATAGGAAACTAAACCCAGAATGTGGTTGAACCATGAATCAAAATAGGAAAGTGGCCCTTGGCCACCTATAATTTTAAGATCTGGGTGATAAGTTGTCAGAAAACAAGCTAGCTTGCATGGGAGAGAAGAGTCCTAGAGAAGATACATGACCCATGAGGAACTGTGGGAAATACTTGAAAAAAATGGATATGTTCTCAATGGTGAATGGGTGGAGGTTGAATCATATGGCACTTATGTTCAGAAAATCAATCCATGAACTCCTTGCTGAAGGACTAATCTGGTGGAAGACATATTAGAAGAAGAAAACATCTGATGTAGCTGGACCAAGTGGACATCCTGAAAAAGATGGCTAATAAAGGAAATAGAAGGTGGCTAATGCTTTACTGGGATAAGAGAGATTGGATGGCGAGGTCCAGCTTTCTAGTACCTTAGTGTCAAGAATAAATAAATATATGTTATCATTAAAATTTCTTATATACAATTATTATTTTCTTTTATTTTTATATTTTAGGGGCAAAGCTTTCCAAAAGAGAAAATTTGAAAGAGATGGGTGATGTAACTTCAGGGATGGCCAGTACTGTAATTCAGATTTATCTAAGGGAAATTTTAGAAGCATTTCTTCATCCTCACCCAGCTGTAAGAAATTCAGCTTTAAAGGTTATTCAGCTAATTTTAGCTCAAGGCCTTGTTCATCCAGTGCAGGTACGTTTTTCCTGCAATATAATTTGAGTTTTCAATAATTGTAAATTTTCCATAAACTAAGGAGCTGGTTAGCTCAGGTTTAATTCTGTATATGCCAAAAAATATATTTTATTTTCTATTAGTTGTATATTGACTCGGGTATACCAAGCAGGGCTGGTAATGTGGCGTTCACAAAGTGTGCCAAATAAACAGATGTTATTAAAAAAGTGCCTAAAATATTTCTAAAATAGATTGTAAATTCATATATTAAAAATTAACAAATGATTTTTGGAGTGGACTTATTATCACAACCTAGAACTGTTGTATTGATTTTTAAATAAGAAATGAAAAAAAAATAAGCTGTATTATATTTGTTAAGTAGTTTTCATGATCACTTTGTCTCCTGTTTAGCTGAAGATTTTATATAATTCACAAATATTTTTTTTCTGAAAGGCACTGTACATACATTTTTTTTTCACACTCTAAAATAATGTCATTATTGTTATCGTGTTTTTGTTTACTGCTTTAGTAACTGCTTTAGTAACTGCTAAAAATGCTGCTATAGTATATATATTTTTTTTAAATATATTAAATCTTTATTCTCTGAACTCAATCAACTCTCTATTATTGTTGAAGTTAATGTCCTGAAATATTTTATGGCCAAGTGTTTGGAGCAATGTTCTAGCATGCTTATGCCGAAATCAGATGTAGGATCAAATCTGTGCTTATGTGAATGTTGACTTTTTGTCAAAGAGATAATTTATATTTATTTTACGGGGTGTCCAGTGATTCTCCGAAATATTCCCATACATTGCCCGGTTTTTCTTGATTTTTTCCGCTTTTTCTGTTTGTTTTTTTTTTCAGATTTTTCAACCCTCCCCCCCCCCCCTCCCCCTGTAAATACCTCTCTAAATGCCTGTAAATGCCTCATATGAGGCATTTGTTTTCAAGACAGGTTACATCTATTTATTGAAAAAAAATTATTTTTTTAATTTTCCCAAGTTTTTAATGTTTATTTTTATAAAATTAGATGAATTTGTATCAAACCTGTTTAGATATTCAAAAAATTCAATTTCCTACCAAAAGTAGTTCTATACAACCTTTTTGATCAGTTCTGAAGTATTTTTTAAAATGGATGTAATGGGTTTTGAAAATTAACGTCTCAAATGAAGAATAATGAGTACAGTGTAATGTAAGCTCTTATAACAACCAATCATGTTACACTTTTTATTTTATTTTATGAAAAGTATATTGCAGTACTGGTCTGCACATATACATGGGAATTCTAGAAACGTCTAATATATAAATTTTTATTGTTTTTTAAATGGAGTCCCTTTATATCAAATAGGTTTCGTATTTAAATCAAGATTTTTTTTTTTAATTTTTATTTTCCCCCACCTCAGGAGAGCAGGAGATTAATGTTAGAGTTTAAAGGCCCTACAGCACCAGGACAGGAACTCATTATTATATCTTGTAAACATCTGTTTATCATGTTACTGGGCAACCCGCCCCATATTTAAATTTAGTCGGAGTTTGAGAAGTGCATTTTGACACTAACCATTTTTTCACTTTTTAACGCTTGTCCATTTCTATGGCCCCTCTAAATTAATGTATTGAGTTAGAAATTTGTAAATTGAATTGATGTGAAAAAAGATTCTTCTAAACTCTCAAATTTTTTCTGCCACCCCCTCTACGTTCCGATATTTCTGATTTGAAACCAAATAAAATGTTCAAAAACAAAACCTATAAAAGATATTCAGCATCTTAAATGATTTAAAAATTGTATTTAAATTCCCGGGAAAGTATTTATACACCTATTTTCAAAACAAAAATGTGACCAGAATGACGCTGATCTGTTGTGCACTTCTATTTATATTTTAAATGTTTTAGTCAATTATTTAATGTTTTGCCTAAGTGGTTGAATAGTTTTTAAATAGTTAAATTGTTCAAAATAAACTACAAGAAATATAAGAAATTGTTCAAAATAAGAATAGTCCTGTAGTTAACTCCATGTGAATGGTAAATCAACTACCACTGTTTTTCATGAAAGTTTCAGAGATCGTGTGGGTGTATGTCTAGACGGTTCCATATAAATATAATCCAATTCTACCTCACACTTTTGCTAACAAGCACATAAATGTATTTTCTTAGATATGTCTATATTTCAGAAATGGTCCGTTCGATTTGGCCCAAAGCTAGAAGAAAGTTGGGTGTTGGTAAAAAAATGATACTTAATCAATCTTAATGAATTCCATCTACTACTTTCTCTTATATATGTGCTAACATATTTTTCTTGAAACATCCATTCGAATTGGTTCAAATTTGAAGGAAATTAAGAGATTGATTAACAAATGATCTAGTAGGTAATGCTGTTATCAAATTCCATCCATTACATTAAAAAAACACAGCTATTTTGATTTGACACAAAGCTAGGGAAATTTGAAGAATTTTGTGAAACTTGTCTTGTATCAATTTCATTAAATTCCATTTTACAATAAAAATGAATATAAATTACAGTTAAAATAATAAGAAAATTGTAATGGCTGCAAAATTTGGTAGGCATTCAATATATGGAAAGAGGTCATATACATGCATTTTTGAACTAGTTATTGTGGAAAAGTAAAACGTAGACATCAATAAATTTTCAGTATGTATAAACCTTCTTTTTATGCTCTTTTTAAACTTCACTCATATTCCTTCTCTAATTAGTTTTGATGTGACTAATGAAAAAGATTTGTTTCGTTAACACCAAACAAATATAAAATTGAATTTTTTCAATGAATTTTTGTTCCATCTATTTTACAAATGAAAACATACTTATTAATTACATAAGCACGTTCGTTCAATGTGTACATACACACAGTAATAGGAATTGTTTCATTTTGTGATTTTTTCGTAATCTCGAATAGTAAAATACACAATTTACAAATGTGAAACTCATATGCATTGTTGTATTCGCTCGTTTTTGTTAGTTTCTTTCCAGTTAGCCCGATATAAATGGTGGCCTGAGAGACTCAATCGAGTAAACCCCACTCTTACACATCAGAGTTGGACATTCCTCATTCCTCCAAAATTATATTTCAATATGTGATTTAGAATATTATCATATTCACATCAAATTATGGATAAATGTTCTTCTTTATTTAAAAAATATTTAAATTTTTTTCAAATTTTCAAGTCAAAATACATATATTTGCTATCGTATTCATTCCTGTAAATACGACTATAGTTGTATTTACAGGTGTAATAAAGAATATTGTTATATTCATGTAAAAGTATGTATCAATTTTTTTAATTAAATATTAATATTACGGCAAATTTACTGGTTTAAATACAAATATTTGCATAAAAATATAAGCCTTTAAAAATGCATAAACTTGTAATTACTGGAGTAATAATGAACACAATAATGCCATAAAATTATGATGAAATATTCTTATTTATTTATCATATATTTATTTTCACACAAATTTATAAGATATTAAATTTGCAAAAATTAATAGCTTCGGAAATCTATGTCCTCACTAAGCATCTTATTTCTGTTTTCTCCACCGGTCCCCTGTAGAGATAGATGGTATTTTCATCATGGAAAAACCAAATAACATCAATGGCTTCCAAGAAAAAATACTGCCACAATCTGACTGTTCCAAGGCTGTTTAATAATTAATAAAAATATTTATTCTTAAGATTATGTGAATACAACAATATTTTTTATTATGTATGTAAATCCAAGCTCATTTATTTAGTCACAAAAGCAGCAAAAAAAAAAAAAAAAAAAAGCTTCCCGGTTGTTTTTGTTAAAAAATTGCCATACAATTCCCAGTTTTCCCCACTTCAAGAAATTCCTGTACAATTCCCGGTTTTCCCTATCGCTGGACACTCTGTTTTAGATATTTCTTGGCCTAAGCATACTTTTTGCTATTATTGGAGTGTGCCAGGGCATTATATCGAATAAACGACTAGTATATATGGGCTGCTAATGAAGGATGCATCTTTTAAAAAAAATATATTTGGTAAGTATCAGTATATATCATTCTGCCTTGCCTACTTCTTTTGTTGTCCCTGACACTTAATCATTCCTATTGGTAATGTGGGATCTTTAGGTTGATTAATAATTTTAAGGTCAAATTTACTGTAAAATATATTCTGTTGACAAAGAAAGGTTTCAGGGTGGCGACCGACCTGGAAAAGTCGGAATTTTCAAAACCGGGAGAAGTCAGGGAAAAATTGCTAAATTCAGGGAATTTTTTAAATTCAAAAATATTCTTTTTAAATTGGAATTAATACACATTGGATTAATATAACGACCTTAAGAGATCTGATAAATTTTGTTGTTATAATGTATAATTGTTATAGACGACTGGACCATCTTCCTATTTATATCTTTATATAGCATTTCCAAGTCAATTTCAACCTTTTCCAAATCAAATTCAACCTTTTCCAAGTCAAATTAAACCTTTTCCATTTCAAATTCAACCTTTTCCAAGTCAAATTCAACCATTTCCATTTCAAATTCAACTTTAGAATTTTTGTCAATTTTCGATTTTTTTCGAAATGAAGGCCACTTACTATATTATCGACGGCATAGCTTTTAAAAAATACAAAAAAAAAATTGATTACGCAGTTGCATATCCATTTATTTTAACATTTTAGATTTTTTCAGTGTGATATTTCTATGTGATATTCAATTATTTCCAAGTCAAATTCAACCTTTTCCAAGTCAAATTCAACCTTTTCCAGATCAAATCAAACTTATTCCAAGTCAATTCAACCATTTCCATTTCAAATTAAACCTTTTCCAATTCAAATTCAACCGTTTTCATTTCAAATTAATGTTTTAAGTTTTTGTAAATTTTATATTTTTTTTTAAATAATGGCCATCCCCTCCCCCCTCCAATATGAAAGTCTATTATTATGCTCTCCTAAGTAGAATTTTCACTTACGGATATCGATTTATTGTACCTATTCGGATTTCTTAGGGACTAGTATTATGCTGTCCTGTACCTAGTTTTGAAAATAACCTCCATTTTAAGATTACGTGACTGCGTTTCGAATCATTTAAGTTTTTTTGACAAATTCGATATGTGGGTGTATTTTTATGTTTCCCGATCAGTAAATTTTGAAAATGACATCCATTTTATGTTTACGCCACTGTGTTTTGACTTATTTAAGTTTTTAGAATTTATCCAATATAAAGGTCTACTTTTATGTTTCCGGAGCCGTAGATTTTGAAAACGACCTTCATTTTAAGATTAGGCCACCGCGTTTCGACTTATTTGAGTTTTTCGGATATTTTTCATATGAGGGTGTATTTTTATGTTTCCGGAGCTGTAGATTTTGAAAATGACCTCCATTTTAAGATTAGGCCACCGCGTTTCGACTTATTTGAGTTTTTCGGATTTTTTTCATATGAGGATGTATTCTTATGTTTCCGGAGCTGTAGATTTTGAAAATGACCTCCATTTTAAGATTAGGCCACCGCGTTTCGACTTATTTGAGTTTTTCGGATTTTTTTCATATGAGGATGTATTTTTATGTTTCCGGAGCTGTAGATTTTGAAAATGACCTCCATTTTAAGATTAGGCCACCGCGTTTCGACTTATTTGAGTTTTTCGGATTTTTTTCATATGAGGATGTATTCTTATGTTTCCGGAGCCGTAGATTTTGAAAACGACCTCCATTTTAAGATTAGGCCACCGCATTTCGATTTCTTTAAGTGTTTCGAATTTTTATCATAAAAGAGTGTATTCTTATGTTTCCGGAGTCGTAGATTTTGAAAATGACCTCCATTTTAAGATTACGCCACTGCGTTTCGGCTTATTCAAGTTTTTCGAATTTATCCAATTTAAAGGTCTACTTTTATGATGCCGGAGCCTTAGTTTTTAAAACGACTTACATTTTAAGATTAGGCCACTGTGTTTCGGTTTTGTTAAGTGTTTTTGATTTTTCCTTCGAATAAAAAACATAATACGAAGGATTAATTTATTTTTCAATAAATAAATAAAAATATCTAATCAAAATAAATAAAATATGTATTGTCTCATTTTTAATTTAATTTTAGTTATCTTTTTTAATGTTGTGGTCTCCTATCACAAAATTATAAGATTTCGAACAATTAGCTGAAAAATCTGAATACGGAAGGTTAAATTTATTACCAGTTGCTTTTCGGCTTTTTAGTTTGTATTCTGTGGTTAATTTTACTTTAGCTTCATAATATTTATTTATTTATTCATACTCGAAAACATATTGATGAAACTTTGTATTGAAAAAATCCAAAATGAAGCCTAATTAATCAAGATGCAGCGGCTTAATCATAAAATGGAGCTTAAATATTAGATAAATTTAAATATTAAAGATTAGAAAAATTTCAATACGTCTCGGATAACATATAAGTAGATCCTTATACCGAAAAAGTAAAAAAAAAACTTTTATAATCCAAAACAGTGGCATAAACTTTAAATTGGGTCATTTACAAAATGGGGGAAATCTACTGCTCCAGAAACATAAAATTAGACCTTTATACTTGTTAAATTCTAAAAATTTAAATAAGTTGAAACGCAGTTGCGTAATCATAAAATAGAGGTCATTTTCAGAATCTACGGTTCCGAAAACATAAAAGTAGACCTTTAAATTGGATAAATTCGAAAAACTTAAATAAGTCAAAATGCAATGGCGTCATCATTAAATGAATGTCATTTTCAAAATCTACGGCTCAAGAAAAATAAAAGTAGACCTTAATATTGGATAAATTCGAAAAACTTAAATAAGTCAAAACGCAGTGGCGTAATCATAAAATGGAGGTCATTTTCAAAATCTACCGCTCCGGAAACATAAAAATACACCCTCATATGAAAAATATCCGAAAAACTCAAATAAGTCAAAACGCGGTGGCCTAATCTTAAAATGGAGGTCATTTTCAAAATCTACAGCTCCGGATACATAAAAATACACCCTCATATGAAAAATATCCGAAAAACTCAAATAAGTCGAAAAGCGGTGGCCTAATCTTAAAATGGAGGTCATTTTCAAAATCTACGGCTCCGAAAACATGAAAAACACCCTCATATGAAAAATATACGAAAAACTCAAATAAGTCGAAACGCGGTGGCCTAATCTTAAAATGGAGGTCATTTTCAAAATCTACCGCTCCGGAAACATAAAAATACACCCTCATATGAAAAATATCCGAAAAACTCATATAAGTCGAAACGCGGTGGCCTAATCTTAAAATGGAGGTCATTTTCAAAATCTACAGCTCCGGATACATAAAAATACACCCTCATATGAAAAATATCCGAAAAACTCAAATAAGTCGAAACGCGGTGGCCTAATCTTAAAATGGAGGTCGTTTTCAAAATCTACAGCTCCGGAAACATAAAAATACACCCTCATATGAAAAATATCCGAAAAACTCATATAAGTCGAAACGCGGTGGCCTAATCTTAAAATGGAGGTCATTTTCAAAATCTACAGCTCCGGATACATAAAAATACACCCTCATATGAAAAATATCCGAAAAACTCAAATAAGTCGAAACGCGGTGGCCTAATCTTAAAATGGAGGTCGTTTTCAAAATCTACAGCTCCGGAAACATAAAAATACACCCTCATATGAAAAATATCCGAAAAACTCAAATAAGTCGAAACGCGGTGGCCTAATCTTAAAATGAAGGTCGTTTTCAAAATCTACGGCTCCGGAAACAAAAAAGTAGACCTTTATATTGGATAAATTCTAAAAACTTAAATAAATCAAAACACAGTGGCGTAAACATAAAATAGATGTCATTTTAAAAATTTACTGATCGGGAAACATAAAAATACACCCTTATATCGAATAAGTCAAAAAAACTTAAATAATTCGAAACGATGTCACGTAATCTTAAAAAGGAGGTTATTTTAAAAAACTACTCTTACGATAACAGACCCACGCATCGAAAAATTAAAGATAATTAAATAAATAAAAAAAGGTTGAATTTGAAATGGAAAAGGTTTAATTTGAAATGGAAAAGGTTGAATTTGACTTGGAAAAAGTTTAATTTGATATGGAAAAGGTTGAATTTGACTTGGAAAAGGTTGAAATTGACTTGGAAATGCTATATAACCTATATCTATCCAGTTGTCACTGTCAATAATGGCCCTGGCCGTTATATTGGAATTAAACAAGGATAATGAATAAAATGTAAGCAAAATGGAGTTAAAACTGTGCTTTTTAAAAAATAAAAATATAACAATACTATTTACTATCTGTAAGTATACATATATTCGTTGATTAACTAAAAGAGAACGTTGGCAGCTTCACATAATTCATGCTTAGGTAGAGTCATAATATGCGAATGAGCAAACTGTTGTTGGATCGCTCGGACTTTAAAACGCATTTTGGTTCTTAATTTTGTGATGCTTGTTATGCATATCAACAGAATAGATAAAAGCTATGTAATATGTTTATACATCCTAGTACATTCGTACATTCTTGGTACATTTGAAACTTAATGCTCTTTCAAATTGATTATATTGAATTTATTCTACACATGCATAGATTATGAGTTTTGGGGGAAAATTGATTTTTCTTGTAAAAAATGCAAACAGTCAATATTTTCTTACTGCTCACCCGTTAGCCCTAAATAAAAAATCTATGCATAACATTGATAGTAAATTTTATCTTCTTTAACGTATATAATAATAATTTCGATAAAATGCTCCGTTTCGGAGTCATGTCCAAAAAGTTTGGAAATTTAAAAAAAAATATCTCGATACGCAATAGAACATTTCGTTTGGGAACGTCAAATTCAGATCAGTATCCAAAAAAAAACATAAAAAGCCGAAGAGAAACCGACTATTTGAATTTTTTTTTCAACCAACAACTATCGGACTGCCCTAATGTGATGACTTTGATGCCGTCGGTCAAGGTGTATTCTTTTAGGTACATATTCTTTACGTCATATCAAATTTCAGCTGTCAGTTTTTCTGTTAAATGGACCGTCAAATTTCGCCTCGTTAATTTAAATTTTCGTATAGAAAGCAAGTTTTCAACTGACTGAGCGAAGTTGTGTGTTCAGATGAGGTTTACCTAAAATTAAAAGTGGTTACTAGCTATAAGTTCTTCCTTTAAATAAAAATGGCGGTAGCTCCTTGTCTAATAGCGGAATATTGAGAAGAACCAATTTGGTCGTGAGTAGATTGGTAGTCGTTTTTTTTTTTCTATATATATATAACTGATTTAGCATGTCCTCGATTAGATTTGAATTTTTTTCAAATTGTAAGATTTATGTTAAATTTTTGAGCCAAGATATTATTAGACTCTTCAGTCTCCAGTCGGCAACATGTATAGAATTTTTCTTATATCTAGAACTTTTTGCTCTTCGTTATTCTTCTTAAACTACTAAACAGAAATATGAATTTAACACTAAGAGTGGGAATGAAATTGGCCTTATAAATGTGATTCTCACATAGAAAACGAATTAAATAAAATATTTCCTCGATAAGAGATATAAACGCAAAGGTTTTTAGGAGTTCAAATGTTGCTAGATACGATCATTTTTTCTAAAAACTATGAAATCGAGTCAGTAAATCTAATCGCTATATCTATTCAAAATCACATTATAAAAGCCATCTGAATCATCAACATGGCGTTTTCGTCGTTAAAGATGATACATCGTTATAACCGTTATATACGATATTGTAATTCGAAGAAATTTTAATGTAAGCTGCAGCCTTGATTAAGTTAAGTCCTTCGATATTGTTATAAACTATAAAACCACATCGCTATTCCAACTTAGTAAAAATCTTATTTTAATAAATTTTTTTTTCGTTCCCATTAATTCATCGAGAGATAAATTAATTGAAACTGCAAATCATTATTAATTTCACACATTAATTATTAATACTAAAAATACAATTGCAAAATCATGATCTCGGTTGAGACGACAAAAGTCTCAGGAACTGATACGTCAATGCAGGCTATGTATGATGCCAATGGGGGTCGTTTATGGGCGTTTTTTTTTTAATATTTAGTTTTGAACTCTGCAGCAACCAGAAGTTTAGTTTAAAGATTGTCGATCAGTGGTATTGTTGAAAACTTCGATTTTACAGATAGTTCAGGAACGGTTGAGTTACCTTCTGATTTTTAACTGTATTTTTAATATTGGGGAACGATAGATACCTTTATATTATTTGAATTATATTTTTATTTAAAGTATGTGACAACGGTCGTAGCAATTCATTGGCTGGCAAGCACCTGTTTGTCCTGGAGAAGATATCAAGCCATTAGAATAGAAAATGGCGGCTATGTGAAGATATAAGAGACCTTACGTAGGTTGCACGTGTATATATAGAGAGAGCTTATAGATATATAAAGCTACCAACACTTCCAATTTATATTATTTACAGTCTAAAGACCTGAAATAAAAGTCAGTTACCCCATACTCGTAGATTTCAAGTCGAAAAATTGAATTTACGATTAAAAAAGTTTACTTTTATCGGTTTTTCGCTTATATCAGTAAAACTATGCGTTATATCTATAATAGTGTGATATGTGAAATTAAAGCTGACAAAATTTTCAGTAGAAATGGTTATATTAGTTTATTCGCTATATTCTATAGTTTCCGTGATATTCGCCCTCGTAATTCACTAATTTCGAAAAAAAAAATTTTTGCATCGCATTTTTATTATTATTTGACTCGCCAACTCTTTATCTTTTCATTTTACGAAAAAGTCATGAGTAAGAAAGTTGTTTAATATTAAATTTTCTTTAAGAATATATATTATTTTACGATCTTATCTTCAACCATTCAAAGGCTAGAGCAATTATAATTTAATGATTAAACTTCTAAACTATACAGAAAAACCTTTTCTCATCAGGCCTGTTGATATGATCAATTTATAAGGACAAAGCTTAGTATGAAATATGACACCTTTTTTACCACGGGCTCCCGGACTATTATAAGAGCATGTACAAACCTGAAACATCTCAGTTTTTTAATTTGGGTCCACCCCTTCGACATTGAGACTATACGAAGCTTTTCCTTGGTGGAAGACGGGGATGTTTAAAACTGAAAGTGACCTTCTAGGGGCCTCTTCTTTTCTAGGGACCTTTGAATAATCATTTTCTATTGTTATTTTATTTATAAAATAGATTAGTTTAACTATATGTAAATGTTGTGTCTAATGTTTTCCTTAATTAACTTGATATCAGCCTCACTTCATTATTGCATATATTTTTAGATTGTTCCATATCTGATCTGTATGAGTACTGATGAAGATAAAACGGTCAGTAGCAGTGCTGATAAACAGCTACAAGAAATAGAAAAGAAATATCCTGGTTTTATTCATATGAAGGTAATTGTAGAAATAAATACATCTATGTATGTGTGTGCTTAGTGTATCATTTCTTGTGTTTCAGAACTATTGTTCATATTTCAAACTTCTCTTTACAATTTATTTTGATGACTGTATCTCGTACTAAAAACATTTTGACTTAAATCAAGATCTGGGCAGTATTTATGTTTCTAATCTTTTTAATGAAGGTTTATAGTTAATTAATATCTCTTGGCTAATTCTGATGTACTCGCTGACCAATAATGAGAGGGTCCCCTCTCTCCTCCCTTCTTCTCCCTGGCTTGCTGGAGTTTGTGAGGTAGAATTGAATGTCCTACTGCCATATCTTTAGTTAAAGAAATACTACTTAGTCATGGAATTCCCTAAGGAGAAACGCTCATTATCCTGGGGTTAACTCCATTTGGGGACTGCTTTAGGGGATTCATGGCGTAAGTTGAATATTTGGGAATTTTTATGAAAGATGTTTGAATAGAGCAGATTAGTTAAAATCGGTCGCAAATAAGGTTAAGAGGTACAATTTACATATTGTGGCACTTCCAAGACGTTTCTGGCCAGGGAACAGCTCAATAAAGGAAGGTGAGTACACTATTTGATATGGAGGAAGCAGAAATCATTGTTTAGGTACAAGGTTTCCAATTACAAATAGATTGCTATTTGCTGTGAGGTACATTCAATTCTTTGATAATAGGATTTTAATGGCCATATTTCAGGGTTATTGGTTTGAAATCAAGTTGATAAACATACATTGTCCAACCAAAGGCAGTGGCAATGAAGTCTCAAATGTGAATTTTATGATAAACTGGTGTAGGTTCATGATAAACTACCACAAAACTGCATGTAAATAATTCTAGGAAATGCGAACGTAAGGGTAGGAATTAAGTAGTTCATTTTCAGATGAAATTTCTTCGGCAAAGAAATTTTGCACGACTATGGCAATGATAATAAAATCGGACTTATAAACTTGGCCATCTCTCAAAAAAACTAATAATTAAAAATATTAAGTTTAAACATAAGGTTATTCATAAATTATCTACTTAAATATCACCAGTTTTGCAAACACAAAATCAAATTTATCATGTCCTGGTACAGCATAGGTGGCAAAATAGTATAATTAATGTAAGTATAAGGGAGCAGAATGTGGGTCTTATCATAAGTATTATATACTTAGTGTTCAACTAAACTTTATAGTTTCGGTTCCAAAAATCTTAATCTGGAAAAATTAAAAAAATCCATCAATTAGAAATAAATTCGAACTAGAAGTTAGGTTAGAAGCTTTTAAACCTTCTGACGAGAATTGGGATGATTTACACAAGTTATAGGTAGGGATCAGAGATAATATTAAAGAGGTCAGTAACTAAGAACAAACCCTGGTTTGATGAAGATTGTCTAGACATGTGCAAAAAAAGAAAATCTTCCAAGCTTTAAAGAATGTAATTACAACATTGCTCAAAAATTAAACTTAGGTTTTGCATCTCAGTCATATCCCATATAATTAAATATAAAGAAATCGTCTATCCCCATTCAATGCAACTTAAACCTCCTTTTAATGAAAAGGCTACTGGGTTATAACAGTTTTGATTAATCTCATAATTTCAGTGTAGGATTACATTATCTCTAATATTACCTCTAATATCTTATCCTCATTGAAATATTCTGACAGGTCTTAAATTCAGAATTTTTAAAATTTCCTCCTCTAAAGTTCAGTTTATGTTGTTTATTTTAAATAATTAACTGTCTCTCATTGTAAGTAGCTATAAATATAAACTATGAAAGAATTTTATAATTAAAAAAAGGAGATGCAAACAAAACAAAAAACGGTATAGTTTTCCCTGGTTAAACACAAGTTTTTAGAAATAAGAATAGTAATATAGATGTATATTATACAGTGAAAGACTTAATATTTATAGTTGGAAAAAAATAGTTGAATTGTATTTTTAAAGGTAATTAATTTATTTAAAATAAATTAATATTTCAAGTAGAGTGATAAATGGGTGCTCATTAAGAATAATTACATCAGTAACATATAAATCATCCTATCTTCTGTTTAAGAGCAGAGTTTTAAGAGATTTTAATTGTTTTTCATTAATTAAATTACCACAAGAATCAAGCTCTGTTCTGTCATGACTTTAACTATTTATTTAAAATTCTTAAATTTCTCTTGCTTTGCAGATACTTAAATTATTTAAAAAAACAAAACTTGACTAGTAAACAATAAAAATTAAAGGTTTTCCTTATTAAATAAAATTATGATTAAAATATACCCTTTTTCCCAGAAAATTGGCATTTTTTTGAAAATTGTGTATTCCTATTATTTTTTTAACTTTATGATATGATAGATATAAAAATAGTTTAATATTATTATTACTGATGTTTTGTCATGATCAAAATTTCAAAATTGATAATGCTTAATTTATTTTTTTATTAAATAGTAAATAACCAAATATTAAATTAATATAAATTTTATTAAAAATTAAACGGTAAGCTAATTTTGTTGTTTGATTAATTTAATTTATTTTTCTCATTAGGCCCAGGCTGGTATCAGATTGTCTTACAAATTGCATAAGATTTTGCAATGTAATGACATAGTACGTGGTTATCGGCTGAAAGATGGTGATATCATACCAAGTGCACTTAATGGTTTTCTTTATTCTATTTTACGTACCAAGCAACAAAGAAGAGCTCTTGTTATGTCAATATTAAAACAGTTTGATGAACAAGCTGTAAGTATATATTATTAGTTCATATTCACCAGAACCTTTCTGATTTATTTTTCTTCATTTCTTAGATAATATTAATTGTAATGTATAATATATAAATAATATAAATGCATAATATTTTTGTCTATAAAATATATTACAAATAAACCTACTCAAATAAAATCTATTTTCATTGGGATTTCTTTTGTTTTTTTCTCTAAATTTCAAAAAATCATTCTGTCATTTAATCTGATTCAATAAATTTCTCATTTGCATTTTTAATTTTTAAAATTATGTAACAACATTTTTCTGATTTCAGAAACTTAGCCTGCTGCAAATGCTCTATCTAGCAGATAATATGGCATATTTTCCTTACCAAGTTCAAGATGAACCTCTATTTATTATACATCACATTGATATAATTCTGTCTGTGACAGGAACAAATTTGTTGCAATCATTTCGTGAGGTAAGCTAGAAGTACTGTAAGATGGAGTAACTTTGGGACAGCGGATAAAATTTAGTTTGTGGTGGATACACTATGTTGGTCCAGTCTGCAAAAACATGCTTTGTATAGGCATGTACTGCACTGCTACATTGTGCCAGTTTGAGAACCGCAGTGCACTACACTACTTGTGCAGTAAGGTTTTATTTATTTCCATTCCTTTTTAAAATTCTTGTTTTCATGAAACTTTCGCTTGTGCCTCAAGAATAGTGTGCCGGAAGGTAGTAGCGCAGTACATGCCTACATAAAGCATGTTTTTGCAGACTGAACCAATACAGTGTATCCACTACTGAATCACCACAAACTAAATTTTAACCGCTGTCCCAAAGTTACCCCATCTTATGGTAATTTTTATATTATAAACTTTAAATTTACTTAAATTTTGCATTTGCTCAATTGATGTTAAGTGTAGTAATATGATGAATTTTTCCTGTTATAACATTGTATTAGTGCTGCTTATGGTGAAACATTTAAAAAAAGGCTTATTTCTGATCTTTTTTCATTTAATAAAGTTGGATATAACAAGCAAATTAAATAAAGTCATGTGAGATCTCACTGATAGAAAATATAAATATGAATTAATGGGAAAGAAACAGGGACTTTGTTATCCCAGTGAGATGATGGCTTCTGAATAGGTAGGCCCAACCTTATGAAGTAGCTTCTGTTCTTTAGCATTCTTTTTCTTATTTGTACTCTTTTATCATTATTTCTGCTTATTATTAGCTAAAATAATAACTATTAGCTAGCCGAGATGGATGAATTCTTACACCTTTTCTAAACTGTAGGTTCCTATAATGATCCTTCTCGTCTAGTTGACCACTTGACCTATGCTATAAATTAATTTATCCTTCATTAATTTCTTGGCACAATTTTCTTGCTGTGGCCTTCAGGACCACAAACCTGTGTGTGACTGCAAGGATCTATTGATGTCATAATACTTCTAATACAATACTTCTTTCTAGAGTGCTTGTTAGTATCCAGGTTTAGTAGCTGTATATCAGAACTGGCTTTATCATAGTATTGTGCACCCTTAATTTGAGGTTTTTTGTGTTTTTTTTTAAGATTTCAATACCTACAGAAAAAAAAGCTCTCTCTGCACTTGTTATATGCTGGTCTCTATCTGACCATTTGGAATTCATTTAGATTATTATGGAGCTGAGATATTTGGATTTCTCTTTTCTCGTGAACGATTTTCCTTCTATGCAGATCCTGTTTTAGTAGAATTTTCGGCTTTCTAACATGTATTTAGTTTTATCTTCATTTAGTTTAAAGCCGATTTGCTCTGTTTCTTTCATCTCTAGTGACTCCTCTTTATTGCATATCCCAGAATTTTATAATTCATTCCAACATGCATCCCTCCTGTTCTATAAGAATGTAGTTCTTTTCACCTTCCCCTAATATAAGTTGAACATTATCGGCGAGAGTTCATCACCCAGATGCAAGCCAGTTCAAACTAAGAAGGTTTCAGATAATACTTTGTTTATTAGGAATTAGCATTTAGGATCATTCCTACACCCCTTTAGTCTTTTTTAACAGTAGCTTGCCCCTTAGGCTTCTTCCCCATCTCTAAATAGTTCTGATGGCAGGTTATCCATCCCTTGGACCTTTCAATAACTATCCATATATATCCAGAACGTCTCGTTTTTCAATCTCTACTGGGTGGTTACTAATGTAAAAGTGAATAAGGCTGTATTCACTCTTATTAAAATGAATACGCTTAAATTTACACAAGTAAATAGAAATATTTTCACACAACCTTATGAATTTATTAAATAACTATTAATTTTCAGTCATGTCCAATTTCACTCTGCTAGGATGTATAGTTCAATATTTTTCAAAATAAAACAAAAATATAAAATAAAGTTCTGGACAGTAAGTGGTTTATTGAATTGAATCAATATATTCAAAAATGTTAATTAGTTAGTGCTTGCTAACTCGAAATGATGTACGTTTAATTCTATTAACCATTCAATTATATTTATGAATAGCTTAAGATCCCAGGAGTGTCCTAGATTTCAGGGGAGGGAGGATGAAGGGAGTATCGCCTTCTTCTCCACTAATAAAAACTCAGAGGTGGCAAGAGTATCGTTTCGCCCTTACTCCATTCATAGTATTTCGATAAACAAAAATAAAATCATGGGTGATTAATATTCAGGATGCAGTCATTATAAAGTTTTTATTAGTGCCGATGTTTCAACCCAAACAAATGTGGGTCATCATCAGGGCTGAAAATTTTTTAGTACAATCAGAGATACAATATTATACGACAGATAATGGTTAATAATAATAAAATATAGTGATTGATGATCCATGAAATAGACAAATGAAATATGTAAAAAGTTATTGAAACTAAAAATAATGTTTATAATCAATTTATAAAAATTAATATTTTCTCTTACTAATCGTGTTTCGGTCCTATCTCAAAAAATAAAAAAAAAAACTTTAACTTCCAGATTCTCTCATCTACAAATAGTTTTCAAAAATAACAGTAAATTTAGAAATCTATACACCTGTTCCGCTGTTTTATCTATACACCTGTTCCGCTCCTACAACAATCAAATATAGTATACCATATCACATGCTCTAGCTCAAACTGCAATTCTTATATAGGAAAAACCAAAAATTATCTAATAAAATGAATATATCAACACAAATGCATCTCCAAACGAAACCCACTCGCCTCGAAACTAGCTGAACACGCCATAACCAACCCTTGACCACACACACTCATTTGATTTTGAAAACCCAACCATACTTGCCACAGTTCCCAATCACCTAAAACTACGACTTTCAGAAGCTATATTCGTTAATTTGGAAAAACAATCTTCCGGTAAACAACAAAGTAGACAAAGAAAAGATTTGCTATACATATTCAAATATTTTCTGCCTTCTAACAATAGTCTATAATAAATAAAAATTGTTTTTCATTTTCCCCATTTCTCCGCAGCTTTAGGGTGAAGCAAGGGAAAGGGCAAGGGCAGTAAAATTTGGATAGTGACCTTCCCGGACCTGCCGTTCTGTGTGTAATAAAGCGTAATGTGTGACTATATATTAGTGTGTTAAGTTTTGCATATAGAACAATGTATGAAATTGATAGAGAAACTGAATCTGTTTCATTAGCAGGCTCTTGTAGTCTTGATCAGGATTTTGATTTTCATGAGTATTCTTAAGTTAGCAAACACCAACTTATCAACATTATTCCAACATTTTTTAATAGATTGATTCAATTCAATAAACCACTTACTGTCCAGAACTTTATTTAATTTTTTCCTACTTTGTTTTGTTTTATTTTGGAAAATACCAAACTATACATCCTTGGAGAGTGAAATTAGACGTAAATGAAAATTAATATTTATTTAATAAATAAGAGTATTATTTATTGTTTTTCCATGATCTGGGATGTTTTTTTAATAGACCCAGTTGCCTAAAAACATATTTTACTAATAAATATAAAAAAGATTAAAAATTATGATTGTTTAAATATTTTTCATATAAAGTGGTTTTTCTCCCAGATCTCCGTCGTGTGAATTGATATGCATTTATCTATGACAACGTTCCTTAATGTTCCTTACTAAATTGTATGTTTAAAATAAAGAAACTTACTGATTGTTCCAATTATTTTTTGAAAATGTAAATATTAGGGCTAGAAACATTAACTTTATCACTTATAAATATACATCAATTCCTGTGATGGAGAGATGAGAGAAAAACACAATTTTTATTACCACTTTACTTAAACAATATTTGAAAAATCTTTATTTTTAAATTTTTTATTTTTATGAATAAAATATGTTTTTAGGCAATTAATTTTATTAAAAAATCCCATATCACAAAAAAAAAAACAATTAATAAAACTTTTTTAGCAGTTAATTGTAGTAATTTTTGCAGAAAACAAGGGTACTTTTGGGTGACTGTAGACAATCACATCATTTCTTTACACAAGGAGGAGAATCTCAAAATATTTCCCAGTAAACCTCAACTTAATTAGTATGGACTTGAAGCTTATTAAACGAGGAGGTTTTTCTAAAATTGGGGTAACTGTAGTACAGTTGAAGGGTGATAAAAATAAATCACAAATAATTTATGACTTTTTTTTTAACAGAACTTAGCTGTGTTTCTCTGCCCAATAGGCCTATTTAAATAGTTTTAACAATGGTAAACTATACTTTCTTTTAAAGTAAATTTTGTCTATTTGGCTATGGAGCAACGTTTAATTACTTAAATGGGAAAAAAAAATATGTTTTTTCTTCCTATTCAACAAAAAATGTGACCTGCTTAATCTTAAATCTTAAATTTCCTACTTTCCTGCTGGAAATTGAGAAATTGTTTATATGACCTTTTTTGTAGATCTTGATGTCTACTATCAACCTTTTAAATATATCTCTCTACTTTCTGGGCACTCTGTTTTTATGTATATATATATATATTTATTTTTTATTTTATTTTTTTTATGTTGTGCTTTATAAGAATGTGAGTTTAAAACCTAAAAGGAAAAAAAAATAAATGATTACATTAAGTGAATGCTTATTTCAAAATTTAGGCTCTTCTTCCACTAAATCCTGAGGGGAGTAAAAACAATGAAATTGAACTAGACGAAGAGGAAGATGAAGATGAAGAAACACTTTTGTCTAGGCTTCCTGAGGATACAACACCATTGCAACACTGTCTTACAGCTTCTCAGGGATGCCTTTTGCTTCTAGTTTTGAAACAACATTTGAAAACTATGTATGGCTTCAATGATGCGTAAGTATTTATTATATATTCATTGTTGTGTTATAATGGTTTCTTATCTGACTAGTTTTTAGAAAAAAATGTTTGAACTTTATTCTCCTTGACTCATTTCATTTGATCTATACTTCTCCAGTGTTCCCGTTTTAGTTCTATTCAAGATAGCTCCACATTTATTATAAGCCCTATTATATTTCAACCAATTAGCTTGCTTTAAATTATGACCAAAAAAAAAAAAGGATAAATCAAAGTTAATAAAATAAGTTTTAATAAATATAATTTTCTGTAGGAATTTTTATTTGTTGGGCACCTGGCTTTACCAGCCTTTCATCTCTAAAGAGATAAATCTAGAAAATATAAGGTACTTACTCATTATTTAGCCATCATTAAATATTTACTCTACCATGCTAGCTCAGTTGAGAAGGGGTTAGGTTGGATATTTTTATAAAGTAGCAAAAAGGTTAACAGATCTATTTACAGAAAGAAATATTTACAGAATTAATACTACGTATAATAAAAAGAAATAAAATACAAAGAAAAAGGAGAGAATTTAAACATAATTACTATATACAATTAAAGATAAATAGGAAGATATTTAAGATAATAAATATAATACAAATAACAAAAAAATAAAACTTATTCTATATACAACAGTATGGCATGCCACATCTAAACATCAAAAAAAGATGGTCAAGATACAAGAGATATAAGAGTAAGAGTAATAGCACATGCAAATGCTAAAAAATGAATTAGTAATCAGGCACACAAAACAAAAGAGAGGAGAGTTTTTTTTTTCCAATGCTTCCTCAATCTTGGTTACAAAATCTAGAATGATAAGTTTTATATTCATACTATTGAAAAAATGATGATATGATGATCATATTTCAAATAAAGATGGAGTGGGATAGCTCAGTTGTATGGAGCTGACTTCCCTTGCTCAAGGTCCCAGGTTCGAATCCAGCTCATGGAATATAAATTATTTATTCTGTTTCGTTGACCATGGATCAACCCTTGGGTGAGGAGACCCTCCTGGGGCATACCCAGCCTCTATTAAGTGGCCCCCTTAATTATATAATTAATTAAGGGGGAAAATCTGTTGGTTGAGCTTGACCTCTGTCTAATCACCTCCCTGCACAACCGTATACCAAGAAACAGTGTTTCTTTACAAAGTACTGAACCCAAATCCCTTCATGGGTTGTAGTGGTACAGGTTTTTTACTTTCACTTACCTGCACATGAAATATGTAGTAAGAGACAGTATTGTGATCGTGAAAATTTTTGACTCTGAGTTTTCAAGGAGGTTTTGTATTCTGAGTATGAAATACATGTTTTGAGGTCCCCTGAGTCCACATAACCAAGTCCCGCAAAATGGTCTGTGTGTGTGTGTATATGTAAACAGTCTAGCTCAAAAACGAAAAGTCGTGAAAAAGTGAAATTTCGTATTAAAGGTTATTATATGCCTGGGATGTTACAGCAACATTTTCGTCTAAATCAGCGAACTGGAAATGATATTTATATCATCGACTTCTCGACACATTTTTACGATTTTCTCAAGAATGGTTCTAACGATTTTGATTAAACACAGTATATCAGTGTATTATAAAGTCGTCTTTAATATCAACTAGGTCTCATCCACATTGATGTCACCTTACAGGGCTTAAATGCCCAATGTTCAATTTTTCTTCCTCTAAAGTACCTTTAAATTGGTTTGTTTAAAAAAATTAACACTCTTATTCACAGTAACAGTAAAAAATGGCTAAATCTGAAGTTTGAAAGAATATGAGAATAGGAAACTGGAGAAAAAATAAAAAATGCTTATCCAGGTCGAAAATGAATCTCTGGAATTTTTTTTTTTTTGCCACATTGAAGGGCATTAATATTAAGGCTACATTAATCATTCATACAGTATATACATAGAAATAATAACTAAGATAGAGATGATGAAGAAAAATAAAATGAGTAAATTAATATACCTGTGTACAAAAAAAAAAATAGATTTAAAGCTAAATGAAATTAAAGTAAATAAAACACATTCACACCTATATACAATATTTACATTCGCCTGGGGGACTCTTGAGTCATGCATTGTCTCCCATATGTGGAAGCCAAGGCAGGACTCTAGGTCTAGGAGATCCCAGTGCTTCTCTCCCACCCACGTCACTGGTATTGGAAACCAGTAGAAACTGATGGAGGGCACTACAGCAGCTCAGGACCTGAGTGGAGAATCTGACCATTGCCAGAACTCCAGTGTATAAATATTTACAGAAGGTCACGGGGCCACTGCCGTTTTAACCTCCGGGAAGGATTGTAGGGACGACTGGAGCTAGATAGGGATTGTGCTACAGGATTTGGATCATGAGTGATGTTCTGGTGAAATTTTGGAAAAAAATTTCTGGGATTAGGTCAAGAACAAATGCGATATGAAGGCTATTATGAAGAGTTTTATTGGATACATAGAAGGGAGCATCGACTATTGATCGGAGGACTTTAGGCTGGAAGGATTGAATGCATTTGATGTTAAAAAGTTTTGCTGTCCCCCACAGTTCTATTCCATAGGCCCCGATAGGTTTTAGGATTGTCTTGTAGATGAGTAGTTTGTTGTTGACTGAAACTTGAGATTTTCTATTCAGTAGTCTATATAGCTGTCCGTATCGTCTGTTAAGTGGTTGTCTTTTAAGTCTGGTGTGTGGGTTCCATGTTAGTCTTTTGTCTAAGAGAAATCCAAGATACCGGACTATGTCGGAGAGAGGAAGTGGTATGGACTTGAAGTAGACTGGTGGACAGGAATTGCGTCAATGGGTAAAAGTGATATATTTGGATTTGGATTCATTTACTTGGATTCTCCACTTATTACACCAGTGTTCAATAAGAGATAAGCGACTTTGTAGGTTTAAGGATGCTGTTTCAGGATCTGGATTGGAAGATAGGATTGCTGTGTCATCAGCGAATGTTGTCAGGTGGGTTTCGGGATGAGTAAGAATATCAGCGGTAAACAGAATGTAGACTACGGGATCCAAGACGCTGCCTTGAGGAACTCCCGCCTCGATTGAATGACAGTTGGAGGATTCTGTACCATAGCGAACTTGAAAGGAGTGGTCAGAGAGGTAGGATCGGAAAATTAGATATAAGGACTGGGATAGATGGGA
The DNA here is from genome assembly GCA_928085145.1 of Nezara viridula. Taxonomy (NCBI): domain Eukaryota; kingdom Metazoa; phylum Arthropoda; class Insecta; order Hemiptera; family Pentatomidae; genus Nezara; species Nezara viridula. The sequence continues at coordinate 120,911,704 of OV725078.1, read as the reverse complement.
TTTAAGCTTGAAGAGCAGTCCGACGTGCCATACCCAGTCAAAAGCTTCCGCAATGTCCAGGAATGCTCCTGAGCAATACTCTTTGCTTTCTAGGGCTGAGGATATGTGGTCAACAACTCTGAGTCCTTGTTGGATTGTGGAATGTTGGAAATGAAATCCGAATTGATGGGTAGGAAGGTTTTGGGATTCTATTATGGATAGCATTCTTTTCATAGGATTTTTGAAAGGATTGGGAGTAGGCTAATTGGTCTATAGGATGATGTATTATTGGAAGGTTTGCCTGGTTTCAGGAAAAGGATGATGGTGGAATGTTTCCATAAGAGAGGAAAATGGGTAGTTCTTAGGATGCAGTTGTATATATATGATAGCTTTGGGTGGTAGTTGATGAAGGATCTGTGGGGTTAGAAGGTCGTATCCAGGAGCTTTACGGGATAATAGTTTTTGTAAATGATATTTGACCTCAGAAGGATGAACTGCTTTTGGTGGTAAAGAGAATGGAATTGGTGAAGAGAGGAATTCTACTTTTGCAGTGTGGGTCGGATCGGATTGAGCATGAGGAGTAAATTACAGAAAAGGTTTTTTGCGAATTCCTCAGCTTTTTCTTCATCGGACGCTGCCCAGGAGTCATCACCTCGATGGAGGGTATGGGAAATATTATGGGTTTTTAGGATTTTTTTTTTTGTGATATTCCCGAATTGTCCTGAGCGGAGGTGGAGGCAAGGAAAAAGTTGAAGGATTGGGATTTGAAGTTGGATAATTCTTGCTTTAGTTGTTTACAGAGATAATTATAGGAGCGGTGGTCGGTGGAATGTCTGGTATGTTGCCATAACAATCTGTCCCAGCGTTTGGTATGGATTAGGTCAAGGATGTGATGAGGTAATTTATTTTTCTTTGGAATTCTTGGAGAATGATTAGGAGAGGAAGCAGTCCAGTCTGCTTGTTGAATGGTGGTGGTTAAGGAATGTGCGGCATTGTCAAGGTCTTCTGGTGTTTTCAGGGTTATTCTGAGGTCAATTTGATCGGAAAGGATTTGATGGAAGAGTTTCCAGTTGACTGGGCTTCTGATGGAGGACGGTGGAGAGGATTTGGGAATAGGAGCTAGTGATACTTGGAATATTAATGGACTGTGGTCTGAGGAAAGTTCATCGAGGCGTTCAATAGTTGAGGGGACCTAAACCACTTTGGATGAAGAAATCGAGGATATCGGGATTACTGTTAGAATCTGTGGGCCAATATATAGATGAATTCGGGGGAACGAGGTTAAAATGTTGGGAGTTGAGTGCAGACAGCAAGTGTTGACCTCAAGAATTTGTGGTTCTTGAACCCTATTGCTGATGCTTGGCGTTTAAGTCTGCACCCAGGATCAAATGTTCTCCTAAGGAATTGAGGAAGGAACTAAATTGGATATTAGAGATGGATTGGTTGGGAGGGCAATATGCTGATGCAAGGGTAATAAGAAACGAGAAGGTTTTGATTATGATAGCAGTGGATTGTAGGAAATTGTGAGTAGGAATTATGAAAAAATGCTAAATAGAAGTTTTGAAAGAATTTGATAATTGAATAAAGGAGAAAAAGGAAAAATACTTAGGCTGAAAATACTAGTCAGAAGGTATAGGTATAATATATCATTGGAAAGCGGAGAAGTTTAGAAAAAACAATATCTAAAATAGAAATTTTTAGAAGGTAACGGAGAGTGGTGAACAAATTATAAATAATAATTTTTTAAAACTAATGTTAATTACATGTTTTCAAGGAAATTATAAATGAAATTTTCTTGTAAACATGTAAACTTTTAAAATATTTTTTCAAGTTTGAAAAAGTATTTAAAATTTACGGATCCAAGGCAATGACATTGTTTAAAATACTATTTCATTGTATTTGTGTGAAAGAAGAAGTGAAATATAAAAATATTTCATGGGTATATATGTTTATAACCTTAAATACATTTACTATACTTTAATAATTCTAGATCTGACATTATATATAATAATTAGGTATCAACGTCCGTTTATTACGAAAATCGTCATGGAACCTTTCAGAAATTTTAATTAGTGAATAATTTGATGATTTTACCTTTTTGATATTCCAGCAGTATCAACTTTCAATTAGTGTGACAACCTTTGACCTGTCTATGACAGACAATGCAAATCTCATAATTCCGTTTTAGTAAAGTTTGCAATGTAAAGTAACAGTTTAATAACTACTAGTCATACAATCCATAATGAACGGATCATACAATCCATAATCAACTGGTAATATAATAAATAGGATGTTATTTTAATGGTATTTATGATTTGTTAGCTGTAAGTTTTTAGCTTTAACTCGGTTAATAAAGCAATTCAAAGATTTTATAATAGCCCAACATTTTTATTTGTCATTTCTCAAGTTTACTGAACAAACTAAATGACTATTGTAAAGGAAATACCATAATCTTATTTTAAGATTGAATTTTTGGAAGTGTTGAGTTAAATAAAATTGAGTGAGACTTATATTTTTTGTTTCTAAAGATTGGTTAGATTTTATAAGTGCACAAACGATGAACTCCACTCTATATTAGCTGTTGTTCTCTTTTTATATTTATTTATACAACCTCATAAAAGCTCAGCTCAGATGTTTGCTTTAAATATGGGAAAAGATAGAAGCTCAACACTCATTCTTTCTCAACATTAATTTAGTTTTCTAAAATGTGTTTTTAAAAAATATGGTTGGAGTCTTTTTATGTGCCTTATATGTTCTGGTTTATTGAATTGTATGTTTATCACTTATAGACTATTGTATACTCTCAACTTATTTTTTTTTTTCAGTAAAATCACACAATATTCACCAACTGAAAGTGCAAAAACCTATGAAAAAAGTGTGACGAGAAAATGTAATGCCAAGTTTAATCCAAAGGCTATCATACAGAAGCTTATGATGGGCACACCTCCAAATCAGCTTGATGAAGCAGCAAGAAGATCATTGGTTTCAGAATATTTAGAGGTTAATACTTAGTTCTTCCCAATTTTTCTCATTTTTAAAAATTAAAATGAAATTACTTCTAGGACAATGTCATTTAATTTCCAAAATTTAAAGAAAATTAGAAACATCTAAGTTATGCTTGTTATTTAACTCAATGATTAAAGGTGGTATCCATTGTCGTTCCTCTAACTCTACTTAAACATTATATTAAAAAGCAATACTTTAGTGAAACTCAACGAAAAAAGACTCCTTCCCACCAATTTGATGTTTCTTCTTCCTTTAAATGTTGGTGGGGAAAAGTATTGATTGAGCATTGAGTAAGTAAAAGAGGTAATGGGACTCTTTTGATTTAGAATAATGTTATCGTTTTATAGAAATATCTCTGCAATCAAACGTTTTAATGTTATGTTCAGTTGGAGTTAAAAAATTGACTTCATACCACCCTTAGTTATTTTGGTTTTAAAGGTGTATGCTAAAAAATATGAATTATTGCTTCAATTTTAACATTTATTGTTTACACCCATAAAATCCATGAAAGAAACTATGTGAAATCATTATATCAGGTCAATATTGTTTTTCAAATTTGGTATTCTCAATAAATTTTGAAGGATATGTCGATTCTTTGATAAGTAACATTTTTATTAGTGGAAAGTGCCCTATTATGGTATGATTGGCTTAATATGAAATATTTTTCTTAGTGGAAAGTGCCTATTATGGTATGGTTGGCTTATGGTATTGGTTGTTTCTAGCTAAGTTATGTTCTGAACCTAGATGTTATTTCATAAAACTTAAGATTAATGTAGCATTGAATACATAAAAACTAAGAACTAAAATTAAAAAAAAAAGTTCTTTATTTGTTCTTTGAAACAAAATAATAATAATATTCATACAGCGTTAATTACATAATTTTCATGACAATATCCCCTTCTGAACGATACACAATGGAGTTCAGCTCTAAAAACGTAATTATTGAAATGAAAATACTAATGAAGGAATGAAGCAATGTAATACATTATAACATTACAAAATAAAACATGCAACACTGACTAAAAAGAAGTGAGACAAAGTAGAGTAAATAAAATGTTAACTCTTTGCATCTAGCACCATTTTGGGCGTTAACTACCAGCAACTCGAAACGCAGTGGTCCCAAACTAGATTTTTTTATCATAATTCTGTAACTCCATTATTTTTCATATTTCCTTGTTTCTTCGTTTTATAGCAGCACTACTAAATATACTCCATTATCTGTGCAATTAATATAAATATTATCAGGAATAATATATGAAAATACAAAAATAAATTACACTATGGTAGATAATGTGAGATATCTTATTATAAAATTCAATAATTCTTTTTCGAGCATTATAAATTCTAGTTTTAGCTTCTAAAGACATTATACAGGGTGTTCCATAAATAAAGGGAAATATTTATAAGTTTGATAGAAGACATCAAGATCTAAAAAAAAGTTCATATAAATAATTGGCCAATTTCCAGCAGAAAAGTAGGAAATTTAAGATTTGTTTTTTTAAGCAAGTCACGTTTTTTGTTGTATAAGAAGCGATAACATAACAAAATTTTGATGCTCCATAGTATACTAGACAAGATTTACTTAAAACTAAAGTAGATTTTTTCATTGTTAAAATTATTTAAAGATGACTTTTGAGTGGACAAAGACAGTTAAGTTCCGTTTAAAAAAAGGTCATAAATTATTTGTGATTTTTTTTATCACTCTTCAACTGTACTACAGTTACTCAACTTTTAGAAAATAATCGTCGTTTAATAAGCTTTAGTCCATACTAATTAAGTTGAGGTTTATTAGGAAAAATGACCCTTCGGAATTAATAATTGTTTGTTTCACAATACCTGTGGTGCAGAAGTAAACATGATAATAATTATTATGACTAGATTAACAGTAAAAGTTAATAGAGTTCAGTGTCATTGTTTTAATATTAAGGAAATAAAAAAGGAAGGATGAAAAATAGTCGGGGCGTGCTGTCCAAAAAGTATATTTTATGAAACGTCGGAAAAATCAATAAACATAATTTCTTTTACTGCAAATCCTGACCATTTTTCATGCTTACAATTTTAGCAGCTGGAAGTCAACACTATTCAAGGCCAGGTTTTCACGGAACTAAAGTAAATTGTTAGTTGTTGAATATAATTGAAATATTGAAAAACGTGTAGATTAGAGGCAGGATTTAGCTAACCTACAATTTCAGTTTCCACTCACTGAATTGTTATAAAATCTTGGTTTATGTCTATTTAAATGTTGTCCAATATGCGTCAATTAAGCAAAAAAAAAAAATTTATTTTTCTCATCGAGAACCCTTATTTTAAATTTTAGGTAATGTATGTAATATAGGCATCCCAATGAAGATTTTGGAACAATTATCAAACATTAGCAAAAAGAAATTGCACATAATTGGAAAAATTGCACAGAGGTACCTTGTAACTTCCAAAATTTTCTAAAATTTGAAATGGTTCTCAATGAACAAAATTAATGTTTTTTGCTCAATTGATGCACATTTCTATCCTCCAAAAAATATTTTAAAACTTTATTTGTAGTGTAGCTTTCGGTGTGCGTGCATTGTATTCATCTCTATAATTATAAAACTTCAAGTAAGATAAATTATTAGTTAATTAATGACTTTAACAATAGATTTATTGCATAATTTTTGAACTGTCATGCAATTATTATCAAATCATGCCCTACCTTTGATTATTTTTGTCTATTTAAAAAGCATTAAGTATTAGAACTGTGTTCTTGTTATTTGTCTCATGTCAACTGTGAAATTATATTAGGTTAAAATTTTTGTTTAAATAAACAAATAAATAATTTAATAAAATTGTATGTACTTATTTCTTCAAGAATAGGACTACTCTTTGTCGGACATCATGTATTGTTAATGTCATTAATCAATTATTGATTTATCCTGATTGAAGTGTTATAATTAATGAGATCAATATGATGCACAGACACCAAAAGCTACAATAATATCATTTAATGAAAAGCTATTAAAAGAAGGCTGACTAGCATTGAAAACCACATGAAAAACTCCATGGTGAGGAAGGACATAATGGAAGGACAGATATAGCTTCAGGGGTATTTGTTCGTGTAAGGTCTTTCTTCACAGCTAAGTTCCAAGTTAAAAATGAAATGGATTCAAATGATAAATTGGAAGGAGTGGAAATAAATCTATGCTCAAGCAATTTCCACCACCAAATATTTATAATCTATAACCCCTCTAATAATAAAATGAATTTGGGTTGCCTAGAGGACTCTTCAACTGACAAATACCTTATGTATGGAGACTTCAACGCTCACTCCAGGCACTGGGATTACAGAAACTCAAATTCAGCAGAGAAAACTATGGTGGAATTTATTGAATTTGTGGAAAATTCAAAGCCCACTTCTATAGATTATAATATATAGGTACCAGTTCCCACCCTGACCTATTATTGGTGCACCCATGAATTGTTCCGTTCATCTCTCACACAGTTGCTCCTCTACCTGGAGTATTTGGTCACAAGATAATGGTTGCCTACCTTAGTGACAGCTCTAAGCCAAGTAATAGTTCAGTGCCTCGAATGTTCAGATGGAATTTGAAAAAGGCCAATTGGAATAAATTCTCCCAACTCACTTACACAGCCATTACTCCTGAAACCATATGAATAAAAACAAAACGGAAGATATTGTAAGACTAAGACAACTTACAACAAACCTAAAGTACAATATAATTCAAGCCAAAAGAAAAGCTTTAAGAGAGTATTTGGCTAGTCTGGATTTTCGAATAGCCGGGGTAAAAGCACATAGAGTCATCTCTAAGCTAAATGGCAAATAGGACCCAAGAAACAACCCTCTTAAGTTCAGTAAGAACAAGGAGATATATTCTGGACTTGCCATAGCAAGGAGTTTTTGTAAATTTTTTACCAGGACCTCTTAACTATAAACCAGCAGAAGGAAATAAGAAAATTAATACCACGTCACCAATCCTATGTCGGAATTCATCTGAAAGCCAACTCTTTGTAAACTACTTTAGTAAGGAAGAGCTCGAACTTGCTCTGGAACAAACAAAGAAGGGAATCAAGCAGAGGCTCTGATGATATATTACCCAAGTTCCTTATTCGCCTTGATGTAAAAGCCAACCTCACTGTGCTGGATTTTCTCAATACTGTGTGGAGGTCACAATATCCTAGTGCTTGGAGGAAGGCTGATGTGGTCCCAATTCTTAAGAAAGGTAAATGTTCCTCTTGCCCATCTAGCTACCAACCTATATCGCAAGTGTCTTTTCTAAGCTCTATGGGAGAATGGTCTTAGCCTGGTTGCACATATATTTGGATAGGAAAAATAAGGTGTCATCAAAGCAAGTAGCTTTCCAGAAGCACCAATATACAACTGAGCAGGTTGCTTGTTTTAGTGAAGATGTAAAAGAAGAATTCTAACGCAAAAAAACATACTCTTGCAGTATGTGTTGATTTTAAAGCTGCTTTTGACAGATTCTGCCAGAAAGTTCTGAATAAGCTCCTCAAAATGAATATAAGTGGACAAATGTAACGAGCCATACAGTCCTTCTTGGCCCAGAGGTTTCTTAGAGTAAGATACAATGGCTGGTGTTCAAGTTAAAAAATTTTAGCCAGGGGGTTATGCAACAATCTGTTTTGAGTCCCACACTCTATAATATAATGGTAGATGACTGAGTGGCTGTGTTCGAGAGAATGCCTGGAATATCTGTTCTACTGTTCACCGATGATCTACTACAATAAGCCAACAATGGTCGCAGCAGTCTCTAAAAAATACAATTGAGTCTATTATAAAAAGATCGGCTCTTTAATTGCTTCGAAGACATGCCTTGGAGTAACTTGATCTACAGAGAATATATCCATGCCATAGGAACATTTTTTATGAATCTTTTGCTAACTTTTTCAAAACAATTTAGAGAACAGATAAAAAAAAGTATCTCATAATAGTGCACTTTTCCCCAATTCATTTAGGTTCATGTTGAATCAAAATATTACCCTAACAAGGGTGATTCGCAATCATTTTAATTATTTTGTTTAAATTATTAAATTTTTATTAAACATGATGTTTTATAATAAACTTTTGATTTATTTGTTTATGTTCGTTGTTTGTATTGTTCCAGTTTAAAAATCTAATTAATGATTTGGATCCTGATGACCCTGATGATGATGATGATAATGCTTCACCTCAGAAGTCGTCTGATGGTACACCATATTCTGGAAGAGTGCGTGAATTCATTGCAAAACGATCAGAGCAAACAAATTCTGACCAGCAAGCAGGATCACAGTCAAATGTAAGAGCTTAATTTTTATTAATTTTTTAGGTGATTAAAAACTTGTCTTCTTACAACAATGGATGTCATATTTTTATTCTACTAGGTTCCTGTAACATTAAAGGTGAATTGAACATTATGGTTTGTTGATGTTGATTAATTACAGTAAGAAAATTAAGTTTGATTATGTATATCTGTTTACCCTATGTATATTATTTACATTTTTAGTTTTATAATATTTTATAATTCGAAAAACAAATATTGAAAATAGTATAAAAATAAGCCAAATACACATCAACAAATAAAAACAAGAAATGCAAAAAGCAGTGTATATTTTGAACAAAATAGAATAAGAGATACAAACCAAACATTTCACAAATGAAGATAGCTCAATTCTTTCAGAAATTAAAAATATTATTTTACCTTATTAAGATTTTTAAACTGCATCACAAAATGTTTCTATGTGGTTGATATTATTATTATTATTTGACTTATTAACCTTTGATAATCTAATAATAATCTCTCCTCTCCAAACAAATAACACTCAGTTAGTATGTATTAAAATGTTCGTAAATTTTCTGTCATTGGTGCAAGCATTTGTATCAGTCAAATTTAATAATTTGTATAAATATTAAAATGTTCTATGTTAAGTCAGCAATTATGTCATTTTGTAATAGGTGCTTTTTTATTTTGTTTATAGATTTTAAATAAACTACTAAAAAGTTAATAGGGATATTTATATTTGATTTATTTAAATTAAAATACCGTATTTTGTTTGTCAGGAATTTTCCTATTTGTTGGTAAACATAAAAAGTAAACAATAAGTATTCATTTTTAATAAATTATTAACTAAAGGATAGTCATCATAAAGGATACTCATTGTGCAAACCAACAGTTGTTTTAGACTTTTATCAATTTTAATCCAGTAATATTCTGTTTAATGATGGAAAGACATCATATTGAACCAGAAGTTCACAATATTATTGTGAGAATGAGTAGTCAAAGGCACTGGCAAGTGCATATTGCCGATGCAGTTGGCATCGCCTGGGCTTTAGCCAGATTCAGAGAAACCATAAGTACCAATAGGAGACTTGTAAGTGAATCTCAGCGCATTATGACACGAAGGGATGACAGAAATATTATTACTACTGGAAGAAGCAATCCTTTTCATAGTGCCCAACAGAGCCTAATGAAGTGTCTAATGTTTTGCCATGGTACATAGCAACTTAAACCATTCATAATCATTTGTCTTGTGAGAACTTGGTCTAACATCTTATGTCCCTTTAGGACGATCTGCAGAAACATTGCATCACTGGTAACTTTGTAGATTATGGTGCAGCAGGAGCGTAGATGAGGAATATAAATCTGAATACTGTCATATGCTCTTGAATGAAATAAATAAATACAAATTGGACATGGCTTCCATCCAAGAGATCCGGTGAATAGGCCCTGGCACGCCGGAGAAAAGAAACCACATGGTATTCTACAGTTGCAATGATCGGGTACATACCTTTGTGACTGGATTTATTGTAAGGAAATCATTTAGAAGATTAGTTATCGGATTTAAGCCAGTAAGTCCAAGGATATCTGTGCTTAGGGTTCGCGGGAGGTTTTATAATTTCTCAATCCTTAATGTACATGCCCCAACTGAAGAAACTAATGACGAAGACAAGGATGATTTTTATGACTTGCTCGACAATACGCTAGACTCCCTACCTTGCCACTATATGATAATGATTACCGGAGACTTTAATGCTAAAGTCGGGAGGATATCTATGTCCTAACCATTGGTAAATACGGTTTGCATGAAGAGAGCAATAACAACAGCCGTTGACTAATCAACTTTGCTACTTCCCAAAGGCTTAAAATTGTAAGCACAGCACTCCCACACAAAAACATCCACAAAGGTACATGGACATCGCCTGATGGGCTCACAGTCCAGCAGATTGACCACATCCTCGAAAGCAACAGGCATGTTAGTAGCATCACTGATGTCAGAGTGTTCTGAGGCGCTAACGTTGATTCTGACCATTTCCTCAGTATCGCCCACGTTGCTTCAAGAATTGCTATTAACCCACCCAGGGTCCAGGCAAAAGCAAAAAAGTTTAAAATCAACAATTTTAAAGACCCTCAGATTAGGAAGGCTTATGGCGCAGCACTGGATTCACAGTTAAGATGCATGGAGCACCCGGAAGACAGTGTAGGTGGCATTTGGAGTAACTGTCGCAAAACTATCGAACAAACTGCGGATGCCATTCTAGGGAATGCTGAAAAGCAAAACAGGAAAAGCTGGTTTGATGAAGACTGTCGAATAGCTACAGAAGTTAAAAATGCAGCATACCAGCTGATGATCAACAGGCACACATGCAGTACAGTCGGAAGTCTATAGGAAGAAAAGAGGCTGCTTCAGGGAAAGAAGAGAGAAGGAATTATCCAGGAGCTGAAGGACCTGGAGGAATCAAGGACTATTGGAGACAGCTGGAAGTTCTATCATAAAGTTAATAGCACTAGGAGACCATTCAAACAAATACCTTCAATGTGTATGGATGACCAGGGAGTTCTCCTGTCCGAGGAACAAGCCTGTCTAGCAGAATGGAGAAAGTATTTCAAGGAGCTTTTGAATGGTCAAAACATAGATAGCCAAGGGACGGAGCTGCCCTTCGGTCAGGATGGAACGGATGACCAGGAACGATGATGAAGACGAGGTCAGTGAGGCCCTCAACAAATTAAAAAATAATAAGGCCTCAGGAATTGATGGACTTCCTGCAGAATTATTTAAGCATGGAGGTAATGAACTCTTCAAGCTCCTTCACAACTTATTGGTGAGCATATGGATTGAGGAAATAATGCCTTCAGGCTGGAAGAAGACAGTCATATTCCTTCACAAGAAGGGGAACCTATTGAAATGCTCTAATTATGGCGGTATTGCTCTGCTCCCATGCGTATATAAAATTCTATCAAATATCCTGTTCCATAGACTATTGTTGTTTGCGGAGCGAGTTTTAACCATAGTGTGCCTTTTTTTTCTTCTTTGTTTTCTGGTTTAAATGTTCTCTTAAAATTGAAAACTTAATTTGTCTCATTTTAAGTTCAATAAAAAAATTTGATGGCACAACTTGCGGCATATAACCCCTCTGTGGGAACCTCTGGTTATTATCATGTTTACCTCGGCATAACAGGTATGAAGAAACGTTGACAAATATTAATTGCTAACGCCCTCAAATCAACGATGGCAACTATTGTTTGTTAATTATTGATCTAGACATCTCAATAAATGTTTTCGAACCACAATTTTAAAGAACGGATGGAATCGAAAAATTTGCAGTAGAATTATCATGTGCATGGGAATGCACAGAATTACCACGGAACTTCCAAAATTACCTTCAATGTTAAATGGTTCCCGAAGAGCAAACTAAATGTTGTTTTTCTTTCTCAATCGACGCGTATGTCTGTCCTTTAAAATGTGGAAAATTATTTTGGTGTCTAAAAAGTGGACATCATCAAAATTTTTATAACAATTCAGTAAAACCTGAAATTATTGGTTAGACAAATTCAGCCTCTATTGTACATATTTATCAATACTTTAATTTAATTAAACAACGTGGTATTGAACAACAAGAAAATCTGGCTCTGGATAGCTTTGACCTGATTGGGTATTGGTAGTTTTAATCCAGAGAAGAAGTGTTATGTCCATTTAGTACCACTGTGTGCAGTCCGTTATGGAGAAAGACTTCAATCGAAATCTAAATAGAAAACTAAAGAATGTGAAGGACGGGTGGCACTCATTCATAATCTCTATGCATCCAAAATAATATTTTCGTATATTTACTGAATCCCTAGAAAATTTATGAAAAAAGTTATAAAGAAAAGAAAATTGTTTTGGGGAGCTAACCCACTATGTATACATCCTATCGGTTTTCAAGAGATCTAAACATTTCTGAGTCTGTTTTGAAGCCTATTATTTGAAAGGTCATTAAATTTCTGACAAAAATCATCTGAATCGGACCAGTTTTAGCAAAGTTACAATATATTGTTTTTTATAAGCTGATTTTAATGGTGGTTCACTTGCTTTACATTGCTTGGTTCATCCAAGAAATCTTACCCTAATGATTTCACTGATTGGTTTTTAGGAAAATGAATCTAATTCAATTTTTTTTTCTAATGGATACATTAGATGGGTATATATAGTCCTGATAAGGGAGCCACGCTTCGAACTCCAGCTGAGGGCTCCATGCGGAGCCAGACCGGGTCTGTTCGTAGGATTTGTTTTTTGTTAGTTGCTTTTCAGCTCTGTGAAAAGAAGTCAAAGTGAGCCTGGCAAATTAGTATTTCCACAAAACACATACACACACACACGCGTGAGCGCACGCACGTATGCACGAACGTACACATACACACACAATCCTTAACTATAACTTTTGTCAAACAAAAATATGTCACTATTAAAAACTGGTTTACTTATTATTAATAGTACTGACCGATAGACGTTTCCATCTGGTTGGACCAAATCGTTATTATTGTTTAAGTAAACTCTAAACACTAAATTTGTGATCTATTTTTTATTTCAATAAATGCTAATATTGTATTTAATGTCTTTATACCACAGCCCTTACATTCCATCTAAGGTGAGGGTCTGTCGCTATCTATCTTGACAATGTCTTGAAAATATTTATATTTAAGTAAATTAGGTTGCACTTTGCTATGTCTAGGTCAAAAGATAGGCTCCAATGTATCTATTCTTTTGTGTCGTTCTAAGATATAAATTAACGTGTTTAATAAATAGCAATAGGCTAATAAGTAATTGCAAGACTTGCGAGACTCTTGCTGCAAGACCAAGACTAGCCAAGTCTTGCGTTGGTCTTGCATTTGGGCAACACTATCCACTGTGTACTAACACTTTTAATGTAGATCAATTATGTCTCTTGAATTTGGATTCGTTATTTCTTCATGAAATTTGGTTGTTGTTTTTTTACACCTCATTTCTCAAAATCCTTCGCTGCTGAGTAGTGGAAAAGAGTCTTATACTGCATATATTAGACTATTAACAAGAATAACTTAGTAGAATAGACACCCATACTGTTGAAATATTAAATTCACAGATATCTTCTTTACCAATTTCCAGCCGTCGCTATTTACTACTGATTATGAGCAAAGTAAGTGACCTACATTAAAACTGTTGGCACTCAGTGGACGCGAAATTTGATGATATACAACTTTTATTCTATGAGTTTTTCTCTTAGAGAAATCATTTCAAAGTTACAGGGCCATTTATAGTATTTTGTATTAGTTTTTAATGAATTTGGTAAAAATCAGCATTGGTTGACAAAGGCTATTGAACATACCATTTAACCAAATTAGTAAGTCAAGATACTCATTCAACAAATGATTTAACGTTCTTTTATTTCTTAAAGAGTATGTTTTTTGCTTTGATGAACCGTTTAGGAGTTATAGTTGAAAAAATAAAAAAAGTCTGGCTTTTTTGGCTGTAAAAGGTTTTCCCTTGGTGGCCTGTGTTAGCGATTTTGTTTTTTTACGTGTCTAAATCAATATATACAGGTAAAAAAAAACAAAAAAACATTTTTCGCAATGAATTTTTTGTTTCGATCTTCAAGTTACTTGTCTAATATTCTTTTAATCAGCCACCATTTTTACAAACAAGATCTGACTAGCAGGCTCTCATTTTTTAAATATAAATGTTATAAATATTCGAAAAAAGGTTTTTAAAATTTTCATCAAATGGATTGTGAATTGATTTTAAATATTAGTTAATCTTTTTGAATAAAATTTCCTTTAACCCTGATTACGGAATATTAAGAATAACCGATTTCGTCATTGATAGATCGCTGTTTTTTTCGGATTTAAAAGATTCACCACATTCAGCATGCTGGTCTCAAATAGACTTGGAATTCTTTTATATTGTTGAAAGTGTTAGGTTTTTTTTTTATTCTTGAGCCAGGCTCTATGGGACTCTTCACTCTTCTGTGGGCAGCATATATAAAATATTTCTTCTAAGGAAAATTTTCTTGCTCTTCCTTATTCTTATTATAGTACTAAACAGAAATATAAATTTATCGCTAAGAGTGGGGAGTGACTGTTAATATTAGCAAATGATAGATACCTATATATCATTATGTTTTAATTTGTATTATATTTTTAGTTAATTCATGTGCTGGCATGCAATTCATTGGCTGGCAAGCACTCATTCGTTCATCCTGTGGTGCTCCTTAAAAGAGCATTTATTAACCAGAAATGTCACAATTGGTGTCATATGGATAAATTTACACTGTTTATAGTAATCAAGAAACTTAATTACTTATAATAAACTAGATTAATATCAGAATCCCCTGCAGCTATCTTTATTGTATAATATAGAATATCAGAGCTTTATATGTCAAGTATCAACTTGTATCTCCCCTCAGTTTATGAAAATAAAATGAAAGCAATAAAAATAAATGACTAAAATTTTAGTTTTCTAAAATAAAAACTTGTAATAAAGCTCAAAAAATTCTTCCTCTAAAACATTATATTTGTTTATGAAAACTTACCAATTTTTAAATTAAGGCAAGGCAAATAACTCTCATGAGTTCACAATAGGCAACATTCTACTTATTTATGCAGTGGACTGTATTTTAATGGATTGGTAGGTTATACGAATTGTGCAAAAACAGCTTACCATTTTTATGCCGGCTTCAAACTTCTCTTTACCTGAGGGCGCCCTCGGAGTATCTATTGTCTCTGACTCTCAGTGCTGGAATGGATTGAGTGAACCGGCAGCTCATACAGATTAAAAGTTTTCTTTTAGATCTTCTGATCCCACCACTCGCCGTAATGATGAAATTTGGAACTATTTTCGCACAAACAATATTTGTTATTTTATTTAAAAGATAGATTTTTTTTTACTGAAATCATTTTGTAGTTAGTTTTCTTCCAAGTATAATAAATAAATTTAATTATAAATTATACCTGTTCAATATTAGTTTTCTTTCAAGTATAATAAATAAATTTAATTATAAATTATACCTGTTCAATATTTGTGTCCCCAGACATATTTGTCAGGGAAAACTATCTTTAAATAGAGAAAAGTCAGGGAATTTTACATTGATGTCTGGTATCCTCCCTGTCAGTGAAAGACAATATCCCTTTGTTGTCACATGTTATAAGGTTAGCAATCACTTCTTAACCTGTTTGCTTAGAAACTGAGTTCATTTCTTAAAAATCTATAAAAATCCTCTAGCAAGATTTGACTTTATATACATAATGTTTTTTTTTATAAAATGAACTTAAATTTTATATTGCTTGAATAGTTCTTCCTCATCATTGTTTTATTAGATTATTTTAAAATTAAGTATTAATATTATATCCATAAAGGGTCAATTCTTTAATAAATTATTGTAAGACATTAAACATTTGTAATTGTTATCTAAATTCCTAAATTATTCAACCTTTCACCCTGATCCAAAAATTGATTTTCTTCTTCATTTTAATTATTATAGTGTATATTTTTTCTTCAATTATTGTAGTTTTAATTTTTGTATTTTCTAGGATGGAAGCAATAACACTCCAACTGTTCCAAAGTTGACACTTATTGCTACAAAAGGTCTCGTCAAGCAAACTAAAAGTCGCAAGACAGAAAGACATAAAAAACATCATCATAAAAGGAAGAAAAAGTATAAGAGTAGTGAAGAGAGTGAAAATGACTATAGTGACCCTGACTTTTCGTTATGAACATTCCTTAAGCTATGTGATATATCGGGACCTGATGTTTCTTCATGTGGAATTAGTTTCTGGAGGAAATTCACTGATGCACTAGGATATGGCACGTACTTCTTTGAGAGAGAGGGGCCAACTGGTTATGGTTGTAAATATGTTAATGTTTTGATGTTCTTCCGCAAATGAAATGGGAGTAAAAAATTATCTTTAATATTACCTGTAAATTAGGTGCTGGAGGCCTTATAATGTAAATTTTTATGTTGTAATTACTGTTGTTACTCTTAAATTAAGCAAGCTCTTTATGCAACTCCTAATTATCTCATGTTGGAGCACAAATTCTCATAAAATTATTTTTTAAATTTTTTCAAGGAGATTGATTTTGTTACAATTTTGCCACCACTTTTGAAAGTCGAGAATTCCAACCTTAAGATTATTGAAATTAAAAGATGAAATAATATTTTTTCAGTATTGATTACAAAATTGCTTAGTCAGTACTGAATATGAATTAGCCAATTCTAGGTTGGGTTATATTGTTGAAATTTCCTCTTGTTTTTGTTATTTAAAATTTATATTTAAAATTATTTATTTAAAAAAAACTTTATTCAAAATGATTTATTTTCATACAATGGTTTGCCACTTTTTTTGAAGTTCAAATATTTTAACTTTCAGATTATTTAAGTAAAAAAGATGAAAAGGCATTTTTTTCTATGTTGATTACAAAATTGCTTAGTTAATACTAAATATGAATTAATAAAGTCTTTAATTAGATTATGTTGAAATTTTTTATTGCTTTAATATTTATTTATTTTTTTAATATTTATTTATTTTTTTAAGATCATTCATTAATTATTTTCTTTTAAACACTATGAAATAATTTGTACATTTAAAACCAATGAATTCTTGTACTAGTGATAATATCTTGGATATTCAATTTAAAGAAAATATTAATCCTTCAAAAATTATAACGTAAGTTAAAAATTCTAAATTTTAGTTTTAGAAAAAGGACCATGTTCGTATTAATTTGTAAACGTGTTTCTTGTTATGTAATATAATGTGGTGGTTTTTCTAAAGGATTAATTATTACTAAATTTCCTTCCATTACTTTCTTTACTAGTAACTTTTGATATTAATGATTAATTTTAATTTATTGAAACTATATTATTTTATTATGTAGTCAATGATTTCTAATTATTATTTTCCAGACGTGAGTGATCATTAAAATTTTCCATAGCTTACTCATAGTATATGTAATTTTGACTTGTTTTTCTAATCTGACTTTTTAAACTAACGTGATTTTTTTCTATTATGGGTTTCATTATCTGTTCTGTTTCATCACTTCTTGTTGATTTTAAAATATAATTTTCTTATATGATTGCATATTTATTTATGTAATGTTTACTTTTGTGACATATGTTGCGATAAACTAATAAATCAATATTATTTATTATTTGAATAAGTTATCTATTAGTGTTTAAATTACAATTACAAAAATTGTATTCAACATTTTTAATGATACTTTTTACTACTAATATATATTTTTAAAAATCTGTGCTTAATTATTAAGAGATAATACTATTGATACTTCGGAGAGGAAGGGGTGGAGAAGATGGTTTGAATAAGTGTTTCATTGAAAAATTAATGCTTTGAAAATTTTACTAATCACTCATTTCTCGATCAGAAAATTTGCTAAATCTATTATGATAAGAACCTGATCAGTCAGTTTTTATAATTTATTTTATGATTCCCTTAACAGTAAATTAACTAATTATTACTTTACATTTAGATATGCTGTCTAGGTATAATCTTACATTTTAATTTTGGGATACATTTCAGGAAAGTAATGAATGAGTAATTAAAGTATTCGACATGTAAAAAATAACAATTTTTTTTGTGTTCATATTCTTAATTTTTTTATTTTTTTCTTATCTACTTCATCCTAAGTATTGTTCAGAAAAAGAACATAAAAAAATATCTTTAAAATAAATATAACTAAATAAACATTATAATAAACAATGTTTATTTCAGAAGTAAATTCGTTTATTTAGTGTTTCTTTTCTTTATTTAGGGGGGGGGGGTCTTGTTTGTGGTAAAATTTATGAAATTTTTTTTATTGGTCTGAGATAAAATGAAATTGATGCACACAACTTTCCCCACAAAATTAGTGGCTACCATTATGTTTAGTTCTTTATATTGGATACAATTTGATATAAAACAATCAATTCTTTCTTAATCTTAAAATTTAATTATGAACATATTCAAATATTTGTTATTGATTAAATTTTTTAAATTACTAAAGTTTATACTCATATGAAATGTTCTAATGTTGTTTGACATTATAAATAAGCTATTTATTTTATTTTCATATGTTTTGTTGCTTTTAAAATCAAAATTTTATGTATAGAAACTAGAGCTTTATGCATGCTGTGTGTGTATATATATATATATATATATATATATATATATATATATATATATATATATATATGTGTGTGTGTGTGTGTGTGTGTGTGTGTGTGTGTGTGTGTGTGTGTGTCTGTATTTGCAGAAACATGCATATACATGTGCACACATTCATACATGTATAAAGTGCCAGTTGTAAGAATATTTATATGTTAAAACTACTCTTGTGATGTCATATTTTGACATGATGGCTGATTCTGTAACAATTTAATAATTCATTATAAAAGCATGGCTTCCAATTTTTTCGTTAACCTTTCTCAACCATTTTAATGCTTATTTATGGAGATTTTTTGTTGTGATTACAATTCAGATGAAATTATTGACTTTTTTTTTCTATTGAGTAGTAATCATTATGATAATGAAGTAGCATTTATCGTATTCATTAATAACACTATGAATGCTATACTTTGTTATTTACTTAAATTTAACCATTGTGTATTAGTATATGAATACCTTTTTCATTACTCGAAGATATACATTGTTTGTATATTGATATATTGTTGATGACAAATTATAGAAATGCATTCTAAGCATTTTTAATGCAATCTTAAGGTTGATAAATTACATAAATAAAAAAGAACTGCTTCTTTTTATTTGTAATAAAGGAATAAGTATTATTGCTTTGTTTTGAATGTAAATAGTAGTATTAATACAATAATAATTGTAGTCTATTTAATTTTTTAAAGAAAATTTACTAAAATATTTTATATGATTTATTTCCAGTCTAAAATTGTTTATAATTTAAAAGAAAATAAATAAAATGATTCATTTTTATGTAGAACAATTTATTAATTGTGTGTATAATGTTATATTTTTTTAGTTATTTATTATTTATTTATTTATGTAATGATTTATTGAGGTTCAGAAATAATGAAATTGGGCTCAAACATTAAGATTGTAAATATATGTTTAAAGTGTAAATTTGTATGCCAGTTGGCCCATAAGATGTCAGTTCTGTACAATAGTTGTAAATTATACTAGATTATATATATATATATATATATATATATATATATATATATATATATATATATATATATATATATATATATATATATATTTATATATATATATTTATATATCAACATTTATTCATAGGTACATCTATATTCGTGCGTGCACACACACATGTACATATGCATATGCACACGTATATATATATATATATATATATATATATATATATATATATATATATATATATATATATATTTATAAATTCACATATATTGTATTTATTTTCTAAATACATAATTTTCTTTTTTTCTTTAATATAGAAGTGGTGTTATATATATTTTTTTAGTTTTATTAAATTGACAGATATGAATTAGATATTGGTAACTGTGTTTTTATAATCAGATTTTTTTTTTTTTGGAATTATGTGCGGTATACAAATTTTCAAATGGTAATAAGGTGCATTTATGTTAATTGCTGTAACTTCACCAATGTTCTTTATTATTTATGTTATTTTTTATTCATTTTGTCACAGCCAAACGTTTGTAGAACTTTATTGTTTCAAGTTACCATTTTGTTTACTAGAGACATTCTAAATATATTTATATTATTGTAAACTGATTGACATTAAAATGAATTTAAACATATAAAAATATAGAATGCCACCATTTCAATACATCCTTTTAGAGATATATTTAAATATTTGTTTGTAATTATTAATACTGTAATTACTTAAAAAAATAAAAATAATTGATTAAAAACATTGGCTACCTAAAACGTTTCTTATTCATTGTCAATTATATTAAGTATTTTTTTTCAATTAAAAAAAAGTATTTGAAAATATGTTTACATGATGGTACTGTAAATTAAAATACTTTTAACTTATGGAAAGTCATTATTCTCTTATATGATTTATTGAAATGGAAATACTAATTTATTTTTTGAAAGTTGTTTAATAATTTAAGTATGAATTTTTGTGTTATTTAATACTTATTACTCTTTATGTAAGTAAAAATCAAGGTTTGAATTCTTTATTTTGAACTTTTGACTTAAAAAATAATTGCATAAAAATGAAAATACCTATATTTTATTATTTTATAGAAAGTACATTTATAGTGAGTGTACATTTATGTGTATGTGTGTGTGCGCGCCTGTATTTAAGCATGTCTGTGCGCATTTGTGTTTGTGTGTGCTCACAAATACACATACAGTGATTATATATATATATAAAATTATTATTAAATATAAATTAAATTAAATATAATTAATTAAATTATTATATATATATATAAAATCACTTATTTGTAAATAATATAGATAAATTGTTTGTAGAATCTTTTTACAATGAAAATAGGCATAGAGACATAGACTTCACTGTAAATCATTATTTTTCCAGCATGTAAATTGAACTTGTACAAGCTGGGGTACATGTATAAATATCACCTTTTTTAAAAAGAAAAAAAATATTTATATACAGTTTTATTCTTTTTTAAATTTTATTTAGTTTCCTTTCAAAATTCCTGATTCCTTTTTGTGAAATAAAGAATTACAATGGTGGACAAAAAAGCTTCTTGAATTGTTTGAGTAATAGTGATTTAATTTTAGATTTCAGTTAATAAATCAGTGTTAATAACAATACATTTATTTATGGAAAATATTATTTAATAATAACTTAAAAATTTACAAATATAATAAATGCCACAGTTTCAACCAAAGTTAACTTGTTACTAAAATTAAAAACTGCCTCTGTCATTTACTACCATGATTAACTCCTTTCTATGCCCCAAAGAGCTTATCAACAAATTCCTGCGGTATGGCTGATCAATAACTGCTGCTTCAAGTTTTAAGTTTTTTTTTTATTAGAAGTTTGGTGCGATACAAAGTGCTAGAACATGATCAAACTTGCCAGTGATATTAAGTTCTGGATATTTCGTGAGCTACTTATTTCATCTTACTCTAATTTCGGAGATAAATAACCCTTATGAGCTAATTTTAAATCTTCTCTTTAAGTATCTTTAAAGAGTCAAGTAAAGCCCAAATGCAAATTAACCTATCATTTAGATGGTCTGCTGGCCTCAATCTCTTTTGATCTTACTTTCTAATATGAGAATCATAGTGAATTGTGTGAAAAAGACATTTTTATTTCCATTTAAATAAAGAATCATATGTAATTGTTAAATAACTTCAAACTGTGCCTTAAAAATTAGTTTATAGATTCCTGTTATTTTAAAATTTAAGGTATAGATTTTAAATTTATCAAAAACACTTTTAATATGTTCATATTTTGGTTTTAAATACTAACCTAAGTTTTAATTGACTTATTTTATTAAAAATAACTAAATGTAACATACCTGGCAATGATGGGGGATCATGTTAAAGAGGGGATCATTGAATGCTGGTTGGGTTCCATTTTCACCAGTGTCAGTTAATATTCATTTTGTGATCAGAGGCAGATCAAGACAAGTAGAGACCCTAAGCATTAAGTATTCCTGGGACTTACCAATTAAAAAAATTTCAGAAAAATTCAAGGAAACAAAAAAGTAAGAAATTAAAATTTTATTTTAGATATGTTTGATTATTTTATTACTTTTTAAAAAATGTTTTCCAAATTCTTAAGCGAAGGGATTTTAATATTCCTAAAGAAAGAACCAAAATGGAGTACTCATTTTAAGAGGTTTGAAGGTTAATAATAAATTATATTTTAAGTAAAATAAGTCTCATGTTCCACCCCATAGACACTAAATTTAAAACTGGCTACGAACATTTAAAAAATTGGACCTGGTTTAAGGACAGATGAATCTACTAAAAAGTATCTGTATTGAGCGGTCAGCCGTTTCTAAAATGTTATTGCTTATCAGTTCAAATTTCAAAAATTTAATTTTTAGACATAATAAATTTAGTATTTCTTCAGAACTTAACCTACAAGTCAAAATTAAAAAAAAAAGTTTATAAACCTTTTTATTTTGACCTGAGTTTTTCTTTTTACATTAGTCCATATTTATTTATGTGAGTGAACTGAAGTAAATACTTAAACAATCACAATATGTACTCTTTTAAGATTATAATGCATATAAAGCAACTAAATGTAAGCTTATGCCAAGAGAAAATTTAAAATATCTTTCCCTAAAAGCGCTATCCTTCCTGTAATTATTTTTTTCTCCCTTAAAGAACCACTGAAACATCATTTTATGCGTATAGTTCCTTCCTGAGTAATGATTTTATACATTTAAAAGAAAGACCCCCTTTCCAATTCAATAAAATGAAATCTAGAAAAATCCGTTGCTACTGGAAGACACTTGTTAAAAAAAATTACAATTTCAAGTAAAAAATTCCCTAATGTTAGGAGGTCTAAAATTTTACTATATAACACTAATTAAATAATTAGAGTTGATAAAAAATAGTCTACGATTGATAATAGTGAGGCCATTGCTTTGTGCTAACAGATTAGGCTTGAAATTAAATAGCTTCCAGTGAACGCCCCAATCCAATTTTACTTTTTAACAAATTAGAAACACTTGTTTTGTTACACATCCCATTTAAGTGCTCCTACAATTTGCTATCCTTTTCAAACTGTTTTTATTTATTTATTTTTTGTTAGCTGATAAATTATCTCTTGAAATACTTGAAAAATATAATCATATTTTATTAGACTGAAGGCTAAAGATTGAATAGGGAATAATTGCATTCGTCAGCTACTTGAAGTTATTTTTCGCGAACTTCTCAACTTCAAGCTCCATATTTTTCATAATTCATCCTCATCTTATCCTAGAGGGATAATTTTGGTTATAATATTAGAAAAATAAGAATTAAACATTCAGAGTTAATGTTAGTGGATTTTAGGGACGATTTAGATAAGTTTGGGACAGGGAGTCCAGAAGGGGGTTATATGGTGCAAGTTAGGCCATCAAAATTTTTGTGGGGGCACATTTTGACGAGGTATTTAATTTTTGAAGAGAAAAACAGGGAACAGACCGTACGAAGAGTAATTGTATATGATTCAAGGATGCTCAGAAGGGGGTTTCATGGCGCAAGGTGCGCCATCAAAATTTTTAAGGGGGCATATTTTAATGAGTTTTTGAGGGGGGGGGGAAGCACATTTCGACAGGGTTATGGATTTTCGGAATGAAAAGTTTCAGACTAAGGGGCAAGAGGAAAACATGGGAAAGATCACAGCAAGTATATTTGTGTATGATTTGCTATTTTTGTAGTTCTACGTCGGCATGCTCTTTTTTTGAAAAGGTGGGCAACAAAATAATTTGTGAGGGGGGAGGATTAGTAAATTTATTTTGTATAATCGATAGACTGTATATATTATTCTTGAGATACATTATATATATATATATATATATATATATATATATATTAAAATTTATTCTCAATTTTATATTATCGTAACAAGGAGCTTTCAGTGCGTAGCACCATATTCATCTATTCCTTTCTATATCCATTCCCTTAGATGTTGTTCATTCAATTTTTGTTTCCCTTTCCAATTATTCATTGATTGTTCTACTGTTTATTAAAAATTCCGTATATTATTGGAGGAGAGAGGACCTTTACTATCCTACAATAAA
Source organism: Nezara viridula (assembly GCA_928085145.1). NCBI lineage: Eukaryota > Metazoa > Arthropoda > Insecta > Hemiptera > Pentatomidae > Nezara > Nezara viridula. The sequence goes on along the minus strand of OV725078.1, from coordinate 120,887,760 downwards.
CTAGTATGACCTGGTAATTATGGAAAAGGTCATTTCTCCTCCAACAATATATCTTCAATAAACAGTACAACATTCAATGAATGATTGGAAAAAAACAATTAAAAGAATAACGATATCCAAGTAGATAGATGGATACAGATTAATATGACGCAATTCACTGAGAGCTCCGTGTAACGATAAAATAAAATTGAGAATGAATTAAAAAATATTTATTTATTTATGCAGAATTATTAAAATCTATCTTAATTATGGACATTTATAATAGTGTCCAGAGAGCACATTCTCACTCTATTTAAAATAAATAATACAGGAAAATAATAATACTAAAAGTAAATATATATAAACAAAAGAATTAAACTAATCAAAATAACAACTAAAACACAAGCATACTTATATACAATATTTACAGAATCCATAAACTCAGGAGAACTCTGAGTCAAGCCTTTATCCTCACTCGTGGAAGGAAAGGCAGGACTCTAGGAGAACCAAGTGCCTCTTACTCAGTCGCATTACTGGTATTAAGGACCAGTAGAGCCTGAGCAGAGTTTGCAATAATCACACATACATGACTTGAGAGGAGAATCTAGCCATTGCCAAAACTCCAATATAGCTAACTCACAAAATGTCTCTGGGCCACTGTCACTTCAGCCTTCGAGGAGGATTCTAGGGATGGGTGGAGCTAGAAAGGGATTGTGCAAGAGGATTTGGATGATTTGTAAGGTTGCAATTTTGAGAATTTTTCTGAGATAAGGTCTAGAATTACGAAAAGTGAAAAAAATCTTTATTGAGAAAATAAATCGTACAATGAACATTAAGACATTCTAAGTACTACTACTACAGATCTGACAAGCCTAGGATTTTATGGGGCTGTATATATAAGTAGAGGAGAGGGAGGCTGCTCAGAATGTCAAGTCAGCATAGTTTGTTGTTAGTCTTATTCTTAAAAATGGTATTAAATTTATAATTGTAAAATAATAAATGGTGAATAAACAGATATATTATCAAGGTAAGATATAACTTTATGTCAGAATGAGTAATTACAGAATAATTTTCTAATTTTTCTATATTTAGAGTTCCTAAATCTAATTTATTTGCATCATCGTAGCTATAATTAGTAAAAATAACATTATCAATATTATGCATTGATATTATGGTTCTACTTACATGTTCTTCGTATCTAATAACTATAGATTTCTTTACAAATATTTCATTTTCGTAAAGACTTATTAAGCTAGTGATTGGTAAATGATATACCATGTTATGTTAGTTTCAGTAGTAGATAAGTTAAAGGTGAGATATTGATTAAGGCTAGGTATTAGTGTAATAAATGATTTTTGTGAAATTTATATCAATTCACAATGTTCTAATTTTTGGTTATTACTTAATTCTAATATACACTTATCATCTACTAAACTAAGACTTTTGTAATTAGAATAAAAGTTGGAATTATATTTTAAACACTGTCCTTTATAAAACTGGTTATTATGTCATATAACAAAAGTATTTTCAACTGGAATAGTTATGTTTTTAATTTTGTCATACGAAGGCAGTGGATCAGCTGATGCGAAAGGCCGTGTTTCTATATCGTCTCTCAGAATTTGCTTATTTTCCAGTGAAATCTTTGAGATTATTTATTCAAAACAGGTCAAGAGTACATAACAACGATTGATATTTACTGTTTGTTGTTATAAATTATAGGTTTTTATTTTTCCTTTTATGCGATATCACCATCAGGTCATGTCTATTAGAGCGTCTATCAAGAGGATTCGGCCGTTAGGCTCAACACCTTGTTCTTCGCCTGTCAAACAAAAGTCTCGTATTGACGTTGGTCGTCAAACACCTGCAGCAACGCCTATTAGCTTCAGAGAAAATGAAACCCAGCCAGGTACATCATCAAAACAAACAATTGAAGAACTTCAGCATCAACCAGGTACATCTTCACAAGAGATAACCGAACAATCTCCATTTTTCACTCCCAACCTTTATCAGGTGCTTCAGAATGATAAAGAAGTGATGAAGTCCGTTTCGATACCAAGAGATCCCCGACCTCCACCCATATTTGTTAAAAACATAAAAAAAATTCAGTTACTATGCTCACAACTGGACAAAATAACAGGCTCTGGAAGCTACTCATGTCTAAGCAGAACAAAGGACACAGCTGATCACCAGATACAGCTGAAACCTACAGAAAAATTGTGAAGTATCTAACGGAAACTAAAGCGGATTTTCATACGTACCAATTACGGCAGGATCGAGCTTTGAGGGTAGTCATAAGAAATCTACACCAACACCAACCAAAGCAATAGAAGAAGAACTGAAAAATTTAGGTTTCATAGTGCGGCAGATTACAAATGTTCTGAAGGAGAGTAAAGAACAGCCAGGAGTAAAAGTTCCTTTACCCTTGTTTTTCGTGGATTTGGAGCTAACTCAAGGGATCGAAAAAATATACGAAATAAGAAGAATATACTACACAAGTGTTATAGTAGAGAAACCATATCCTAAGAGGGAAATCGTACAGTGTCATAATTGCCAGGCATTTGGCCATACCAAGACTTAATGCCTTCATCTGCCGCGCTGTGTGAAATGTGGAGAGAAGCACAAATCCGGGGAGTGCACAAAACCGAAACGGGATCCTGCAGTTTGTGCTTTGTGCCTTGAAGGATATCCAGCAAACTACAAAGGCTGTCAGATCTACAAGAATGTCAAATCAAGATATCAAAAATCCCTGACCCAAGAAGAAGCAGAGGCATCAAGAAGAGAACCTAGTGCATCAAGAAGAGGAGCTTCAAAAATAATTGACCATACGGTGTCTTTTGCACACCTATTAGGAGGTAAGAGTGATATTACTAATTGTGAGACCCTGCCGCAACAACAACATATACCTCAAAATTCTCAACCCCAACCTCAACAACCTAATCAAACTTCACCTAATCATCAACAATTTTATCAACACCAAATTCCTCACATTCCTCCTCCATCAAATACCACAGATCTCACCAGTTTACTTACATCTTTCCTTTCCGAATTCAGATCCCTTGTTACTCCTTTGATATCTCTTCTCACCAATCTTGTATTACACTTTATCTCTTCCCTGAAAAATCCTTAAATGACTTCCAATAAACCTATATCCATTCTCCTTTGGAATGCGAATGGTGTTAGGAATCGTACAAACGAACTAACTACATTATTACTTGACAAGAACATTGACATGGCACTAATTACTGAAACTCGATTAATCACTAAACAGCACTTCAAAATACCACAATACCTGACATATCGTACTGACCACCCAGACGGAAAAGCACATGCCGGTACTGCTGTCATTGTACACCAATCCCTCTCCCATCACCTACTCCCATTACCTATACATGATTTCCTACAGTCCACCGCTATCGTGATAACAACCTCCTTTCTGGTTACCCTTGCATTAGCGTATTGCCCTCATAACCGATCCATATCCAATGCCCAATTCAGTTCTCTCCTCGACTCCTTAGGACATCACTTCATCTTGGGTGCAGACCTAAATGCCAAGCACCAACAATGGGGTTCCAGAACTATGAATTCTAGTGGCCGAACCCTGCTGTCTGCAATTAATTCCCAACGGTTTCACCTACTTTCTCCCAACTCTCCTACCTACCGGCCCACAGATCCTAACTGTAATTCTGATATCCTTGATTTCTTTATCCACAGCGGCTTAGGTTCTCTCAATTGTTCCATTACACATCTAAATGAACTATCCTCTGACCATAGTCCATGTTTCACTTGAGGCCGTTCCCAAACCTTCTCCATCGTCATTTATCAGGGGGCCCAGTTAGCTGGGACTTTTTCCGCCAAATCATCACCGATAAACTTGATCTCAACATATCCCTAAAAACTTCCGATGACCTTGATAGTGCCGTCAACTACCACAATTCAACAATCTGCCTGGGCCGCCTCCTTCCCAAAGAATTCCTAAAAAGACCATTCTACCCCAACACCTCCTTAACCTAATCCATATCAAACGCCGTACCAGATTATTGTGGCAACGTACTCGACATCCTATAATAAGCAGCGGTCGGCTCCTATAATTATTACTCCAAAAAATTAAAACTGGAATTAGCCACCTTCAGATCACAATCCTTCAACTCCTACCTATCCCCCCTCTCTTCTCGAGACAATTCCCTTTGGAAAACCACAACAAAAATCCTAAATCCTCACCACATTTCCCATCCCCTCCGACGAGATGATGGCTCCTGGGCAGCATCTGACCAAGATAAAGCTGAGGAGTTCGCCATTCACCTATCTAATACATTTATTGCACATCTGGAATCCCATCCTGCCCACACCGTAACAGTAGAAGAACTCCTTACATCACCAATCCCACTTTCCTTGCCCCTAAAAGCTAATCATCCTTCTGAAGTGAAATTTCAATTTAAAAAACTAAACCCCCGTAAAGCTCCCAGACATGATTTCCTTACCCCTCAAATCCTTTGACAACTTCCATCCAGTCATATTCCTTACAAATATCTACAATTGCATCCTACGCACCACCCACTTTCCTCTGTTATGGAAACACTCCACTATTAACCTTTTCCCAAAACCAGGCAAACCTCCCAATAGCTCAACATCCTATAGACCAATTACCCTACTCCCAATCCTTTCAAAAATTTTTGAAAAGATCCTTTTGAAACGAATTCTACCCATTATAGAATCCCAAAATATTTCTTCCCATCAGTTTGGTTTTCGCCCTCAACATTCTATTGTTCAACAAGGACTCCGAGTTGTTGATCATATTTCCTCAGGTCTAGAAATTAAGGAATACTGTTCGGGTGATTTTCTGGACATTGCACAGGCATTGCACCGGGTATGGCACGCCGGATTGCTCTTCAAGCTTAAAATCCATTTACCTCAGTCCTTGTACTTAGTCCTCCGATCCTACCTCTCTGACCGCTCCTTTCGAGTGCGCTGTGGGACAGAATTTTTCAATATCTACTCTGTTATAGCCGGTGTTCCCCAAGGCAGCGTCTTGGGTCCCATGTTTTACATCCTCTTTACTGCTTACATCCCTGTTCATCCTGATACTTTCCTTGCAACATTCGCTGACGACACCGCAATCTTATCATCCAACTCTGACCCAAAAATAGCATCCTTAAATCTCCAAAGGCACCTCACCTTGATTGAGCACTGGTGTAATAACTGGCGCATTAAAGTTAATGAATCTAAATGCCAACACATTACCTTTACACTCCTCACAACACGCCAGTCCTGTCTACCAGTACACTTTATTTAATTCCATCCAGCTTCCTTACTCAGACATAGTCCGGTATCTTGGCTTTCATTTAGACCGAAGACTAACATGGAACCCACATACTAAACTCAAAAGACAAGAACTCAACCGACGATACGGCCAGCTATACAGACTACTAAACAGAAAATCTAAACTTTCTATTGAAAACAAATTACTTATCTACAAGACAATCCTGAAACCTATATGGACATATGGACTTGAACTGTGGGGAACACCAAATTCTCTAACATCAAACGCATCCAATCCTTTTAATCTAAAATCTTTCGGACAATAGTTGATGCTCCATTCTATCTAACTAACAAAACCCTGCACCCATGACCTTAATATCCCATTTGTCCTAGACCTTATCCCAGAAAAATTCTCCAAATTTCACCACAACCTTACCTATCATCCAAATCCCCTTGCACAATCTCTATCCAGCACCACCCATCCTTACAATCCTCCTCGAAGTTTGAAGCGGCAGTGCCCCAGAGACCTTCTGTGAAATTCACTGTGACGGTGGGCCCTTCCCCCTTCCCCTCACCATTCACCCTCTCTCCACATCCCATGCATATTGTTGTGTTCCCTTTATCGATAGATATCGTAGGCTAATGTTCCCATATGAAAAAGTGGCCGTATTATCCCAAAATGATGTTCAAACACAGCAGATTGAAGTCATTAACTTCAGTTAGTTTTTCGGTCATTAAGATTTGGCATTTGGCTTAATTTCGCCATAATTGGTCATTTATTAAATCTGGATAGTTAGAAAATAATAAAACATGAAAATATATTAACAAATAATAAGCCTTGGCAATCAAAAACACCAGTAAATTCAAGTTTTTCAAATCGTTCAAACTAAAGTTGGAAATTAAGCGTCGTTTGTAAATAAGCAGCCAACAATAATTAAAAACGCCTTAAAATATAACTTCTGGAGAATATATTTCTCTTTCCAAAAAACTGGTTACTATTTATAATATTTGAAGCAGCTACTTAGAAAATACATTTAATCGGCGGAAAATGGACATCTAGAGTCCTCTACCAAATTATTAAGTGAAATGGCATAGCTATAGTGCTTTAATGACTGTATTAATATTTGATTGTATTAAGTAACAAATATTAATACAATAATTTAATTGTCATTTTTTTAATTTAATTTTTTCAAAACTTTACGCATTTTGAAAGCTCGATAGTTCACTTCCTGTTGGGTTTAGAAAAAAAATGTTAGATAATTTTAAGCTGTTTAAGATTGAATATAACCTTTTTTTATCTATGCCGCTTTAAAAAGAAGATATTTAGCGTAAACCAAAAAAAAGTTAGAAATTTCAAAATATTTTGGAGCATTGCAGCGAACCCACAAGGCTTTCAAGGGCGGAAACTTGGATTTTTTATAGTCACTGCATACCCAACAACATAAAAAATAAATTTGAATTACTCGACCTTTGCAAGGTAGACCCTCTTTTTTGTGCTAATTTGACTGGGCTAAATGGAAAAATATGCGTTTAATTACTTATAGTATTATAATCCATAATCATTTCTAGATTAACTGTAAGATGTACTTTCAAATCTCTCTTGGCATAAATAGATCAGAGATTGGAGTTACGTTATTTAACAAAACAGTAGGAGGTACGAGTTTTTTAATTACTTAATGAGTTGTTACTGGTTACTGGTAAAGTTTAAGCTTTAGCTCCGTTAGAAAAACACTTCAAAAACTTTGAAATAGCCCAACAATGCCAGAAAATAATTTATATTTATAGTAGAGCGGAGAGTGAAAATTGTGTTATGCGCACATCAGATTTTTTTATTTCGCCTTTTACCGCGGAAGATGGCAAACATCAAATACAAGAAACAAATATAGGGAAAAAACACTTAGATAATTGTATTTTTATAATTTTGTGAAATGTCTAAACGGACACAAACAAGAAACAGAAACACTAGCATCATAGGAAAACAAGATCGATTAAAAAAAAAAAATAAAAAAAACTATTCGACCGATTTATTAAATTTAAAAATGCTTCATTTCCTGGAAATTTATTTGATTGTTTTTAAAAAGTGGCTCAAACTTGTCTTTCTCACACGAATCTTCACTATCCTATATTACATATAAATATGTATACATTTAAAAATATGTACATTAATAGATACGGATCATATGTAAATCAACCTATATACCTGTTTTATTGATTAATGTGTTTATCGTATTTTGTATAAAATAGGTTATATTAAATAAAATGATAACTCTAATAACTGTGTGAAATAACAAAGTCTTAAGACCTATTGTAATCTGACTCAACTGTTTTGTAAACATTTTAATCTAAAGATAAACGAACTTAACATATTCAGTCTGAAGTTTTACTGCCACATGAAGATATTCAAGGTACACTTTGAGTTTTACTGTATTTGAAAGAAAAAAATATATATAAAATGACCGTAGTTAAACATCGTTATTAAATCATCAATGATAAACCATTTAATTATGAAGTTATTGCTATTGTGTCCCCTTTAATAGAGAGAGATTATTAGTTCGGTAATAATAATTTACGTATACTATGATCGTTTAACGAAATTTATAAAATAAATGTACTATTAGTATTTCTTAATATAATAATGCATACATGTATTTAGTAATTATTGTAAATCAGGGGTGCCCATCCCCCCAAGCATGGCACAAGAATCGACCCCCCCCCCCTCCAAGGTATTTTATTGCTCACTTTACTTAAAAACAGAGCATAGGAAAGTAGAATTTAAAAAATCGTAGATCATACCCAATTATACTTGCTGTTGTCTGTTCCATGTTTTTCCCTTCATTCCGAAAATTCATACACCCGTTAAAATGTAGCCCCCATAAATCCGTAAATCCCATAAATCCCATATCCCATAAATCCGTCAAAATATGCCCCCCTTAAAAATTTTGATGGCGCTATAAAACCCCCTTCTGGGCACCCCTGTTGTAAATGATAAATTCATTAAAATTAGTGAGCTAAAAATGGATCATGTTATTTATATTCATATTCATTTGGTATAGTAAAATTCAATCACCACAATTTCAAATAAAAGTGAAAAGTCCAAAAACTCACATTGGAAATGTTCCTTTGTAAATTGAATCTATAGCACCCAGCCAATTCAATGTGGCTACTTGCACGCCTTTATTTCTTTTATTTAATTTTTGAAAATAACATATCTTAAAGTAAAACTTAATAATAATAAAAAAAAAGGTCTAGGAAATTTAAAGAGGGTTAGAATGATTTATAGCCATAAAATAATTAAATTTTAAGGACTAGTAGGAATAATTATAAATTATTATCCTCTTAGGACTATTGACTATTGAGATTATTATTATTTTATTATACTTTTTTAAGTCTTTTTAATAATTTATGTAATAACCGTTATAGATTGAACTTTCAAGATGGATTCAATTGGTGCAACAGCATTAAATAACCCTATTCTGGATAAGTAAGTTTTCAATTACACTTATATTGACACCAATCATAAAAAAGTACAAAAGCGTATGACAAACTAATTTCATTTATTAATAAAGGAACGGAAGTTGAGACATATAGAATGAAATTCAATCCAAATATAAAACAGCTTAACAAATTAAAATTTAATAAAAATTTTTAAAATATAATAAAAAAAAAAAGGCGTACTTGCACGTAGGCCCAAAATGGGTCATTCCATGTTCATTGTCATGATATACAACACTGTATAGGTTAATTTAAACTTATTTTTTTGAAGCTTAAATATAAAGTTTCAATTTCAATTTTCTCAGAAAGTACATATTTTAAAATTTTCAATTTCTTCCTATGAATAGATAATGTTGTAGTGAATCATAGGGAAATATTTAAATGTGAGTCGCCAATGGCTACATTGCTAAAAAAAATTGAAATATTCGATTCCATTAATTTAACTCTTTTTATTCATATTAATTATTATGATGATTATAATTACATGTTCCAGCGCACCATGTTATACAAGTTTACTTTACAATTTAATAAAATGCGTTTTTTTTTTTTTTAGTAGTTTGGTATCAGAGGACTCTCCAGTTTTATCCCAGAAGCCAATATTCTTTGCCAATGACCCATTGGATCCAGTCACTACTGAAATAGAAGAATGGGACCCTTCTGATAATTTAGATGATGAATTTAAAATGAAAGTCAAACAAAGAAAAATACGTAATAAATTTGTTTATTTTGTTTTAAATTAATTAACAAACAATATTAATACCCTGTGCCTATCTGTTGATTTACTTATTTTGAAAATTTTATTCAGAAGGATTTATTGGTACTGAATATACTGCTGAAGAAGCTATGTCCAAACAATTCGGTCCAGAACGGATTGAAGCAAGAGCTTTTTTAGAATATTATTGGGAGTTGAAAGCAAAATGTTTAGAAGCGGTAGAGAAAAAAAGGTATGGCCAGCATTTTGTTTGTATTTTATGTATTTAGATATCTGATTTTATATGAATGGAGGAGACTTTAGAGAATAGGTTATGAATGAATTGGCTTCAGGCTCCCTTTTATTATAATTAATTTGCTCGACAGTCCTTAATGAATCTGGACGTCAGAAACAAGCTTCCGCCAGGTCATTTATTGGTAATTTATTTTCTTCGAACCATATGTTTTCCTTAGGACTTTTCTCTCCCAGATTATCAGCAACCTCTCATTTTCCTGTGTCAGAACCCATGTCTCACACCCTTAGGTATCAACTGACCTTATAATGGTTTTATAAATTAATTCTTTTTTATTCCATTTCGGTATTTTTGCCAGGCCAAAAAATAACACTAATTGGCAGCTGTAATTCTGGCCTTTGTTTCAGCCTGCATTTTGTTCTGATCAGTGACTATCACTCCGAGGTATTTGAATTCTGTTCTCATTGGGAAAAGGTGCTGATTAATTTGAACATATTCATGCATAGCTACATTATTCTTTAAGGGCTTCATGTAAAGGCTTTTCCCTTCGTTTATCCTCTGGTCAAGTTGCATTGCTGGCGCATGGAATTCTTCGATATGTCCCGCAAGGGCCGTCAATGTGCGAGCGCTGACAAGAATATCGTCCGCGTATGCAAGACATTGAGTAAGTCGATTGAATATGCTCGCTCCAGGATTGGCCGTTATTGCTCTAACAGCCCGCTCCAGGGCTAGATTAAAGAGGATTGGTGATATAGGATTCTCCTGCTTCAAGCCCTGTTTTACCGCAAAGCTGTTTGAGAGAACGTTCTGAATCTTGACCTTATATTTGGTATCTCTTAGCGTCATTTCTGTCAAGACAATCAATTTTTCAGGAATTCCCAGCATTCTCATAGCTTTCTGTAATTCCTTGCTGTCTATAGAATCATACGCCTGCTTGAAATCTATAAAGACATGGTGCAGATCCACGTTATACTCGTATGTTTTCTCTAGAATTTGTCTTATAGCAAAGATATGATCCACTGTTGACCTATTTTCCCTGAAACCACATTGATAGTCCCCGCAAATTCTTTCTTCCCATGACGCTAGTCTCTTACTAATAGCAATGGAAAGGACTTTATATACAGTTGATAGTAGTGCTATTCCTCTTTAGTTATCACAGTTCAACTTGTCCCCTCAGAATCCCTATTGCGAAGAAAAATTATGGGCCCTCGGACGAAACAAATTGGAGTTATTTAATTAAGACATGAACTTTTTGGCGTGCAAATAATTTTATTAAACCCTTATGAAATAAAATTTAGTTTTTAGGTATACAGGGTATCTCAATTATTAATGACCAAACTATGTAAGGTCATTATAGACAAAATTAAAAAAAAAAAGTTCATTTGATGCATAGGCCGATTCCCAACAGAAAATGAGTTAAAACCAATCTTGTGTTTTTCTTAAACTGGTGACGCTTTTTATTCAATAAGCAGAATTTCTCAAAAACTGGTAATTAAATTCTAACTACACCATCGTAAAGTAGGCAAAAGTTTCTTTGAGAAAACAGTGATTAAATTTACTAAGATCAGTGATAAAAGGAATTTTCAGGAGGTCAAATATGGCCGCTTTACTACTGTGTTACAGTACTCATACCCGAGCAACATATCTCGGTAATCCCGTTTCGTGAAATAATTCGGCTTTACTTTATTAGCTGGGCTTTACGTTTTTAGACCTCCTGAAAGTTCCTTTTATCACTGACCTTAGTAAATTTAATCACTGTTTTCTCAATGAAACATTTGCTTATTTTACGATGGTGTAGTTAGAATTTAATTATCTTGAACAGTTTTTGAGAAATTCTGCTTATTCAATAAAAAAACTTGACAACTTTAGAAAAACACAAAATCGATTTTGACTCCTTTTCTGCTCGGAATCGACCCATACATTAAATGAAATTTTTTGTTAGAAATTTTGTCTAGTATCGCCCCTCCAGAGCATGGCCATTGAGAACATCTGTATATTATTAGGAACCTGGATGTAGCAGAACTTACATTTGTTTTTTACTAACTGTAATTGTTTAAATTAAAAATCATTCCCATTATGTGCAAATACTGCAACACTATATGAAGTTTTACTTGTATCACGGAAAATATGCATTCACAGTTGAAGAATATCTTCGTTGTTCTCACCAAAGAATCATGGGATCTCCAATCAAGCGAGAAAATAAAGTTTTCCATGTCAGGTTCCACTTCTTCATCCTAACCCTTCACATTTGACAAGATCTCTGAAATACAGATAAAAGAGATCTTTGATTTCTTTGATTGATCTTTGATAAAAGATATTAGCTCAGAATTTTAAACATTTCCATATTTATTTTCAAAGTGTCAACTCCTCTATCCCATACTAGGCCTCAAAAGTGGGTGTGATATTAGGCAAGAGTCAGTAAATTCCTTTCATCTTAGCACTAATAACATCGTCAATAACCCGTAACCACACCGATCGTCAATCCTGTAATTATTTTTGCAAAAAAATTAAAGCAGGAATTGGTCACCTTCAGATCCCAATCCTTCAACTCCTACCTTACTTTCCTCTCTGCTCATGACAATTTCCTATGAAAGATCACTAAAAATATCCTAAGACCCCAACATATTTCTTCACATGCTCTTCGTCGAGGTGATGGCTCGAGGGGAGCGTTTGATGAAGATAAAGCCGAGGAATTCTTCAAACATCTTTCCCTTACATCCATCTCTCATCAGGAATCCAACCGCACCCACACGTCAGCAATCGAAGAATTCCTTAATTCAGCCACCCCACTCTCCTTACAGCCTTTAGGCGGTCCAAATCCATACAGCCAGATAGAAAATTCAGTTGACATTTTTAGTTCATAGTAAACTAAATATATTCCCTAATTACTTTAAAATATTTTACCGAATTTCTTATCAGTTTACCGCTGCTCATTAACAATATTTGTTTATAAGTGATGTTGCTATTGTTTAGGGATTGGAATTGTTTTTTTGTATGTGATTTGCAAACCTTTCATTCCATAACAATATGGTATAGTGTTTCACGATTTATACAGTTTACACAATGCGCCGAATCCGAAACCCCTATAAGGTTTAAATAGCTATTGTGTAGTTCGTGATTTGGTCTTAATCTACAGTACATATTTATTTCCTCTTTATTCAGATTTATTGTTGAAAACCTTGGTCGGCGTCAAATGTTTGAAAATATTGATTTGTAATACTGGTCTGTTAAAAAGTGTAGAAATTTTTCTTGCCAATTATTTCTACTATCTTCTTTTATGATTAAATGGAAATCAGTATATGGGACCGAAATGTTTACTGCCTCACTTGTAAAAAACCTCTTTTATCAAATTATCGACTTTTTAATTTTCCGAGATCCCTATGTGAGCATACATATGAACATCACTTGTTCTTCTTTTTTTGTAGATATGTTATGTAATTTAATTATGTCCAATAGTATATTATTATTATTTATATGTATTATTTATTATTATTATATATATTTGTATGTATTATTCATATGTATATGTATTATTTTATATATATTGCACTGCCTGATGCATTATTTATTTTTGACCCGTCTGTGTAGATACAAATATCGTGTGGACAATTGTCTGAAGAACGGCTTTTATTTGCTGATATACCGCTATGGGAGTTAATTTTTTTGTTTATTAGTATAATTTTTTTAATTTATTTATATATACATTACATCATGTCAAAATGATAAATTCCATGTTTGTGGTTGCAGTAACCTTATACATGACATACTAGTGGTACATACATAACATATGGATATATATAACCGATTGGAACAAGTAAACAACTCAGACAACAATTCATTTTTAAATATATTTCCCTATAATCTATTAAATTTTATTTATTTATTGAATAATATAACATTTTGTCATTTGTACATTGGTTATAGGAAGGTAAAATCACATTCACACAATATGTACAAAAAATGAACAGAAGAAAAAACTAAATAATAATGAAGTATATCCAATAAATAAAATTAACTAACATAAAGATAAATAAATTTAAAAAACACATACATACCTATCTACACTATTTACAATCAGGCAAGGGAACTCAGAGGCAAGCTTGTTCCTCCAAATACTGAGGGAAAAAGTATGACTTCATGATATCCCTGCTCTACTCTCTCAACTGCTTCACTTGCACTAAAGAAATTGGAGATTGATCGAGAGCGCTTTAGCTCAGTTTTATGGAGAGCCAGAAATCTAAATAGGGAGATAATATATCGGAGAATATGATCCAATGGAGGGAAAGAGTTATTGCTTCATAAGGAACCATTCAAGGGGATAGTTATTCGAAAACACAATATACTCACAATTCAAAGTTTGAATAACCCCAGGAAAATGAGGACTGTTCATGTTGAACAGTTTAAATTACCAATGGCAGAGTCAAAATTGCAGGAGTAAAGCGTGGCATATCCTCTTTTTGGACTCCCAAGTACAGGACTTTTAAGAGGGTATATAGAAAATTAACACGTTATCTACGAGATAAAAGACTTTATAATAGCCTTTGTAAATATGATTCTTTTAATATTGCTGTATTCTTGATTCCAGTCACATCTTTTTTCAATTAAGCACACTCGCTTTGACAAATGAGTTATAGTATCCTGTGACCCTTTCCCGTGGAAATAAGTCCGTTGGGCATCTTGACCAAATATATGACCCTGCATCCGCCCAAATTCTAAAAGCTATAGTCTGACTATGTCAACTTGGTCAACCCCCGAATATGAGGCAATTGTCCATCGGATTGCTTTTGAACTGCCAAGGCTTCCACCCTTAAAGAAATTTTACTACTTTACTTTTGAATATGCTTTGTCCAGCTTATAGCATCCATACCGGCACCTATCCTTAGTTTTCCGCCCTCACAAACCGTTATCTTAGAGAATTTATTCTATCTGTAAATATTTCACTTGATGTAACTTGTGTAACTTTGTAAGAATAAAGTCTTTACTGTTCTGAGTTCGTTAATTGGTGCCCGAGAACAGGACCAGCTAGCATCGAGTTTTCACTAATTACTAGGTATTCTCGCATCTACGCTGTCTGAACCGAACACTGAAGAACGTTGACTTGAAGACTCACTTTCTCAAGGTATCTGCTTGTCACCGCTAGTCACTTTTACAAGGTCTAGAAATTGGCTCAGTCAACACGAGGTACCAATTTTTCTTCAGAAAACTTCCAGTTTTAGAACATCACTCAAGCGAGGTATTCTAAACTGACGTCTTCAATTGGCCTGTTGTTTCCAGATTACCAACAGAAGACAACCGATCTTACATCAGTAAGCTTAATTTAGATTTTATTCAATTTATATCATTTCATTTGCATATTCATGTACACTGACATGTAAAAAATTCCACCTACTTGATTTTTTCATGTTTTCATCTAAAACTATTTCTGCTTTATATTGGTCTATTGTTTTTAATGAATAAATAGGTAATCTTTTTGTTTGTTTTCAATTAGGAATGTTAATATAGAGGACAATAACCCTTAATCCTTAATTCTATGAAATGATTCTAGATTCCAATGTTTACTTTCTATGGAATCAAAAAGTTTATTCAGTATCATTAGTTCAGTGCCGTTTCTTGCAGCACATTTCTTAATTTTTTCAATATTAAGTTTAAAAATGCCTCTTAGTGCTGAGGATGTTTCGAGTGGTGTGACACTTACTGATGATGGACGTTCCATTAGATATGCAGCTAATGCCATCAGTGTTCCATATGAAACTTTATGGGACGCCATCAGTTTCGGGAAACTGGTTCTTACAATAGAAGGCTCGGTTCTGGACGGCCTAGGCTAACAGAACCACGGGATGACCGGTTTTTGACTTGGAGAATTTTACGAAACCGGCACCTTACTGTTGTTCAAGCGATTCATCAGCTCGAAGAAGTTCGAGGTGTGCAAATTTCTGAACGTACCGCTCGGAAAAGATTAAATGAGTATGGATTAATGGCTTTTCGTCCAGTAAGGAGGACCAGAGTTGACCAGAACTCACAGAGTAACACTGCTGGCTTTTGCTCGAGAACACAACCATTGGAATATGGAGGAATGGAGTGCTGTACTTTTTACAGATGAGTCAAGATTCGCTCTTCGTTCTCCAGACGGGCCTGAAAGGGTATGGAGAAGAAGAAACGAAAGATATGCAGCCTGTAATTTTTCCCAGAGCCAACCTTTCCAACTTGGTTCCTTAATGGTGTGGGCTGAGATTTCAATGGAGCGCCGCACAGAATTGGTTGTTGTTCGTGAAGGGTCTTTGACGGTCGTTCGCTATGTAGATGAGATTTTGGAACCTCATGTGTTGCCTATCCTCAATGAAATCGGCGATCGTTCTATTCTAATGCACGGTAATGCACGCCCACATGTCGCCCGCATAGTGCAGACGTTCCTTCAACAGAAGAATATTGAGGTTTTAGCCTAGCCAGCACGTTCTCCAGATTTGAACCCCATTGAGCATTTATGAGATAACCTCGGAAGACGAATAAGAACGCGTACAACACTTCCTGATACACTGCAGGACCTTGAAAGGGCTCTTCGGGAGGAATGGAATATCCTCCAGCAAAGGGACATTTCCCGACTGGTGGAAAGTATGCCGAGGCGTCTTCAAGAAGTAGTGAAGGCAAGAGGAGGAAACACGCGCTACTAAACGATGATGTAATTAATTTCTTTTAGAATAATAATAGTTCGTTTTTCATTTTTTTTTCTCTAATCTTTCTTACCCAATCACATTTTGATTATTAAAGGTAAAAAAGATTATAAAATTCCATAAATACTAAGTATTATCTACAAATACCATGTATTATATACAAATACAACTTTTTTTACAAGTGGCAGAAATATTTATAAATGAAAACATGAAAAAAATGGTGGGTGGAATTTTTTGCCTGTCAGTGTATATATATATTTATTATTATTATTTTTTGTATTAATATTTATGAATGACCCAGCTGTAGATATTATTTCCGAAATAATTCAACATTTAAAACAAATATCAGATAATATAATATTTGCACTGCAATTCATTGGTCAATGTTTCATAAATTGGAGAAAATGATTTTAATATGATAATCCAAAACAATGGATTAAGATACGGGCATATACCAACTAGTGATTAGATAATATAATAGATAGATGACTTCATTTCAGATTTGAAGTGCTGACTATGATCATATTCCTCAATTCGATGGAAATCCTCATGATTTATTAAAATTTGTAAATGTAGTAAGACAAGTTAAGAATATAGTGTGTGGACAAAATAATACTTTTAGGGAATTGAACGCAAAAGTTTATTTAGCAAGTTACTCGCAATGTTAACGGATAACACCGATTATATCAACACCATTTGCGAATTTGAAACAATAGAGGACTTATTAGATTATCTCGAAAGGACTTTTAGAGACTCTAGATCGATCGAACAACTCACTTTCCAACTTCTTAATACAAAAATAAAGTATAAAGAGCACCCCATAGATTTTCTCCATTGACTTGACAAAAACAGAACTCTATTATTTCACGGCATCGTATCGACAAAACTGTCAATAAAGAAGCGGTAATTGAATACTTAGAAAGTAAATTACTATATAATTTTTTCACAAACATGCCGATTCATGTGAGAACGTACTTAATGACTAAAACAAAAACATTAAAAAACCTAGACGATTTGAGGAACTTGATACAAAATGAAAATCACCTACTTTTTGATGACTTAATTTCTTCCCGATCAATGAATAAGATGGGAGAAAAACAGAGTGAAGAAAATTTTGCTTTAAAGAAATTTGTTGATAAAAAATATGATCATAAAAAAACAATTTTTTAACCGTAACCAAAATCGGGGATTTAACAATCACAATCAAAATGATAACCCTAATTATAATTATAATTACAATCCGAATTATCACCAACCATCCCCTCAACATAATAAAGAATGGAATCCGCAAGATCAACAAAGATTTTTCAATCCACCGCCAGGCCCTCACCGGCAAAATTTTCAAAGACCCCAATACAATAATAACTTGAGGCAATAACTCTACAACGGTACAACAGGACAAACCGTATCAATGAGGACTGTAAACTTACAACAAGCAAATAGATAACCCATGTACAAAATCGAATATGAACTGGAAGAAGATCCTCGCGACGTAAAAATAAAAGAATTGGAAACAAAATTAAAATATTTTTTAGGCTCAAATCAAAGGGAAAAAAAATCTAACATAACATTAGAATTCAAACGATTAATTTTCGTCAACTACCATCTGTAAAGGACCACGCTAATTGGAAATGGCTTATTGATACGGGCTCTAAATACAACTACATAAACCCTGAAATTATTCCCAAAGGTATAAAAAGAATCAAAGAAAACTTTACAATGAAGACAGCTACGGGAGAAGAAAAAGGTAGCGAAATCATATATACTTATTGTGATAGAAATTTTTTGAAAAATCCTTACAAAATTATATTTTATGTTTATAAATTCAGTCCTAACTACGATATATTGCTCGGGAACGAAACCATGAAAAATTTGGAGACGAAAATAGATTTTAAAGAGAAAAAAAATGACAACAAAATATAATTCTTTTCCTTCTATCTTACAAGCAAATAAAAAAATTGTCAACTTGAGCAAAGGAAATAACGAAATAAAAATACCTTACAATGGAATATATTATAGAATTTTAAAAATAAAAATATTGAGATTCCAGCTGGGGTTTATGAAAACGAATTTCGAGTAATTAGCCTGAGCGATAGTACATTCGAATTAAACTTTCAGGATTTACTAGCTGAAGAAGTGGAGGAGACGCAACCACCTTCTGGTATTATAATTAATGAGATTCCAAAATTAATTCGTGCCTACCATATGAAGGAAAAAGATAAAGAAAATCTCATCATTCTCTTTAAAAAGTATCCTGCAAGCTTTAAGACTGATCAAGACCAATTATCGGCTAGCGACGTTCTGGAACATAGAATCTAGACTAAATCAGACGAACCAATCTATTCGAAAAATTAATATAGTAAGACAAGGTAAGAATATAGTGTGTGGACAAATACTCACACCTACCCACACCAATTTAAAAATAACATCAAAGGAGAAATTGCGAAATTGTTAGAGAACAAAATTATACAGCCTAGTAATTCACCATATAATTCACCTGTGTGGAAAACAACCAACTGACATCTGAATTGAAAAAAGACATTGTTATCTTAAATCATTACAAAAAGCAAATTAAAAACACCAACCACATTATTGACATCTCACTGGGAAAGCTAAATCAACAGTATAGTTAAATGAGTGCTGCAAGAGACTTAGCACTTGTAGAACGGAGGAGATAAAATACAAGGCTATTGTGTAACGCCTATCACCCCTTCTCATATTCCGGTCACTCCTATCCCCATCCCAGAGTGGGGTATATTAGCACCCTTAATCTTAGAGAATTCATTCTATCTGTAAACGTTTCACTTGATGTAACTTGTGTAACTTTGTAAGAATAAAGTCTTTTTAAGTCTTTACTGTTGTGAGTTCGTTAATTTGCGATAACGGTCTCCAGGTTTCGATATTCGTCTCGATTTAGGCTAGGATTGTTTCGAATTTCGCCTATCTTGCGAAGTCTCAAAAATGGCTATTTTAAAAAAATATTTGAATGGGAGTTGGAAAGATGCAAACTTAAATAATCACAATATCTGTTATAAAGCTATTGGACACCGGGGACCGTAACCGCAGTTAACGTGTTAAGATACCAAATGATGATGATGATATTTTTTTTATTCTACAACGAGATATCAAGTTTAATTTTTTTTTTAGTATTGAACATTTTATTACAGTAACTAAGATGTCATGACTTTCTGTGTTTGAAGTAAACTTTTCTGTGTGGTGTGCGGGGTGTTCGAATGGGCTAACGCGTTGTGCACAGCACCACCGTTGCCCGGCAACCTGATATATGATAAATGATACAAAAATAGTTATGAGTTCGCATCCCGGTGCCAAGGAGTCTTTTAAATCCCCACCCATACCCCCTGGCCCGGGAAAACCCCGTATAGCGTTTAAAAAAAAAATGAAACTTTTCTGTTCTTTATTTTTGTATCGATAATTGTTTTTTTAACTCTTGCATTAGTTTATGAAGGATATTCATAAACTGGTGGGGTGGGGGGATTGTTAGTAGTAAACCTAAACTGCTTAATCCTATTTAGATAATGAAATTAAAACACATGATTATAATGTTTTTAGGCTATAACAATTACTAAATATAAATTGAGTTTTTGTATGTAGCTAATTGTGTTCATTTGAATCCCTTTTTCATTTTTATTATTATTTATTGTCCGGACATTTTTATATATATGTATATATTAATTTTGTATTAATGTGTGTTCGGGTGTATTGTGTGTTTGATGACATTTTTACATTTTAATTTTAATGGATTACATTTGAAATGGAAAAGGTTGCAATATAAACAAAACGACGTTCAGGAGAATTTTAATGTTTTTAATGATGCATCAATGTTATTTTATTTGTAAATTTTCATTTTCGCCTATCTCGCTGAATTGCCTTATGTTATATATTTAATCTTTCAATTACTTTTTTTTTTTTTTCAGAAATTCAGATGTGCATGATTTTCAAATGCATCCCCTTTTTTCTCCTGATTGGTTAGTTCCTTCTAGAAGGGACATAAGATGGCATTTAAAAAATGAAATTAGAAATGAAGAGAATGTAGTTGTTAAAGAGGAGAGCTTGAATGGACCAAACTCCCTAACTCTAAGGCACGTATCTTTTTATCATGATATTTCATGGTCTTAAATCTAAAAAATACAGCTCATTTTTACAAATCATTATTCAATTAGATAATATATTAGACATTATTTTATATTGCTTATCAATCGAAATCTGTTATATGATTGATATGTATGATATTATTATTTGATTGCATTTGCATTGAAGGACATTTTAACTTTTGTTATTCGACTTGCAAATACATATATAAGAAATGCATAAAATATATTTCCTGTTCCACTGCTTAACTTAATTACTCCAACAGGTTTCGGGACCAGAATTACCATGTTTGCCTGTTTATACTGCTTTTGTCCCTTATTAAAGCATAGTTCCTTAGTAAATTGGTGATATCCGTTTGAGTAACCATGGCGTCGATTATACCATCTGTTTCCGTACTCGTTGGGGCTAATTTTAATAATTGGATATAATCGATTTTGGAATTGGAGCAAATTGTAGATGTATTAATAATAATAATACTTTATTTATTCTAGTCTCTTTAGAATAATACAAAAAGACAGAAATGTGGAGACTCAGAGATACATAAACAATAATCACAAATTAAATAAATAGTCATAATAAAAAAGCATCGGTTACTTTCTGACTTTAATCAATTAATAAAACATGAGAAAACGTGAAGTAAAAATAATTAAGAACAATCTAATAATTTATATACATATTTAGAGTAAAATCTATTTTTAATTTTATGGGGACTGAATGAATAAGAAATGATTGAACAGGCGGAATTTAAAAGTAGAGAGGATATTGGAGCGACGGATGTAGGTGAGGTTCGGAGGTGAGTTCCATAGGGATGAGGATCGGATAATGAACGATCTGTCGATAGAAGCGGTTCGGTGGGCCCTAATATATAGATATAAAGACCTAGAGCGGATACTGCGGATATGAATCGAGTATTTGAATTGAAGGAGATACGAGATGTTCATACATTGTACGCCTTCATTGGACGGCGGGATTGGATGACTTGGAAGAAGGATTCCAGGAAATACTTACGACGCACAGTGGGGCCAATGACCGATCTAGGAGGACAAACTTCATTGACCATAATTCTCGCCTGGAAATCATGTATTTGTCACAAATATATAAATAAGACTTTTATGGATTGAATTTATTCAATATAACATTAATTTATGGTAAAAATAAAAAATAAATAAAAACGTTTCAGAATGCCGTGATAACCCAGTAGTTTCGGTGAAGTTACAATGGCCAGGAAGTGTATGAATGCTCCCATAGACAGCATTTGTTACATTTGTGGGGAAGTAACCTTTGCAAGTCAAAAACGTCCTATCACCCAGATGATCAAGACAGCATATCACAAGTATTTTGGGATGAAGGTTGGTTACCTAGATAAACCGTGGGCGTCGCACATCTGCTGCATACATGAAGCGTAACCTTAAGAGAATGGTTGATCAAGAAAGGTCGTTAAATGAGTTTTGCTGTTTTATGGTGTGGAGGGAGCCTACTGATCACATTGAAAACTGGTACTTTTGCATAATCCCTCCTCATCATCATGGAATGTCTCGAAAAAAGAAATCTGAAGTGAAGTGCCTTGACATTCTTTCTGCTGTACGGCCAGTGCTACACGGGGACGAATTGTCTGTTCCAAGACCTCCTGAACACTATGACTTGAATAAGGACCAGGATAACGAAGAGTAAAATCCCCTAGGAGGAATCCCATCAGATGATTCTGATTTTTCTTTCGAACAAGATGAACGAAAACACCACTTGCTTACACAAGCTGAACTGAGTGACTTGTTTGGTTCCTGGATCTGCCCAAAGAGAAAGCAGAACTTTTGGATATCAAAAAGAGTAGGTAATAAAGTTTTCCCTTGAGGGACAATACACGAGAGGAGAAGTGTCTTAGAAGGAGTTTGACCTGGGATAACTACATATTGGAATCGGTCTGAAAGGAATTATTTGAACTAACGCAGGGCACTATTGAATAGAGGAAAATTTGGCAATTGAGTATAAAGGATGTTACGTTTAACTGTGTCAAACTAATTGGGAAAACCTAGATGAATGTGGATAGTAAAGTTTTCGTGTTCAATAGAGTTTTGGTGTCATTTGTTATTTTAAGAAGGGTGGATTGCGTCGAGTAGCCAGGTCGAAAGCCAGATTGGAATGGGTTCCCCTGAGAAGTTGAAAAGTTGATTTTGGACAAGGCGTTCCAACGGTTTTGAAAGATTGGAAAGGAGGGAAATAGGACGGAAATCGTGAAGTGAGGAAGGGTTATTAGTGGCAGATATTTCAACAGAAAGCGTTGAGAAGAAGATATTATTGGTTTTTGATGCTAAAGCGAAGCCTATCATTATTCAAGGTGTCTTAGATAAACATTTAGACCTAATAATGGACTGCTCTTCTGCCAAGGGAATGGCAAAGGCTCTCAAATATGTATTTGTAAAATCAACAGCATTTTCGAAACTAACCTATGGTAGCTTATTAGCCTGAGTTATTCTATTAAAGATAACATGGAAGATAATTTTTTGGTTTTTGATTCTATCATCGGAGATCTTAAAAAACAGAATTCTACTATGAAACAGACAAGATTTGCCACCTTAACTGTCTCTACCCGAGTAATTTATTGCAGTTGAGTAGTTACTGCATTGGATATTATTTCTGAAGTGAAAATAGATTTTGTACATGCCAGAATTTTATATGAATAATTAAAATTGAAAACAAAGCCACCAATCGTGAATCCCGAGATGAAGAATCATTTAAGGCTCAAAGTGTCAGTTTTATATGTGGTACGTTTTAAGGCACAGTGTTCCAGAAATAGATGTAATCATAGAAATAGATCTTGCCAGGGAACCTTCCGTGGAAGAAGAGGAAAATCCAGGATAATTTATCGATTATAGGATCGAGGAAATCGTTGCTGATACAAAAGGATAATTTATAGTAGTGGCTTTTAATGGAAGTGATGAAGTAAAAATCAAATTGGCTAAGATCTAATAGGCTAAGATTCACATCATACAAAACAATTATTTTATTTTTTCTTTTTTTCCTGGGAAGTTGTCAATTTATTTAGTTGCTTGGCAATAATAACTTCCAATTAATAACAATACGAGTATATTTTTAACGTTACATGTTAACAGTCTAGTTTACGTTTCGGGACCTTTTATTCCCATCTTCAGAACTGCAATTCCAATACTCTTGTGGATGCAAGGCTTAATTCTAATAATAAAAATAATAATGTGCTCCATCGTCAATTTTCTAATTTATGTTCTAAAGTTTATCATCTAGAGCAAAAAAGGAGAATGTTGCTCTAGATGATAAATTTTAGAACATAAATTAGAAAATTGACGATGGAGCACATTATTATTTTTATTATTAGAATTAAGCCTTGCATCCACAAGAGTATTGGAATTGCAGTTCTGAAGATGGGAATAAAAGGTCCCGAAACGTAAACTAGACTGTTAACATGTAATGTTAAAAATATACTCGTATTGTTAATAATTGGAAGTTATTATTGCCAAGCAACCAATTATTTTATTTTATTTGACTGCCTCACAAGTGTTCAACCCTCGTTTTGTAACTACGGTTTTACAACTTCCATCATGTCTTCATCTGTTGCTTTGTCCACATTATTAGGAACATTATCTGAAATCATAAAATCCATAAATGAATAATACTTTCGATGATGAAGAAACAAAAAAAAGCATTACTGAGTCAGTTTTCCATGAATTTTATTCGAATCTCATCTGCAATTGTAAAAAATTATACTTCAATTTCTTATGTCAGATTAATTTAAAAAATGATAAAATGTACTCACATATCGTGATCGAGAAGTAACAACTTCTTTTATCTACTTATGCTATCTATTTTCAAACTTCTTCAATCCATACTTACAGAAAATATCTATTTTCTTTCCTTTCCATTCGAATGAGATTTCATCACAATTTTGATATGAAACTTGAGCTCAGGTTGTGAAAGCATATTATGACCATATGGTTATTTCGAGCAGGCTATCCAATTTTCATCGTACAAACGCTTTCATTCAGATATCCGATTCAAGACGTTTTTAAGGTATCTTGTTTAAGAGATCTTTAAGACATATTTTAGCCACCTATAAAAAGTCATTTAATGCTATTAGATATGTTTTAGATGTCTTTCAGATATTGATGCTTGGTGGGTATAATTTTGGCTGACGCACTTCAAACAACCACTTTTTGCTTCAACATTTGACCCTTTTGAAAATTGGTTGTGTGAACAGCACCGTGCGTTGCCCAGGAACCTGATAACCGAAGTTAAAGATAGGAAAACAATGATGAGTTAAAATCTCGTTACCCGCTGGGACTTTTAACACGGCATAATTGGTTGAACATCATGATGAAAATACATATTGTGGAATGCAGATGATGATCGTAGATAGTGGAAAAATAATTTAATGTTGAACTCAGGATTGTTTGAAACTTAAAGTTGTGTTAAGAAAATAAAATTTTCATTATATCATTATATAAATGAACTCATCTTAGTTGAATTAATACTCAATAAAATAACTTAATGTTTAGGGAGCATGGAGTCGGAGAGAATTCATCTTCCATCAAGAGACCTCCAGCCACTAGAGACCTCGGTAGCCCACAACGTAAATCTAATGAGAGTAAAAAAGGCATTCCAATTAAAATAAAAAGGTATGTAAAATATAATATAATAACATGGCTCAGGAAAGCCCAATACTTGATGACGATCATTTCAGAGTAGCCTTTGCCTATTGTCTTCCTTTACTACTTGAGTAGTCCTTGTCTATAATTACGAAATTCGAAAAGTGAAAAAAAAAAAAAATTTATTGAGAAAATAAATCACACAATGAACATTAAGACATGCTAAGTACTACCGCTACAGATCTGACAGGCCTAGGATTTTATGGGGGTATATATAGGTAGAGGAGAGGGAAGCTGATCAGAATGTCAAGTCAGCATAGTTTGTTTCCATAACTATTCCCTCCTTAAAAAGTGAGGACCTTCGAACTAGGATGTTTGTTTTTCGTTAATGTAGAAATGCCACTCTCCAGACCTGGAGTCGCAAAATGATGATAGCTCGATGGGATTGCTCATAGATGGGGGATCAGGAGTTACAATTTTTGTTAAAGGTATGGGGTTGTTAGTCTTATTCTTAAAAATGGTCTTACATTTATAATTGTAAAATAATATATGGTGAATAAACAGATATATTATCAAGGTGAGATATAACAATGTCAGAATGAGTAATTGCAGAATAATTTTCTAATGTCTCTATATTTAGAGTTAATAAATCTAATTTATTTACATCAGCACCGTGCGTTGTCCAGGAACCTGATAACCGAAGTTTAAGATAGGAAAACAATTATGAGTTAAAATCCCGGTACCCGCTGGGACTTTTAACACGGCATAATTGGTTGAACATCATGATGAAAATAAATATTGTGGAATGCAGGTGATAATTGTAGATAGTGGAAAAATAATTTAAGTTTGAACTCAGGATTGTTTGAAACTTAAAGTTGTGTTAAGAAAATAAAATTTTCATTATATCATTATATAAGTTTATATAAACTCATCTTAGTTAAATTAATACTCAATAAAGTAACTTAATGTTTAGAGAGCATGGAGTCGGAGAGAATTCATCTTCCATCAAGAGGTTTCCAGCCACAGGTAGAGACCTCGGTAGCCCACAGCGCAAATCTTCTGAGCTTAAAAAAGGCATTCCAGTTAAAATAAAAAGGTATCTAAAATATAATATGACGAACGCTCAAAACTTCCAATGAATTACAAACGACTCATATACATGACTATAATAAGACCTATTTGGACTTACGGAGTTGAGCTATGGGGCTCCACTAAACCATCAAATACCTCTCGTATCCAATCTTTACAATCCAAAATCCTTCGTGAAATCCTCAATGCTCCTTACTTTGTCACAAATAAAATAATTCATAAAGACCTCAATGTTCCATATGTTTCCCATTTGGCAAAATCCAGATACCTATCCTTTCATAATAAACTTCATAACCATCCGAATCCTATTGTTTCTAACCTTACTTCCACTTCGATTCCTGATAACCCTCCGAGGCGTCTGAAAAGAAGATGGCCTCGTGATCTCCTCATGCAGACAAATTATTAGAGTGCTACCAATGGGTAGTTTTTCAACAAGCGTGTTTCATGTGATAATATTCCTCTGTACACATACTTGATGTATTCATGCTAATACAGTTGTAAATATCATAATAAAAAAATAATATATATATATATATATATATATATATATATATATATATATATATATAATATTGTATGATAACCTAGCTTAGGAAAGCCCTATAATTGATTACGAAACTTGCAGAGTAGCCTTTGCCTATTATCTTCCTTTTTTCCTTTTTTTTTTAGCGTTAATATTTTAAACAAAATCCTATTTTGGCAGAAATTTATGCTTTTTCAATCATAAAAGCCGTAGTTTTGCTTTTCTTGTGAATTTTCAAAGTTTATCGTGCCCTTCCTTAGTGATATTAAACAAGTAACAGTTGTCTGATAATGAAATAGTAAGATGACATCAGAGATATAGGGTGACAGTGTAATTCAAATATCAAGTATTACATATATAGAAGTTACAAACAAAAATAGAAAATAAGTGTGAATTTTTTTTTTTTTTATTTCTTTATGACATTTACAACTGTATTACATAAATACATCAAGTAAATTTGGACATAATTGATATAATGACATGAATACTCTTGCTGAGTAACTACCCAATGGTAGCACTCTAATGATATGACTACATTAGGAGATCACGGGGCCATCTTCTTTTCAGACGCCTCGGAGGGTTATCAGGAATTGAAGAGGAAGCAAGGTTAGAAACGAGAGGGTTGGAATGATTCTGAAGTTTATTATGGAAGGATAAGTATCTGGATTGGGCCAGATCTGAAACATAAGGAACATTAAGATCTTTATGGATAATTTTATTAGTGACAAAGTAAGGAGCATTGAGGATTTTACGAAGAGTTTTGGATTGTAAGGATTGGATGCGAGAGGAATTCGATGGTTTAATGGAGCCCCATAGCTCAACTCCGTAAGTCCAAATAGGTCTTATTATAGTCAAGTATATGAGTCTTTTGTAATTAATGGAAAGTTTAGAGCGTTTGTCTAGTAAGTGCTGAAGTAATCGGAAATGTCGAGCGGTTTCTTGTCGTTTCAGTCTAGTATGAGGATTCCAAGTTAGTCGTTTGTCCAGGTGGAGTCCTAGGTATCGGATTTTCTCAACAGGGATAAGTGGAGTATTGTTAAAGGAAACTGTAGGACAGGAAGTCGTTGGTTTACGACGAAGGGTAAAGGTAATTTGGTGGGATTTATTGGAGTTTATTTTAAATCTCCAGTTTTGACACCATTCTTCTAGATTTATGATGTGTGATTGAAGCATTTGGGATGCAATTGCTAGGTCATTGTTTACTGATAGGATACATTTGTCATCGGCATATGTGGTGATGACAGTGTTGGGACAGGTAGGGATGTCAGCTGTATAAACTGTATAGAGGATAGGACCTAGGATACTACCTTGAGGAACACCAGCGGACTGGGAAAGTGTGAATAAAAATATTTAAAAAAGGTGACTATAGCGTGTAAGTTAAAAATAAATATATTGTGATAAAAAGACAAGATATGAGTGGATAACAAACTGGTAAAGGTTACATTTGATAATTGTAAATTAACGGATAAAGAAAATGAGGGTGGTTGAGGGTTGGATGAGGGTATTTATTAACGAATAAATAAATTGAAAAATGAATAAGTAATAATCTAGTAAAGGTAAAATAAGAATGAGATAATAATAAGATATCAGTGGATAACAAGATAGTAGACGTTACACTTGATAAATGTAGGTAAACAAATAACGAAACTAAAGGTTAAGAAACAAAGGAATTAAAAAACTAATACGATAACATGAGTGATTTAGTGAGTTGTAATATCGTTAGGATAGATTTATATATATATATATATATATATATATATATATATATATATATATATATATATATATATATATATATATATAACTCTATAAGTAAAAAATAGAAGAGGTATTTAGAATTTAAGTAGAAATGCTAAAAAGGTTTTGATGATGAAGAACAGTACAGTATATATAAATGACAATTGACATTCAGTTTTTTGAAAGCGCTAATGGATCAGTATGCTATATTAAGAGTATAATATGATATATAGTTGAATGATAGGTGTGTTAAGAAAGAATCATAATACAATCAAACATAGCGTGGTATAGGGCACTGCAGGAAGCAGTTGGTTCACTTGGCAGGCGAAATGTAGTGGATTTTCGACTACGTCACATAACTTACAATTTGGCGTCGCCTTTATTTTTATCAAATTTGAGAATTAATTTATATTGCCATAAATGGTTTTCAATATAGTTAATTTAACCCCACTTCTTTCCAAATATATTCTAATAGCGGCGAACTAAGGTTTTTAACAAAATGGATGGATGAAATATTGGTCTCTCCCTTTGATTTGAGAATACCAGCCATATATTCTACCATATATATTGTTTCCAAGTCAAATTCAACCTTTTATATTGTTTTACCTTTTTGAATTTATACAATATAAGGCTCTTGTATTGTGTTGTCCTATACGCAGTTTTTGAAAATAATCTCGATATGAATTTACGCCACTGTATACAAATTTCGATTTGTTTATTTTTTCGGATTTATTCGATATAAGGGTGTACTTATAAGTTATCGGAGACATTATTATTTTAAAATAATCTCCATTTCAAAATTACGCCACTGTTTCGATTTTTTAAAGTTTTTTGTATTTATACAATGTCAGGGTCTACTTATAGATTATTGGGGGCGTAGTTTTTGAAAATAACCTCCATTTCAACACTACTCCTCTGTGTTTCGATTTGCTTAAGTTTTTTTTTTTCGGAATTATTCGATATAAGGGTCTACTTACAGGTTACCGAAGACGTAGTTTTTGAAAATAATCTCCGTGTGAAGATTTCGATTTTTTTAAGTTTTTCGGGTTTATTGGATATAAGGGTCTACTAATATGTTATCAGATAAGTAGTTTTATGAACTACTTTGACAAATTACGTCGTTGCTTCTCGATTGATTAATTTTTTGGGTGGATTTTTTCAATATAAAGTTCCATCAATATGTTTTCTAGTATAAAAAAATAAATATTTATGAAGCTAAGATTAATTAACTATAAAATACATAAGTAAAAAGCTGATAAAGAATGTTATAATAAATTTAATCTACCATTTACAAATTGTCCAGCTAATTGTTCGAAATTCTTATCTCATTATTTTGAGAGAAAACGCCACAATATTAAAATAAAATTTAAAATATGAAAAGATTAATCTTTTATTTATTTTGTCTGAAAAATAGATAAAAACTACATTGGTTTTTATAATTATGCTTTTTTTTCGATAAAGATATCTCAATATTTTACTCGCTCCATCATTTATAAGTACTTTTGAAGAGAAGGATGGTTGGGGAGATCAGTCAAATTGAAATGGTAAAAAATAAATAATTTAATTTTTTACCATTTAAATTTGACTGATCAATCCAACCATCCTTCTCTTCAATTATTCACTACAGTCAATCATCAACCCACAATGATAAATACTTTTATATGTATTTACACCAAAGAAAATTTAATTAGAATAAGAATAGAATAAAAACAAAAGGAAATACCTATACCTCAAAGATCGGAATTTTTACTCTTATGCAAAAAATGATCTTGACCATTAAGCTGCGTATCTTGCAATTTTAAGCTGTGTAATCTTAAAATGGAGATAATTATAAAAAAAAAAAAAAAAAAAAATTGGTCTCCAGATACATATAAATAGACCCTTACATCAAATAATTTCGAAAAACTTTAATAATTCGAAACGTAATTAAAGTGGAGATTATTTTCAAAAACTATGCATACGATAACTGAAATGCTTTAGGAGGAAAAGTCATTTGGAGAATATACAGTTCTGCATCAATACATTCAAGGTAATTTGGACTAAGAATATCAGGATGTGGATTAAAGGTTTTGAACAGGAGTTGAGCAAATATTTGTGATTTTTCAATCAGTTTTGGACCAGGTTTGAACTTCGGTAAGCAGAGGATGATTATAATCTAAATTTCAGGAGCTTTTTAGTGGTTGTCAATATTGATTTGTCGGCAGGTGTAAGGTTTTCAGTAAATTTTGAATTTTCTAATTTCTCGTTTTAGTTTGTTTGTCGGGTGTAATGAGTTTAAATCTGTCGGATATCTAGTTCTGTGCCACTTCGATCTTGTTCTGCGTTTTTCCTTTAATACGATTCGAATATGCTGTGGCAAGTGGTCTGTTTTGTATTTTATTAGCTTTACTGGAAGAGGTGTTATCATTTATGTTAGTTCTAATTGATGTTGTAAGTTTTTCTATGGCACCATCAATATCTTGTTTTGTCTTTAGCGGAATTTTCAAGTCTAGTTTTATTTTCCAAATCATCGCGAAATCTGAATAGGAATTCGAAATTATCTTAGGAGCAATGTTTGAATGCATTAGAAACAGAACTGGACTATGATCTGAAGAGAGGTCATCCAGGGATTTGATTATGTCTTGGGAGGAGGAAATCTGAGAGTTCATCATTATTTCTAGGATATAGGGGGAAATAGTTGAATTTGGTTGGAAAAGGTTGAATTTGACTTGGAAAAAAAAATGAAATTATATATTCTAACATTGATTAATATTTTTTTTTTACTTAGCAGAAGGAAAATGTCCGTTTTTGAGACTTTAAAAGTAATTCCTATTGCTTTGGTAGGATTTCGAGCAATTTGATCTGCCCTTTCATTTCCGTGTAGACCCACATTATTGTTATATTTGACAATAAAATCAAGAATTTCATTCAAAATATAATTAGCAATGGGGTCCTGTGTGCATTTTGTAGACATGGCAAACAGAGGCTAAATCTGTGAGAACGACAATATTACATTATTTGCAGTTGAGGTTAATATGTTCTGCAGCCTTAAAAACAGCAAGAAATTCTTCATGGAAGATGTTGAAATAGTTTGGGACATAAATTGATTTTCTTTTGCGGATCATAAACGGCTAATGAGCATATGTTGGTTGTCTTAGAAGCAGTGGCGGATCCAGATATTTCTGAGGGAGAAGGAGCACATGTATATAAATAAAGAAATGAGTATTTTACTTTTTTGTTTTGTCTAGTATTTTGCCATAAATGGTACTCAAAATTTCTTAACCGGAAAATTGACGTATATGTTGACCTAAAATAGGACTTTTTTTCTTTCCAAAAATTCAATTGAAAATTAGTTTCCTAGTGATCAAAGCACTCTAGCAATTACTTTCAGCAACAATCTTCAAATATTTCGCCAATAATCTTTGGTTTTGAGTAGAAAGTATAAATAAAAACTGGCGGTTTTATGGTTACTTTTTGAAATTAAATTTATTCTCACCTTCCAAGGTCCCCCCCACATCCTCCTCCTGGATCCGCTAGTGCTTAGAAGCATCAGTATAAATTTTAATATGATTAGTGAATCTATCAGCTATTTCAGAGATGGTATAAAGTTTTAACATACACGGTGATAATGAATTTTCATTATTCATATTTGACTATTTATATTTACTGCGATAGAGAATTAAGGTTTTTATTTTATTTGTTTATTTTTTTATTTTTATTTACCTTTTTCATCAGTATTATTTATTTACTTCTTATATTTATATTTATTTCTTTATTATTTGTATACATTGTATGAATGAGAACTTTTAGCCCTAATGCTGCTTATAGCCCTCCAGCAGTGGCTGATTGTATTATTATTCAATAAAAAAAAAAAAAAAAAAAAAAAAAAAAGAAGAGAATTAAGGATTTCGGAAAATGTGTACAGAGATTCAGAGGGCCAGGGGAAATATAAATTTGAATATGTGTTATGACTTCAGCAACGAATTTTAAGTCCGAATGAGGTTACCCTTGGGATTGCACTGGTCATAGTAAGCTTTACTTAAGAATTTTTGTTAGCCATTTCCAATGCAAAGATACACAAGTTCCACCAGCTTCGGTTAGCAGTGAATTTATTGGAGTTGCTTTTAAGGCTCGAATATATATCCCCAGGGCTGCCCCGAATATCATTATTCTGTATTTATCTTGTGCCTTGGTATGTCTTGCTCAAAAAATAACTATTTTATGTTCGTTTATTTCCCCTAATTTCTGTAGTCCCTCCGGTGGACCCTCAATATAAATGTTTTGTACTTTTTTGCCACCGCAGAACGATTGGGGGTCCCCTCCGTGGAACTGAATTTTCATAAACTTTAGTTCATTTACCGGAATTGTGTTTGTTTATATATTTAGAGCGGAAATAAAGGATGGTTATATACAGTTAAAATAATAATATACAAGTTTATTTCTTATCTACCTATACAAAATTAAAATTTTAAAACGAAGATTTCATGTTTAATTTAATTTTTTTTTTATTGTTTTGGTTTGTGGTATTTTTCGATACAAATAACTTCAGAACCTTATTTTCTTTATGCTCAATACAATTCTTAAAATTAAACTTGAGAGCATGTTCAGTTATAGGAGATATCAGTACGTACCTAGAAATTGTTCGGACATTTATACATACAAAAATAATTTGAAATATATTATAACTACCTTTAGGCGGATCATGGCGGTTTGAGTTAATTCAAATTTATCTTTAACAATGACTGCTGAAAAGTTGTTAGAAATAAATTTTTCGGAGGATATCGGAGCCTTTTTTAAATCGCATTCTTTGTAAAAAATTGAATTAAAAACACCTATTTTTATTAACAAAAAGAGAAAAAGATTCGAAGTAAAACAGGTTTCATACATTATTATATATATTTCTAGTTATGCGAAATTACATAAAATGACTTGGTTTTCAATTGAACTATTGAATAAAAAAGTGACAATGTGTATTCTGTCAATTGAAGATATTTTCAAGAATTCCAGTAGGCATCAATAATTTTTAATACAATTTATCTAGTTTTATTTAGTTATAATAATTTTATATAATATTAAAATAATAGTTTTAGTCGCTGTTGCGAGTTTTCCCCTACTCGGCCCAATGTGCGCAGATCTACAGGTGGCAATTGCTAATTATTAGAAATTAATAATAAAAAATACAAAACGTAATAAAATAATTAATTTTAATTTATCAATAAAGCAGCTGTATTAAAGAAATATTGAATGAAATAAAATTCAAATATTACATAATTTAAAATAGCTTATGAAATAAATTTTTTTAGGGGGGAGAAGGAGACGAAGTCATTGCCCAGGGCCCCGAATGTGGCTGGTTAAAGAAATCGAAAAATACAGATCTAATAAAAAAAACATTAACATGGGTCTGTTCGACATGTGGTCGAGGAAAAAAATCTGCAATTGAGAAACAAAATTTAAACAATGAACCGTCAGTATCGGACATCCTATCTTTTTAATATTATTCAGTTTTACCTGAAAAAGTTCTAGAAATGTACCAATGTTGTTGAGGCTGTCTCCCTCCCCTCGTGTTTAATGTATACAAATACGAAATATATTCATTTGTTTTGTTCATTTATTTTCAATTATATCAAATACATAGGTAAAAAAAATAAAATAAAATAAAAAACCTTACGACAATACAAACATATAAATAAATTTATTTTAAAATTAATTAATTAATAAATATTTAATATCATATTTGTTCGTTTCACAATAATTTTTTTTTTTTAATTTTATTATTTTATTTATTATTTAAACAGAAATATACAAAATACTTATCGAGAACATTTACCCCATAAACTTAATCAACAAACTTTGGTACAGTCGATTACATACAACACTAAACAATAACAAAATTAGAGCCAAAAAACAAACAATACAGAAAAAACCAGAAGAAAACACTACAATAAAGAAACCTACATAACAATTCATCACCCATTTTTTTGAAAAAACAAATCCAACAAACGAAAACAATCAGGATAACATAGCACATACAAACAGAATGGACTTCAACTACCACTACAAAATGACATACATACCTGGACTCACTAACAAAATTAAAAACGTGTTCAAAGATTATGACTTGACAGAAATTAAATTCGGACAATACAATAACAAGAAACTAAGCAGGCACATCACCAACACAAATGATAAAATAGAACCAATAAACAAGAAAAATGCAATATACAAATTAAACTGTCAAAACTGCCCCAAAATCTACATTGGTGAAACATCCAAACAATTAGGAACTAGAATCGCACAACACATCACCAACTGTAAAAATCCAAAAAACATAAACACAACAGCCTTAGCACATCACAGTATAAAACTACAGCATAAATTTAACTTCAACAAACCACAAATAATTGGCACAGAACCAAAGAACACCAACAGAAAATTACTTGAAGCAATACACATTACAAAAAACAACAGAACTACAGTTAACTACAAAACAGACACTAAACATTTAGGAACCCATTATACAGACAATTGAACAAAATTAAAATTTAATAGAAGTGAAATCACAGACACATAAAATAACACTAACAACAACAATCAAAATAGTCAGATAAAACATTTAGATCCAAAGGTCAAATTTTCACTATGTCAGAAACCCAATTATTGGTCAAAAGGAGAACGTTGCTCTAGATGATAAATTTTAGAACATAAATTAGAAAATTGACGATGGAGCACATTATTATTATCATTAGAATTAAGGTAATTAAAAATTTATTGTAACAAACATAATACAAATATGTAATGTAACAAGCACAATATTGTAACTTAAAAAATTTTTAGCCTTGCATCCACAAGAGTATTGGAATTGCAGTTCTGAAGATGGGAATAAAAGGATCCGAAACGTAAACTAGACTGTTAACATGTAATGTTAAAAATATACTCGTATTGTTAATAATTGGAAGTTATTATTGCCAAGCAACTAAATAATTTTTTTTTTATTTATTATCCCCCCTTCCCTAATCAAAATTGAAAATCTGCGCCTATGATGGAAATACGGTCTCTACTTATTATGTTCCTCAACTATTTTATATTTATTGAGTAATATAACATTCTGTCACATGCATAATGGTTATACTAAGGTCAGATTACATTTACACCATATATACTCCTTTACTATTAGAGAGATTCCCTTATGTGACTACTAAAGAAGGCCTAGGATACTAACTGGGGTACCAGAAGTAGCCACACTTTTGAAGTGTTTAATTTTAATTAATAGTAAAATTAAATTTAATAAACGCCAAGCGATAAAATGTTAACAATGTTATTATAATAATCAAAACCTCAATTAATTGACTGGAATGAGTAAAAACGTTCTTAAGACAACCCTGTTCGCGACGGGCAAGATATTAACATAATCATTTATGAGAAGAAAAATTGTTTAAAAGTAAGTCAGAACTTCCAAAGACTTTCGAACTAAATATTCTTTCATTACATCAATGGACTCACCTTAGTTGAATTAATACTAATGAACATATCTTAATGTTTAGGGAGCATGGAGTTGGGAAGAATTCATCTTCTATCAAGACCTCGGCAACCCATAACGTAAATCAACTGAGTAAAAAAGCCATGTGTTAAGGGCCGAATTATATTTTAATGTTTATATTTAAGAAATATTTCTCAATAAAAAATTGAAAATAATCAAATAAAAAGGATATATACATATATATAATTTAATGTTTTATTTCTCTTTGATTAGTTTATTTGTAGTAAGAAGATTATTTTATTTTTTATGTTGATTAATCATATTATAGATTTTTTTAGAAGTGTGTAATTATAAATCTACAACTATTACATTTATATATCATTTATTTTTTTTTCTGATTTAAAATCAGGAGGTTATAATAGAGAAGTAGGATTGAAATTAACTCTGATATCGCCCCTTCTCCAACATTCTGGTCCTCCGGGCTGGATCTTATAGTTACACACTTTTTAATTTATAATTATTTTTTAATGTAAATTTTAGCAGTTAAAATTAATTTAATTAATAATTATTTTGTTTTGATTTTGATCATAAATGAGAGACTGAATCGTTAATTCTTTTGATAGTAACCGATCCCAGTCAGACAACTATTTTTAAAGCTCCATTGTCTCGGTTGTACACAACCTGTGAAACATTAAGAAAAAGGCGAATGAAGCTATCAGCTTAGGACACGGGCGGATCTACGGGGGGGGTAGGGGGGGCTTTCGGTAAAATACAACCAATTTTTATAGAAAAAAAAATTTAAAAATACCTCTTAAAGTATTATTGTTCGTGTAATTACATTTAAAAGGACTTAAGGAATCACTTAAATACCATTTCTTATAGGTAGTTAGTTTCTTTCTGTTTTTCCGAAGTAATTATCGTTATTTTTATGAAAAAAAAAGGTTTCAGGCTGAAGCCCCCCTCCCCCAAAATCCTGGATCCGCTAGTGGCTTAGGACAGTCCCTATCAAGTACTGATCATGTTGAGACTTTAAAGGTCCTTAAGCAGGAATATCATGATTTGTTTTCCAAAGCGTTTGCTGTTGAAATTAAGGAACTAAAATCCGACACCCAATGGACCTCTTTTTATCAAATCCTTGTGGAAACATCAAGCATCACTGTAAAATTGCAATCCATGTATATAGGGTGGCTCAGTTCTTAATCACCAAACTCTGGGGGGAGAGGGGGTGATCTTAAACAAAACATCTTATTTGATGCATGGGCCGATTCTTAACGAAAAATGAGTTAAGACAAATTTTGTTTTTTCCTTAAGTTAGTCACGGTTTTTATTGAATAAGAAGGAATTTCTCAAAAACTGTTCATGATAATTAAATTCTAAGTACACCATCGTAAAGTAGACAAATATTTTTGAGAAAATAGTGATTAAATTTAGTAAGATCAGTTATGGAAGAGATTTTAAACTTACTATGGTCAATGATAAAAGGGACTTTCAGGAGGTCTAATGCGGTCGCTGTACTGCCGTAGTTACATTACCTATACACAAGCAGCATATTCCTGTTCAACGGCCGCATTAAACCGCCTTAAAGTCCCTTTTTTTCACTGACCTTAATAAATTTAATCACTGTTTTTCATAATCACGGATTTTCTACCGGTATACATTCATTTCATTGATTCTTGAATATACTGACTTACCGAAAGTTCAAAAATTCCATTATTTGAAATCGTTACTAAAGAAGTGTCAAACCGCACGATTAATATCACCAATAGCTATTTCAGCCGCTGGTTATGTACAAGAATGGGAAAGGTTATGTAAACGATATGATATTAAACGCCTATAGGCGTCCAATTATCTTGCCAACATTTTTAATTTCAACCCGTTCAAAAAGTGAATTTCAATAGTCTGGATCAATTTTCCGAAATTTTACTAGAAAGTGCAACTGCCTTCAAGTCATTGAATTTAACAAATCCAACAGGATTTATCCTGTAAACTTATACCTTGCGATTGCTAAACCCTCACATCCCTGAGCATTTCGAAGCTGAATGTGTGGGAAGGCCAGATCTTCCGGGTTTCAATTTTTTTGTTGAATTTATACGTAGGCAATTTTTAAAATTGTAAGCCACGAACCTCACCATAAGCCCAAAACATCAAAGCTATACAAACCCTTTACTAAATAAGAATCCCAAACAAGTATTATTCATACCAAAAGACTAACAGCTGTTCATTGTACTTACAATGCCATAGGATATACTGTTGTAAGCAATTTATTAATCTTGATCTTATGGACCGATATAGAGCAGTTAAATATCATTCTTTATATTTTAATTGTCTGTTTTCGTCCCACTCATCAATCAATTGCAGATAAATAAATACTATTTTAAGAGGAAGATTCCAATCTGTTTGTTCTTTAAACGTTAGAGTGGATTGTACCTTGAGTTAATACCGCGTTCAACTTCCAATGAAGGTAGTAGTTCCATCTTTCCAGAATATCGTTTTTGTGTTTAAGCAGCCAGTTGTAGCTCGCATACTGGTAGATATCGTTATATCCAAGAGTGCTCAAAATTTGGTGAAGAGGAGCAAACCATGAGTCATGAAGATTTTCAGGACGAAAGCCTGTTCTATTCAGATCCTTTCATAATACGTTCATGGCAGTTCATCCAGTTCCAATGACTGAATAATAATCCACCAGGTCAGCGTTCTCTTCAAGATTGAGAATCTTAATGGTGAGCCTTCAGATTACACTCTCACAAAGTAGTTTGGTGTTGTTAGAGGTAAGTGAAATATACCTTTAAAGAATTTCATGTAAAGTCTCTCGACCCAGTAAAGATGCTTCGGAGCCCAGACTTCTGAGATGTGGAACGCCGTTGCGGCAACAATGGATTGATATTGTGATGTCAGGAAATAGATTCAGGAAACAAATGAGGCTTTGTTAAAAACTTTCCACCACAAAACACAAAAACGCCTTTATTCCTCTAAATAAACATGACACAATCAGGAACAAAACTACTACTACCCTCGCAGAGTAACCTCACCCAAACCAACCTTGCCTTTGTTTACAAGCTCAGCAGTGCTGCTAGATAACATGCATTAACTCTACAGATATAATGTTCGTGAAGCCTTCCAAGATTTCACTTTTTCCAATACCTCTCACACCTTACCACGAGCAAGATGTGTCCCCCCTCAAGATCGATGTGGCACCTTGTGTGAACCTTCCCCCTCCCCTACCCTCCTTTGATATTTTATTTCTCTCCTCTTCTTAATAACAGTGAAAACGAAAGTAAAATTTAAAAGATTGTAGATAATATGCAATTACACTTGCAGTGGTCTGTTCCCTGTTTTCCCATAATCTCTTGTTTGAAAATTTCCACTTCAGAAATTCATGACCCCGCCGAGTCGTGCTCCCCTCAAAAATTTAATAATCTGTCAAAATGTCGGGTACTTCTGTTTGGATGAGAATATCAAATAGAATAACCCTCACGGTTAACTTTTGGATTAAATTCAGCTTGACTGCATAGCTTTTAAGCCCAGTTCATTCAATTGGTTCCACGGAAGCTTATGATCAATGGCGTCGAAATATCTATGCAGTCGATGAACACAACGTACAAATCCTGTCGTTCCACTTTAACGTACCTAAAGCCTGACTGTTGTCTTGGTATTAAATTGCATTCTTCTGACCACTGTTTTATCCTCTTCCCAAGAATCGAAGTAAAAAACTTGCAAGTAATGCTACGATAGTCAGAGGGGTCAAGACTATCCCCTCTCTCGAACAATATACTTAGGATTGTTTTAGTCCATCTAGCTGAGACCTTCTCATTTCTTAACACCTGTTTCATAAGTTATTGGTTGATAAAAATATCATGAAAACAAAAGGTCAAAATCTGAAATTTAATTAATTTTTATTGATGTGATCAATGCCAACATTAATTTTTTGATAAATTAATGGGAATGAGGAAAAATAATTACTTAAGATATTCATAAAATATGAATATCTAGGTAACTTTGCCCTATGGGCTTTTCTAAAAACTAGCTTAGAGCCCTTATTATTTCAAAAATAAAAAAAAACAATACCTACATTTCAAAGGACCCAAATTTACATGCGTTCTTAAAGAGTATTTAAAATGAGGGATTAAAGGGGCGAGAATATAAAAGTAAAAAAAATTTAAAAATATTAATTATCATTCCAAAATGGAATTTTATTTTAAAAAGAAGAATTTATAACATTGATGGGTATCAAATTTCTCGGTTTTTCATTGAAACTCGATGAGATAGCCCGGTCATATTAGACATGTTACCTTGCAAGAGGTAGACTAATTCAAATTTCTTTTTTTATATTGTTAAGTAAAAAATCCAAGTAAAGCCTTGTGGGTTCGCTGCAGTGCTCCAAAAATCATTCAAATTTCCAATTTTTTTTGGTTT
Organism: Nezara viridula; assembly: GCA_928085145.1. Lineage (NCBI taxonomy): Eukaryota > Metazoa > Arthropoda > Insecta > Hemiptera > Pentatomidae > Nezara > Nezara viridula. The sequence continues at coordinate 120,847,480 of OV725078.1, read as the reverse complement.
ACGCTAACCATCAATTTTTAGAACGACGTATTATTAAACAGCTTCAAATTATCTGACATTTTCCTACATAACATTTGTTTCTAAAGCCCACAGGGAGGGAACTATCCAGCTTTCAAAATTTACCCATTTCGATTTCTTCAAAATATTTCTGTTTCAGTTTGCGATGAAAGAATTTTTCAACTCCATTTTGAACCTCGTTCAGAGAAATCGGAGGATTTCCTTGAAGATAATGAGCCGTTGATTGGACCGGTAGACGGTAGTCGGAAGGGGTTTTGAAAAGTATGTTACACGGTGGACCAGAACCCCCCCTTCCGTGCACCCTCTTCCCACATCCCGAAAAATTGCACGCAGTTGTGTTCCTTGTAACTATTTATTGAAAAAATAAATAAATAATAAACCAATGTTATCACGAAAAAAGTGGGCGTAATGTCCCAAAATTTTGGCGAAACGAGGCGGATTGACGTCTTTGCCTTGAGTTAGATTTTCAGTCGTTGAGATTGAGCATTTGGCTTAATTTCATCATAATTTACCATTTATGAAAGCTGGATAACTAGACGATAATAAAACATGAAAAAATATTTAAAAATAATAGCCCTCGTCAATAAAAAACAGCAGTAAATCAAATTAAAGTTGAAAATCAAGCGTCGTTTGTCAATGAAGGGCTCACAGTAAAGAAAAACAGCCGGAAGTAAAACATATGGAGAATATATTTCTCTTTCTAAAACACTAAAATATTTGAACCAGTTACGTACAAAATACACTTAATCGGGGGACTGGCATAGGCGACAAGAGTACTATGCCACATTATTCAGTACTCATAAATAGCATAGTTGTAGTGTTATAATAACGTTTTTATTACATTATTATTAATAACATAATTTAATTGTCCAAAACAATTTTTATGCGAAGAAATGGAACAGTCTTCAGATGATAGCAATCTCTAGGGACACAAGGGTGTGTAATTTGGATAATATTAATTATTAAAAATCGTGTTAGAATAAAGTTCATTTAAAAGTAACAAGAAAAGCGGTAATTGTTGATGACTAATTTCATTAAAATAAGCGAAAAAAAAGTAAAAACAAAATAGAAAGTTTTTTTTTTCGAATTTCAAACATAAATTCCTTTTTAGCGATTTGTATTAAAGTTGCTAAGTTTAGAGGAATATGTTTCCTATTAAAGTTATAGTAAGTTGTGTGTGCTTTAATATTTAATTTAAAAAATTGAGCTACGTCACCTCTAAATCAGATAATTATTATTTTTTTTTTTTAAATTATGCATGTTTTTTGCGAATTTTCAAAACATTGCCCATTTTGAAGGCTCGATAGTTGGGTTTCATTTTTTTTTTTTTGTATTCACTATGTACCTAACAATATAAAAAATAAATTTGAATTACATTGACCCTTTGGGAGTTAGCCCCTTTTTTTGGTGCTTATTCGACTGGGCTAAGAGTCGTTTTTGGTATAGTAAAGTTCATCAAAACCGCGGAGCCGAATAAACTGATTTAAATAACCAAAGTTCCCATTCATGAAACGTCTCGATAATTGGATTATGATATTTATATCCTGGTTGGTAATGGGTTATGAAACATGCACCCTAGGAGTTTAGGAAAACTCAGGTAATGAGACCCACCACTACTGCAGAAGTTGGGAAACTTGCTGCTTGGAGCGCTGTCTCTACCCAGTTGCACGTGCTGCAATATAGATACATATGTGTATTAGCACTGAGGGAGAGGCTGAAGGCCAAATATGAGATGGGGCAGATGACTATGGTTGCCAAGAGATGTGATTCCAGACAATCCCTTAGCCCAAAAGATTTCAACGGAGAAAATAAAGGCTACCTTTACTGCTCCTCCCTACCGAAGCTGATGTATGACCAAACAGTGCCAGGTTAGCGTGAAGCCGGAAATTTTGTTAAGATCATACTTCTACAGGATCATTTCTGTAGATCGTTGATCTTCACCTCGGCGGTAATCGTCGGGTAACTCAAAACCACGATGACGATCGATAGCGTCCTCTCCTGAGCGCGAGGCGGATCCGTCGGTTCTCTAGCAGAACTGACGGATCATCGATGAACGTTCGGTTTATCCTTTCGGATAAGCTGACGGGGAGATACGCAGTCCGAGTGGTCCCATAAAAAAAAAACACAATCATATTAAGAAGTAGAAACTTCGTTAGGACCGAAATTATTCTTGCTGGCGTACCGCGGCGCCATTTAATAAAATATTTTTGCCTTCTTATTTGACTGATCACCCCAACTATTCTTCTCTTCATTAGTCACTACAGTCAACCATTGGCCCCCCACATTAATAAAATATTAGATGATAACAAAACATATCTATTTTCTAACATAACCGATTTATCTAGCATATCAAATCTATCATATGAAGTTTCAGAGTTGAGCAGCCCACCATATTTCCTGCTCAACAGAGCTACCTTAAATAGATAGCAGCACCACCACCACATTACCAGCACCCCTGATGGCAGCCATCATTACAATTATCGGAATAAAAAAATAAGCGAAAATTCAATAATTATAGAACAGTTCATACACCAGTACTTATTAAAATAACTCACGCTTCTTCCTCCACATATTCTTGTATTCTCTATTTATTACAATTGTTCTTTTCTTCCATACCAGTAGGAGTAGGGAATATAGATTTTCGCGTTTCCTGAAAAATTGTCAATGATTATTAAGGTCCGTTCACTTTGGAAACAATCGACTCATATATTCTACTTTTTAAAAATCCATAATAAAAAAACATTTCAAAATAGAATCCCTATTGGTTGATAAAAATATCACGAAAACAAAAGGTCGAAATCTCAAATTTAATTAATTTCTATTGATGTGATCAATGCAAGCGTTAATTTTTTGATAAATTAACGGGAATGAGGAAAGATAATTACTTAAGCCATAAAATATGAATATCTAGGTAACTTTGCCCATAGGGATTTTCTAAAAACTAGCTTAGAGCCCTTATTATTTCATAAAAAAAAAAAAAAACAATACCTACATTTCAAAGGACCCAAATTTACATGCGTTCTTAAATAAGAGTATTTAAAATGAGGGGCGAGGATTAAAGGGGCGAGAATATACAAGTAAAAAGAAAATTAAAAATATTAATTATCATTCCAAAATGGAATTTTATTTTAAAGAAGAAGTATTTATAACATTGATGGGTATAAAATTTCTCGGTTTTTCATTGAAACTCGATGAGATAGCCCGGTCATATTAGACATGTTACCTTGCAAGAGGTAGACTAATTCAAATTTCTTTTTCTATATTGTTAAGTGTGTAGTGAATCCATAAAAAATCCAAGTTTGCGCCATCCAAGTAAAGCCTTGTGGGTTCGCTGCAGTGCTCCAAAAATCATACAAATTTCCAATTTTTTTTGGTTTACGCTAACCATCAATTTTTAGAACGACGTATTATTAAACAGCTTCAAATTATCTGACATTTTCCTACATAACATTTGTTTCTAAAGCCCACAGGGAGGGAACTATCCAGCTTTCAAAATTTACCCATTTCGATTTCTTCAAAATATTTCTGTTTCAGTTTGCGATGAAAGAATTTTTCAACTCCATTTTGAACCTCGTTCAGAGAAATCGGAGGATTTCCTTGAAGATAATGAGTCGTTGATTGGACCGGTAGACGGTAGTCGGAAGGGATCATTTCTGTAGTTCGTTGATCTTCACCTCGGCGGTAATCGTCGGGTAACTCAAAACCTCAATGCCGATCTATAGCTTTATGAGCATTTATGAAAGCTGGATAACTAGAAAATAATAAAACATGAAAAAATATTTTTAAAAAATAGCTCTCGGCAATAAAAAACACTAGTAAAATTGTTGGCGTACAGTGATTAGTCTGTGGGCCAGACCCAGGAAAAAAAAAAAAATAATATATATATATATATATATAGCAAATGCATACCTATTATATAAACATCCTTATATAATCTTTCGCGCCTCTATATATACAGTTGGATTAAAATATCCGATACAATTATCGGGATACCAAACCCTACTAGCGTCAGTATGCACAACGCTCGGATATCTACTCTTCAGTGTATCAAGACCAAGTGTCAGATAAAAATATCTAATACTAGTATCAGATAAAAATTATTGATGGGGCCATATTGGCGGAGCTGTAATTCTGTCACTGTGACTGTGCCGGAGCTGGTGATCACAGTGGCAGGTGCACCGAAATGGTGTGACAGTCACTGTAGGCACTGTGAAATCACTGTACGCCAACAGTGACGATCACTGTGCTCCAACAGTGACGGGCACTGTAGGCGCTGTGAAATCTACACGGTGGGCCAGACTCCCTTACCATGCCCCCCCCCCCCACATCCCTATAAATTGCATATCGTTGTGTTCCTTGTAACTATTTATTAAAAAAAAAGCCAATGTTCCCACAAAAAAAAGTGAACGCACCGCCCCAAAATGGCGTCCAAAGATGGCGGATTGACGACTTTGACTTTAGTTAGTTTTTTGGTCACTGGGAATCAGAATTTGGCTTAATTTCCTCATAGTTGTTCTTTTATTAAAGCTAAATAGTCATAGAATAATAAAACATGAAGAAATATTAAAAAATAATTGGCTTAGGCTATGAAAAACACCAGTAAAGTCATTCTTTTTAACAAAAAAACTTTCAAGTTACAGATCAAGCGTCGTTTGTAATTAAACGGCCTACAATAACGCAAAACGTGCTGAAATAAAACATCTGAAGAATATATTTCTCTTTCTAAAACGCTGAATATTGTTTAAAACATTTTAAGCAGTTCGGTAGAAAATGCACTTATGCGGCAGAAATGCGGTACTGGCGTGGGTGCCTACAGGCCTCTACCACACCATTCAGTACACATAAATGGCTTAGTTATAGTGATATAATAACATTTTTGGTACATTATATTGGTTTTATTAACGAACAAATATTAAGACAATAATTTAATTGTAAAAAAAAAAATTGATTATTATTTTTTTTCATTATTTAACCTCCTTTTTTCTATACGTAGGTCGTTTAAGAAGACCTCAATTGTAAAAATGATATAATTATAATAATAAAACTCAATTAAAAAATACTTTGCAAAAGATCTTGATTTGTGCATAGAGCTATTCATTATATATAGTTCAGATTAGGTATATATTATTTTAGTTTAGAAAACAGGTATTAATATGACTCATTTCCTGGGAAGTATATAAAAATTGTAATAACTTCTAAGAATCATTAAATATACAAAACACAGTGTTAAATTGCAAACGTTAAATAAAAAAAAATCAAGATATTTTGCAAAGTATTTTTTAATTGAGTTTTATTATTATGATTATATCATTTTTACAATTGAGGTCTTCTTAAACGACCTACGTATAGAATAAAGGAGGTTAAATAATGAAAAAAATAATAATCAATTTTTTTTTTTACAATTAAATTATTGTCTTAATATTTGTTCGTTAATAAAACCAATATAATGTACCAAAAATGTTATTATATCACTATAACTAAGCCATTTATGTGTACTGAATGGTGTGGTAGAGGCCTGTAGGCACCCACGCCAGTACCGCATTTCTGCCGCATAAGTGCATTTTCTACCGAACTGCTTAAAATGTTTTAAACAATATTCAGCGTTTTAGAAAGAGAAATATATTCTTCAGATGTTTTATTTCTGCACGTTTTGCGTTATTGTAGGCCGTTTAATTACAAACGACGCTTGATCTGTAACTTGAAAGTTTTTTTGTTAAAAAGAATGACTTTACTGGTGTTTTTCATAGCCTAAGCCAATTATTTTTTAATATTTCTTCATGTTTTATTATTCTATGACTATTTAGCTTTAATAAAAGAACAACTATGAGGAAATTAAGCCAAATTCTGATTCCCAGTGACCAAAAAACTAACTAAAGTCAAAGTCGTCAATCCGCCATCTTTGGACGCCATTTTGGGGCGGTGCGTTCACTTTTTTTTGTGGGAACATTGGCTTTTTTTTTAATAAATAGTTACAAGGAACACAACGATATGCAATTTATAGGGATGTGGGGGGGGGGGGCATGGTAAGGGAGTCTGGCCCACCGTGTAGATTTCACAGCGCCTACAGTGCCCGTCACTGTTGGAGCACAGTGATCGTCACTGTTGGCGTACAGTGATTTCACAGTGCCTACAGTGACTGTCACACCATTTCGGTGCACCTGCCACTGTGATCACCAGCTCCGGCACAGTCACAGTGACAGAATTACAGCTCCGCCAATATGGCCCCATCAATAATTTTTATCTGATACTAGTATTAGATATTTTTATCTGACACTTGGTCTTGATACACTGAAGAGTAGATATCCGAGCGTTGTGCATACTGAAGCTAGTAGGGTTTGGTATCCCGATAATTGTATCGGATATTTTAATCCAACTGTATATATAGAGGCGCGAAAGATTATATAAGGATGTTTATATAATAGGTATGCATTTGCTATATATATATATATATATATATTATTTTTTTTTTTTTCCTGTTGGCATTACAAACCATGTAGATCTTATGCCACCTTAACAAGTCAGCTCCATTTGCGCCTTTCTTTGGCTATTTCTTTCCATTTATCTTTACACAACTCTATTGCATCTTTGTTGATTCTACCTATCCATCTGCTTTTTGGTCTTCAAGGTGGTCTTTTGCCTTCTATTGAGGCATTCATTGTTACATAGAGGCTTCCAGATGGATTGCTAGGAGCTAGATGCCCCATTCATCTTTATCTCCATGCTTTCATATCATGGGATATCGATTGACCAGTTTCTGTAAGCAGTTCTTTATTGGTCTTTCTTCTCCACGTGTATATACTCTAATCTTGGATCGCTCTGGTTATCCTATGGAGGATTTTTCTCATTTATATTTATGACGGTATATTTTAATTATTTATTTTATTACAACAAATAATTAAGCTCCACAAAATATTTTTAGTCCGACAAGATTGATAATAAAGGCCTCTATATTTATTTATATTTCATTGTGAGTATTTTTATTAGTTTGAACATTCATTGGTTTATACACCAATTTTAATTTTTATATTGATTTAATCTATACAATTGAATATTCATCATATTCTCTCCTCTAGTCTCCTCATTCATGGTTAGGTAGAGGCTTCTAGATGGATTGCTAAGTAGCTAACAGGTAAATATTAATGTTAATATTTTTATACATATCTTTTAAAATTAAATATTGAATTTATATTAGTTAATGGACAATAAAATATATATTAAATATGTGCCGATATATATTTTATTCCTTCAGTGCCATATTTGTCCCTGTAATAAATACTTTACAATATGTTTAGCTAGAGTAATTTTAATAAATGTTTAGGTATGCAGGTACTATGCAGATATTTATACATTTTTTAACTTATGCTGTTTTGAAACAAAATATGCTTTATATTTGACAAAAGAATGAAATGTATTTACATAAAAATATATAAATTTTGTAGCTTTACTTTTCATATCACCAATTCACCAATATAGTTACAGAAAAAAACATTAAAAGCATCAAACTGTAACAAATCACATTATTAAACTTCTTTATTTTTGACAATTAAAACTTCCAGGTATACAAACAATTGGTTTATTTGTTGAATTACATGTCAAGTTGACGTTTCGGGAAAATTATTCCCATCTCCAAAACTTAAATATAAATTCAAATTCCCAGCAAAAAAAAAATAAAAGAAGAATTCACATTATTAAAATCATTGTGAATTGGTGATATGAAAAGAAAAAACTACAAAATTTATATATTTTTATATTAAATACACTTGTTAAGTATTTATTACAGGAACAAGTATGGAACTGAAGGAATAAAATATATATAGGAACATTTTTAATATATGTTTTATTGTCCAGTAACTAATTTCAATTCAATGCTTAATTTTATAAGAAATGAATACAAAATATTTACATTAATATTTACTTGTTAACTACTTATTTTAATTGAGATAACAAACAAAAATACCCACAATGAAATATAAATAAATATAGTGGTCTTCATTATCAATCTTGTCGGACAAAAAATATTTTGTGGAGCCTAATTATTTATTGTAATCAAATAAATAATTACAATATATATTCATAAATAGAAATGAGAAAAATCCTCCATAGGATAACCAGGGCGATCTGGGATCAGAGTACAAACAGTGGAAAGACTGATAAAGAACTGCTTACAGAAACTGGTCCATCAATATCCTATGATATGAAGGCACGGTGATAAAGATAACGGGCCATGTAGTTCCTAGCAATCAATCTGGAAGCCGCTACATAACAAAGAATGCATCAATAGAAGGCCAATGACCACGTTGAAGACCAAAAAGCAGATGGATAGATAGAATCAACAAAGATGCAATAGAGCTGCGCGCAGATAAATGGAAAGAAATAGCCCAAGACAGGCAGAGATGAAGCAGAATTGTTAAGGTGGCAAAAGATCTACATGGTTTGTAATGCCAGCAGGAATATATATATATATATATATATATATATATATATATATATATATATATATATAGCAAATGCATACCTATTATATAAACATCCTTATATAATCTTTCGCGCCTCTATATATACAGTTGGATTAAAATATCCGATACAATTATCGGGATACCAAACCCTACTAGCTTCAGTATGCACAACGCTCGGATATCTACTCTTCAGTGTATCAAGACCAAGTGTCAGATAAAAATATCTAATACTAGTATCAGATAAAAATTATTGATGGGGCCATATTGGCGGAGCTGTAATTCTGTCACTGTGACTGTGCCGGAGCTGGTGATCACAGTGGCAGGTGCACCGAAATGGTGTGACAGTCACTGTAGGCACTGTGAAATCACTGTACGCCAACAGTGACGATCACTGTGCTCCAACAGTGACGGGCACTGTAGGCGCTGTGAAATCTACACGGTGGGCCAGACTCCCTTACCATGCCCCCCCCCCCCCACATCCCTATAAATTGCATATCGTTGTGTTCCTTGTAACTATTTATTAAAAAAAAAGCCAATGTTCCCACAAAAAAAAGTGAACGCACCGCCCCAAAATATATATATATATTTGTGTATGTCAAACTTAGCTATAAAGATTTTTTTTAATTGTAACAAAATTCTTTAGAACCTTTTATTAGGAAAAACTTTCTCTGCATGCATCTGTAATATTTTTATGTTTATTAACATTCTTTTGTCAAAAATAAAGCATATTTTGTTTAAATATCATCATACTACCTGACATGACTATATAGTCATTAGAACTATTATATTAAAAATGGTGTAAAGTATTTATTATAGGAACAAATATAAAATAATAAAGTAATCAAATATATATAGGTACAAATTTAATATATGTTTTATTAGGTATCAAATAGGTATTAAAAATATCAAAGCCGATCAATTACATTTGGAATAAAATATCTCATACAATTATTGGGATATCAAGCCCTACTAGCGCCAGTATGCATACCGCTGGGTATCCAGTCCAGTCCAGGTATCAGATAAAAATATGTGATACGTGTATCTGATAAAAATATACGATACGAGTATCAGATAAAACTACCCGATATCAGAATCAGATAAAAATATCCGATAGGAGTATCAGATAAAAATATCCGAAATTAACATTACATTAAAAAAAAATAAGCATGAATATATTTATGTACAAATAAGTATTTAATTAAATTAAAACAAATTAATAAATAGTTCTAAAGAAATTGTGTACAACTAAAATTATAACTAAACATTTCTCTTATATCAATGTGGCATGTCTGGACTACCATTTTGTATCCATGTGAGCATCTGTATCAAATACTTTTGAGTTGTATCTACTGGTTGTATCAGATAAAAGTATCTGATACATAAAATCCGACCCATCCCTAATATATATATATTAGGGAATATATATATATATATATATATATATATATATATATATATATATATATTGCTAGAGACCACGTTTAAGGCCAAAACCCAGATGGATAGATAGGATAAACAAAGATACAGCTGAGTTTCATGCCGCAAACTGGAAAGCAGTAGCCCAAGATAGGCAGAGGTGGACAAGGCTGGTTCAGGCAAGATCTACAAGGTCTGTAGAGCCAACAGAGGAAAAAAAAAATATATATATACATATATATATATAGGAGTTGTTACCTTTGTAAGTTAACGGGGAGATGGGGAAAATGAAAAACAATTTTTAATTATTATAGCCTATTGGGTACTTTTTTTCTAGCGGGCCGGCACTAACTGCTATCTGCCAATGTTTATAACCTGAACACTGATAATTCCCATAACGCATTGATAAGCCTTCTCCTACTTCATATCTTCGTATTATTGTATTAAATTCGTATTATTCAAAGTGTAAACAGATACAAAAACAAATGTAATAACAAAAAAATACTTTTATTTTACGACACATGTATTAATGAAATAATAAAAAAGCACTTTAAGCAGATATGTACATATAAAACATCAAAATGAGATAATAAAAAAACATTTAAACAACATATTTACATAGAAAAGAAAAAATATCAACACTATAAACAACATATGTACAATTTATTTTCACTTTGTGTTATTTATTTTGGAAGGCAAAATTGTTTTATGCTATTTAAAATAGCGAGGAACGGGTCCTCTTCTCTGTGGACCCGCCGCCACAAAAATTCGCACAAATATGAATCGAGGTGTTGTCTGGCAATTCCTCTATGTACTCTACGTATTAGTGTTGAGTATGAACCCCAGTTGATGGATCGACAAAATTATACCGGTGATTCACTTGGAAATGGTCATAGTTTGCTTCGTTCAGTTGTCGGGTGTTGTATATTTTCCAACAGTCCGAATTTCCCCGTTCGTTCCTCGAATTTCCCCGGTCGTTCCCTCTTCTATATTGTCTTTAATTGCTTGCAATAAGCTTGTTGCTTTTCTGTCATTTATTTTGACGATAAAACATTCATCTGTTTCTTGGCAAACTCCACCAAACATCCATTGCTGAGGTAAAACACTCATCACATTCAAATCCCATATTCTAAGAAGATCCATAATATGACGAAAATAAACGGAAAAAAAATGAAAACAAACACAAAGGAGCCACAAACTAAAAAAAAATAAATACAAACGGGCCAAAAATAAAAATAATGAAAAATAAACACAAACGGGCCAAAAGTAAAGAATTTAATAAGTGAACGTAATAAGGGAATAACTGAAAACTAAAATGTGTTGCAGATCTTTTATTTGTCTACTTTGTGGTTTACCGGACTATTTTTTTTTCTAATTAATGAATATAGCTTCTAAAAGTAGTCGTTTTTGATGATTGGGAACTGTGGCAAATATGGTTGGGTTTTCAAAATGAAATGTGTGGTTAAGGGTTACGGCGTGTTCTGCTAGTTACGAGGCGAGCGGGTTTCGTGTGGAGATGCTGTATTCACTAGCGTATCCAGCCGTTGAGGGGAAGGGGAGACGCACGCCCCACCCCTGGAAGCTGGAAAAAAAATTAAGAAAAGAGAAATATAGGAAAAAATCATCCTCTAAGACAAATTTTCTAATATGATCAATATCAACATCCCGAGCTCGATAATCCATTACTAGATCTTGGCTGCCTCAGGAGTTTTCCTCCATGCTTCCCTGTCCTGAGCAGCCTCCACCAGTTATCTTATAAGAACTTATAAAGTTCCTGGTTGGATGGATTATGGCATCAGCACTTGATCCATTTTCCATCTCAGTTTCAGTCAGCCCACTATTCTTTTTCCACCCGGCTCCATGCTCAGCAGCTTCTTTGGGATTGAGGTTTCGTCCATCCGTACAACTTGGTTCTCCCATCTCAGCCCTGTTATCCGGCTATATTTCACCACATCCGTCTCCTTGTATAAGTTAGCTAGTTCCTGGTTGCATCTAATTCTCCATTAACCATTATTTCCCTTAACTGGGCTAAATATCCTCCGAAGGACCTTCCTTTCGGAAACTAATATTTTAAACAGCTGTTTAATGAAAAGAGAAATATAGGGAAAATTCATCCTCATAGACGAATTTTCTTATGTAATATATAAAATTCTGCAAGGGGGCGACCCTCCCACTGAATGGAGGAAAACAATTCCGAAAAAGTTCCAAAAACAGCTATTTAAAGAAAAGAGTGTTGCAGTTTTTTGGCCGCCGTGACATGCGTAGGCTAGTGATCCTGCCACAGTTTGTTGCTATTGACTCCAAACAATTGCTATTGAGTCTCGCAGATGAAACACATGATGGAGGAAAATCTATTTAAAAAAATGAACTTCATTCATTTATTCTTTCGTACAACTTTTCATTCGAACACAAGAAAATAATAATTCTCCCGGACTCAGTTTTTATTCAGTTCCAATAGATCTAGACGCACTGCAACCTCCTACAGTAAATATAGTCTCCTTGAAGAATCCAAGGATTTAAGTCTGGATTTTTTGGCTCTAAAAAGTTTTCTCTTGGTAACATGTGTTAGCAATTTAGTTTTTTACATGTCTAAACCCATATACTGGGTGTCTAGTAAGTAGAGGGAAATATTTAAAGGAGTGGTACCAGAACTCAATAAGTACAAAAAAGTTAATATAAACAATGGTTCGATTTTCAGCAGGAAAATAGGGAATTAAAGATTTGTGATTTTTTATGTAAGTCACGGTTTTTGAAATGAAATGAAATAAAAATAGATATTTATTATCCAGGGACTATTGTCCCTTTAGGACAAATTATAGATACAGAGGAAATGCCTGTGTGACCATAAAATTAAATTAAACATTTACAATCCTCACTAAAATAAAAATATTGGAAGAAAAATAAAACAAAACACTAAATACATACAGATAGATATAATACAAACATGTGAAAATAAAGTAACATAATTAAACAAAACCATTTCTGGGGATTGAATGGAATATTTAAATTGTAGGCTGTGAAAAATATAGGAAGGTCGCTGAGTTCTGATGGCCTGGTATAGAAAAGTAGTAAGGAAGTACAGACGGCGGTTAGATGGATAGAGCCACTTCAACTTGGTGTAATACTGGGTTATATGCATATCTCTTGAGATTCCGAAAACAAAACGTATTGCGCAGTTCATCAGGCTTTTAAGTTTGGTCTGGAATACTCTCGAGAGTCCGCCGTACACCAGACAGCCATAGTTGAAGTGGGGGAACACAAGGAAGGAAACCAGGAGTTGTCGGGATTTATATGGAAGGAGATAGCGGAGACGGTTAAACTGTTTCAGGGTAGATATAGTACAACGGGAAATTTTGGAGATGTGTGGTTTCCAGGAGAGAGGGTTTGATCAAAGGTAATACCAAGGTTTTTTAGGGAAGTATGGAATGAGATAGGTGAGTTGTTCAGGAAAATATTGGGGAGTGTCGGTAAGGATTTGAGGAGTGAGAGAGTTCCGATCAGGATGATAAACTTCTCGAAGTTTAGAGTGATTCTATTGTGGTTTGCCCAGGCACAAATTCCGTCTATATCTTCGTGTAATTTTTGGATGGCGTCAGAGGATTCAGTCGGATTGAAGGAGAGGTAAATCTGGACGTCGTTGGCATACAGATAGTATTGACAGTGTAGGATAGAGGATGGAAGGTCATTGATGTAAATGGAAAAAAGGGTGGAAGATAAGGAGGAGCCTTGGGGGAAACCTCTGGACAAGGGTAAAGATTCTGATGGGGGGTTATTGGGGACTACAACATATTGGGAGCGGCAGGTAAGGAAGGATTGGAACCAATTAAGAGTACTAGTTGAAAAGGAGATATTTTTAAGCTTGGTTAGGAGAACGTTGTGGTCTACTGAGTAGAAGGCTTTGTAGAAGTCAAGGAGAATTAGGATGGTGTTTTTGTTGAATACGAAGTGATAACAAAAAAACTATTTAATTTAAGTAATTAAAAATTGCTTCACTGTAAACTAGACAAAATTTGCTTTAAATAAAAATAGAGTTTGCTTTTTTTAAAACCATTTAAAGAGGACTTTTGAGGCTAAACTCAACTAAGGAGTGAGGGGGTAGTGGTGGGGGAACGTGTAAGGGTGGGGGAAGCACCTGGTACAGAGGTGCGCTCCCCTTCTGAGAAAATTCCTGGATCCACCACTGGCTGTATTTGTGTTGATGTATTAGTTTTTTAAAGATAATTTTTGGTTTCTCCTATATAATAAGAATTGCAATTTGGGCTAGAGCATGTAATATGGTATATAATATTTAATTTTTGTAGAAGCGAAACAGGATATTTGGGTTTAGTGTATAGATTTCTTAATTCACTGTTATTTAGTTATTTGCTGTTATTTTTGAAAACTATTTTTAACCTCTAACTATGTTTACCTACCTTTTGCTATATGAAAAAGCACATCTGAGAAATCCTCCCCCGACCCTTTTACTTACCTACCATGTGTCAGTACTTGAATACCTTCAGTGCTCGAACGGTTAGTAAGAGAAAATATTACATTTCTTATAAATTAATTATATACATAATTTTTAGTTTTTATAACTTTTTACATATTTCATTTGTTTATTTCATGCCTCATAATCACTACAATTTTTATTATTAACCATTATCTGTCGTATAATATTATAACTCTAATTCTATTTTAAATTTTGTTTAGCCCTGATGATGACCCACATACTTGGGCTGAAACGTCGGTACTAATAAAAACTTTGTAATGACTGCGTTCAGAATATTTATCACCCATGATTATATATATATATATATATATATATATATATATATATATATATATATATATATAACAAAAAAAAAAAAAAAAGAAAAACAAAGGGCAATATATCGGTATTGATCAATCTCTAGTAATAAAAAAATATGTAAAAGTCTTAAGATTAGAATCTACAACCAATAATGTAATAGAACTTCAAGAAGTACCATACGAAGATCCTTGGCCCATACAAAATATTTGATCGACCCGGAGTTTTTATCTTGGGGAGGAAGAAGTTAAGGCCCTAAAATCACGCCAACTAGACATCATCTCATAGGATTCTGCTTACTCCAGCAGCAGTATTTTATAAAAGGTATATAAACCCTAATGGAAGCTGCTGTCTACTCTCTCTGCTCTCCAAACTTGTTCTGCACGTCATTACCATTGCCACAATTTGTTGGTATATAGTTTTTAGTTAGTGTTAATAATTGAAATTTTCTCAAATAAACTTTTTTAAAAAGTCAAAAGTTCAACCCGGATCCGTAACTTAAAAATGGCGAGCAGGACTTCCTAAACTTCATTAGGAAGATTGCGAGGCTACGGACTAACAAAACTGCTTGGTTTAAGGAATTGGAAGGCAGCGATACGCAATAGAGAGAACTGGCAATCCTTGTTGAATCCAGACTTTGATTCATCAAGTGGGTCCTGATGCCAGATAAGAAGTTTTTTTTTTTTTTTTTTTAATCTGTTTATTGAATAATAATACAATCAGCCACTGCTGGAGGGCTATAAGCATTAGGGCTACAAGTTCTCATTCATACAATATATACAAATAATAAAGAAATAAATATAAATATAATAAGTAAATAAATAATACTGGTGAAGAAGTTAAATAAAAATAAAATAAACAAATAAAATAAAATAAAAATTTCTAAACACAATCATACCTATATACAATATATACATTCGCCCAAGAATCTCCGAGCCAGGCTTTTTCCCCCATACGTGGAAGGCGAAGCAAGACTCCGGAAGATCCAAGCGCCACTTTTCCAGCCGCATCACTAGTATTAGAAGCCAATGGAGACTGAAAGAGGGCACTAGAGCCACAGACGCTCAGGACATGAGTGGAGAAGCTGGCCATTGCCAGGACTCCAAAGGCATATTTACAAAAGATCTCGAGGCCACTGCCGTTTCAACCTTCGAGGGGGATGGTATGGATGTTCGGAGCTGGATAGGGATTGCGCTAGAGGATTGGGATGATGAATGAGGTTCTGGTGAAAGTTGGAGAATCTGGATGGGATGATGTCATGGACATATGGGATGTTAAGGTCATGGTGTAGGGTCTTGTTCGTGACATAATATGGAGCATTGACTATTGTTCGAAGGACTTTGGACTGGAAGGATTGGATGCGTTTGATATTCGATGATTTAGTTGTCCCCCACAGTTCAAGTCCGTAGGTCCAGATAGGTTTCAGTATGGTCTTGTAGATTAATAATTTGTTTTCTGTTGAGAGATGAGATGTTCTGTTTAGTAGTCTATATAGCTGACCAAATCGTCGGTTAAGCTCTTGTCTTTTAAGTCTGGTATGTGGGTTCCAAGTCAGTCTTTTGTCCAAAAGGAAGCCAAGGTATCGGACTGTGTCTGAGTAGGGAAGAGGAATTGAATTAAAAAGGATTGGCGGACAGGATCTGCGTCGAAGAGTGAAAGTTACATGCTTGCATTTTGATTCATTAATTTTGATGCGCCAGTTGTTGCACCACTGCTCAATGAAGGAAAGGTGTCTTTGCAGGTTCTGAGACGCTATTAGAGGATCCGAGTGAGAGGATAGGATGGCAGTATCATCAGCAAATGTTGCTAGGAAGGTATCAGGACTTGAAGGGATGTCAGCGGTGAAAAGGATGTAGAGAACTGGGCCCAAGACACTGCCTTGTGGAACACCAGCCTCAATTGGATAATGTTTGGAGAGTTCAGTGCCGCAGCGGACTTGAAAGGAGCGATTTGAAAGGTAGGATTTGAGGACTAGGTACAAGGGTTGAGGTAAATGGGTTTTGAGTTTGAAAAGCAAGCCATCGTGCCACACCCGGTCGAAAGCTTGAGCTACGTCCAGAAAGGCACCAGTGCAATATTGCTTGTTTTCAAGTGCAGAGGATATGTGGTCGACAACGCGAAGGCCTTGTTGGACAGTGGAGTGTCTTGAGCGGAATCCAAACTGATGGGGAGGGATATTGTGGGATTCGAGTATGGGTAGGATGCGTTTGAGAAGGATTTTCTCAAAGATTTTGGAAAGGATCGGAAGTAGGCTTATCGGTCTATAGGATGATGTATAATTAACAGGTTTACCTGGTTTAGGAAAGAGGATAATTATGGAGTGTTTCCACACCAGAGGAAAGTGGGTTGTGCGGAGGATACAGTTGAATAGGTATGTAAGGAATATAATTGCTTTTTTGGGAAGTTGTCTGAGGATCTGGGAAGTAAGGAGATCGTGTCCTGGAGATTTGCGAGGTTTTAGGTTCTTTAAAAGGAATTTGACCTCAGAGGGGTTGACGGCTGTAGGAGGTAAGGAGAGAGGAATCGGTGAAGAGAGGAACTCTTTAACTTCAGCAGTATGGGAGGGATGGAGTTCAGGATGAGGAGTGAATGTGTACGATAGATGTTTAGCAAACTCTTCTGCTCTATTCTCATCTGACGAAGCCCAGGAACCATCATCACGGCGGAGGGGTGGGAAATGGATTGGAATTTAAGGATTTTTTTAGTTGCATTCCAGATGGAGTTATCACTTGCAGATAGTGAGGAAAGATAGGAATTATAGGATTGGGATCTAAACGTGGCCAGTTTTTGTTTTACTTGCTTGGAATAATAGTTATATGATTTCCGATCATCAGGATGCCTGGTTCTTTGCCAGATAGCCCTAGAGCATCGTTTTCTATTAATAAGGTCCAGTAGGTCTTGGGGTAGAGGATTTGTTTTGCGGTATTTTTTAGAAGGATCAGGTGAAGATGCAGTCCAAACTGCTTGTTGGATCAACGTAGTCATGGAATGTACTGCTTCATCTAGGTCTGTAGGTGTTTTTAAGGAAACTCTGAGGTCAATATTATCATCCAGCATTTGACGGAAGAGGTTCCAATTAACTGGCCCCCTGATAAATGAAGGTGGAGATGGTTTGGGAATTGGTGATGTGGAAACCGTTAGGATTAGGGGACTATGGTCTGAGGAGAGATCATCAAGTCTTGAGATGCAATAATTAAGGGACCCTAGACCTTTGTGGATGAAAAAATCTAGGAGATCGGGATTGCGGTTAGGATCTGTTGGCCAGTGTTAAGATCAGTATGTGGAGAATTGGTTGAGAGGATGTTGCTGTGATGGGAATTAAGTGCAGCTAGCAATGTTCGTCCTCGGGAATTTGTGGTTCTGGCTCCCCATTGCTGGTGTTTAGCATTTAAGTCTGCACCTAGAAGAAAGTGGTGTCCTAAGGAGTTAAGGAAGGAAGTTAATTGGGAGTCTGAGATGGGTATTTTAGGCGGGGAGTATGCTGCGACTACTGCTATTGGGTAAAGGGAAGTTTGGATTATCACGGCAGTGGATTGTAGGAAATTATGGGTTGGCAAAGGGAATAGATGATGATAAACGGATCTATGGATAATTATGCTAGTGCCACCATGTGCTGTTCCATCAGGATGGTCGGTTCGATAAATATTGTAGCCGGGAACGTTGATTTGTCGTTTGTTGGTTAGTCGAGTTTCAGTTATTAGTGCTATGTCGATGTTTTTGTCATGTAATAAGATTGTCAGTTCGTTGATGTGGTTCCGAATACCATTCGCATTCCAAAGGAGAATGGAGAGGAATTTGGTTGATGACATTTATGGATTTCTTGGCAGTGGAATGAGATTGGATATAACATTGGTAAGTAGCGAAATAAGAGGGGTAATGAGAGATCTAAATTCGGAAAGGAAAGATGTCAGTAGGCTTGTGAGGTCAGTGGAATTGGAAGGAGGAGGAATGAATGTATGAGTATTTAACCTACGTTCGGGGATGGAGGGATATGGGTCTTGAGGTTGATGTGTGAATTCTTGAGGTTTAGGTTCTTGTGGCAGGGCCTGAGATTGAGAGTTTACAGTGTCTCCTTTGAACATCTGAGCATAGGACACTCTTCCGTTCACTATTCTAGAGGGTTGTCTTGGTGGCCTGGATGTCCCTTCTTCTCTAGGCGTTGCGTACATTCGTGTTTTTAAATTTTTGTATGTTTGACAACCCTTGTAGTTGGCTGGGTGTCCTTGGTGGCATAAAGCGCATACTGCAGGTGAAGTTCTTGACTTCCTACAGTCCTCTGTTTTGTGTTGCTCACCACACAACGCTTGTATAATAAAGGCGTGTGACCTTGTAGATGTTTTCGACATCGTGTGTTCGGTCAAGGTCAACGAAGAATAATGGAAGAGGTATTTTATTTTTTATTCCAGGCTGTTCTTTATCCTCCTTGAATATGTTCACTATCTGGCGAACATGGAATCTCATACCCATGAGCTCTTCTTTTATAGCATCTGTTAGCGTAGATGGGTGCAGTCTTCTGATAACGATCCTGAGCGCCCTCTCTTGACGCAGTTGATACGTGTGGTAATCAGCCTTGGTGTCAGATAAATATTTTATCATTTTTCTGTAAGTTTCTGGAGTGTCGGGCATTAATTTAGTGTCATTGGTGCGGCTTTGGCATAAATATTTTCCTGAACCTACTAGATTATTCAATTGATGACACATTAATTGAAAATTTTTAATATTTCTAACAAATATTGGTGGGGGTTTAGGTTCTCTGGGGGTTGATGCTGCTTCCATTTGTTCGTTATTTATATTTGAAAGCACTTCAAATGGATTCGAAGTGAAAAACGGCGATTCTTCGCCCATAGCTTGAGTTGTCTCACAATTGTTAGGTTGTTGTGAGGAGCCAGGTTGGGGTTCAACTTCTTCTATGGAGCTCCCTGGTGTGGCTGGTGGAGTGTTTCTTTTTGAATGCCTTGTCTTTTTTTTAATGGGAGAACTAATTGTAGTATCGAGGCTCCTGGACCTAGTGTTTTTGCCCTTACTCGACATTAGCATGTGATAATATCGCATTTCATATTAATTTTTTAAAAGAAAAATTGATAAAAGTGAGGCGATGAAAAAAATAAATTTTTATTGAAGACGAAAATATAGACGCGCGCTTGGAGAGCGCAGGTCTGCTTCCGACGAAGGGCTCCAGCCCACCAGTCAGATTAACGATGTGAATTATGGCTGGCCGTTATCTAACTAACCTAAGGTCTATTTACACTGTTCACTCTTGTGTTGTAAATAAGTGATTACTCACCTTATTTTTTTGTCCAGTATCAAACGTAATTGTTAATGTAACTGATAACACTAATTGTTCACATTAAGCTTGTAATTTTTTAAGAGACGATAATTGAATTTTAATAATTGAAATTTTTTAAGAGACGACCTGACGTATGTTTAACTAGGGCTAACGCATGCGCAGAACTCAGATAAGAAGTAGAAGAAAGAATACGAGGAATACTTTAGATTGAAATTTATTTGCTAAATATATAACCAAAACTCCGTCAATCGTCGTTTCAACTTCAATTTCCAAATCTAATGTAACGGGGGTCTGTAATTGGTCGAAACACTATCAAGTGCAAAAAAAAAAATTACATAGAAACACTTAATTTCTTATTATTTTTTTTACTTCTTATTATTATGGCTAATTAAAAAAAAATCTATATTGACTATTGCAAATTGATTTCTGAATTCTCCATGGTATTTAAATTTTGAGATATTTTAGACCAACTGTTCAAAAAATTCGTTATTTGATTTTTTGGGGCTACCATTACGTACATGTTTCATGTATTAAAAACTGCTACCATTTCGGTATTAAAAAATGTAAGGTTTTGAATGCGCCTGCCGAGTGTATCCAGTGAATATTTGTTGGGGGAGGTGTATTTTTGATCCTTTTTGGAGTCTATATTTTAATGAAATAAGTCCCAACAATGGCGGGGAATTTAAAATCCACTCCGACACCAGGCGGGACGTGAATTTGTACTTTTTAATCTCTCATATCTCCGGTTATCTGGTTGCCGGGCAACTCGCGGTGCTGTGCACATGCGTTAGCCAATTCCGCCACCCCGCCCCTTCGAACCTTCACCTGTGATGAGTATCAATTTTAGGTGCTGGCTTCAGAGCAGGGGTACCCTTCCCCCAAGGTCGATGCGAGCATAAATCTCTCCGCCCCCTTTCTACTTAATTTTATTACTCTTCTGTTCTTAAAAACAGTATAAGTGAAAGACTAATTAGGCAAAAATGTAGATCATATACAATTACCCTTGTCGTGGTCTCGTCCATATTTTCCCCCTAAATAAAATTTTTCATCTAAAGATTCAACCCCGTCGAAATGTAATAAAAATGTGCCCCTCTTCAAAACTTTTAGTGGCACAACTCGTTCCATGAAACCCTCTTCTGGACACCTCTTCTTCAGTGCTACCAGTAATGGTTAGAATTGACAACAATCCACTGAATGGACTGATATGTGGGGATGGTGGACTGATGTGGGGTGGTAAAAGGGAAGATGAGAGGACTGATATACATCATCGAGACAGATGAGGGGATAACTGACAAGTGGTTCAGCTAAGGTGTATATCTTATCAATTATATTTTGATGGATCAATATTTTAAAAAAACAACACAGAAGGGCTCTATGACTAAAGGTGCATGCTCCCAACCTTTCCTTGCAAGGCTATCTACCTTCTCATTTGTAAAAATTCATAATTGTCCAGGAATACACTCACCCCTTACCTTGTAGGTTCCAGATAGAATATTTAAATTTCATTTACATTCATCCACCAATTTAGATCGGGTTGCATAGCCACTTAAGGCACCAATAGCTGCTTAGCTAGTCCTGAATATCGAAATTCGCCTGTTCTTCACTCCTCCTCTATTAGAGATAGGGCACAGGCATTAATTGCTATTACCTCAGCCTGAAAGACAGAAGTATAACTATCTAAGAATATGTGATTTCCTATCCTCAAAATGCCATCTCCAATTTTATACAATTTCTTATTTTTTTCTTCTAGAGTAATTCCCATTATAAAAAAAAAGTAATAAAGAAAGAAAAAAATCACAAAAATAAGAATTAAATCCTGAATTCTTAACGGTCTTCAATATATATACATTTTTTACCCAATAATTGGTCTAAAGGAATATTATATACTTTAATTTGTTATAACATGAATTTAGAACCTGACAATGGAGCATATTAGACTTAAGAAAAAAGCAGATTGGTATTGTAGTTCTGAAGACCATGAAGATCTTTGGGCGCAAGATGTGGTCGCCTCACAGACATATGCTGCTTGCAGGAGCCCAGATAGTGTCGAGGGGGTCACCCAACCTCACATTGCTACGAACCATGGTCTCCATGGTGCAGCAGTAGGACACCCGTAGCTCCATAGCCGATCCCTTTGGGGCCAATCTGCCAATGTCCTTCCCACCGACTCTCTCGGGTTCAAGGACAGTGACAAATCGGTCTAGATCCATGGATTATGGCTGCTCAGAGTCACGAGGACCTATATTTCTTTTCCCGAAACAGACAGTCCATGGAGCGAACCTCAGGGGGGCAATTAACATCCTGGTAAACAACATCTCTGTTATATGTATATAAATTGATCATAAATATTAAGCAGTACATCTCATCTTATATTGCTCCATTGTGCGGTAAAACTAGGTGAGGGAGAGTCTACTAAATTGGTTTATCCATTATTAAAAAAAGGAATAACAAAATGGTTAAAACAATGAATCGTATGTATTTTATGT